>JACBWW010000036.1:4899565-4933592 GCA_020086605.1 Lanius collurio | reverse complement strand
GGAGTAAGTGATGCTATGCTGCAAACATAAAGAGCAGGAAAAATGTGCTTTGAAGCATCAAAGGATATTTAATTAGTATCACATCTTCTCAAAACAAATTACATTTAAAGGTAGAATTTCTGACTTTGTTTATGGGTCCTACAACACAAAGTAAAGAAGAAAACTAATTATCAAAAGAAATAGCAGTCACCCCACTGCATGACCTCTGAGTACAAGTAAATCTATTTATTTGTTTAATTTGTTTTAAAAGAAAAAGAGAATTACTTGAGAATCTTCCCAGCACTTGGCTGATCCTCTCCCCAGTAGTGAAGATCTAATCCAAAAGGCATGAGAGGAGCTTTAGCTCTTTCTTCTAGTTTTCTTCTTTTACTGTCAGGATCTTCCACATTTGCTGTCACAGTAGTTGCAGATTCACTGGAGAAAATTGATGAGAAGTCAATACAGAACACCAATGACCACAACAACTTTTTTCCTGTTTTCATTAGATTTTTTTAGACTAACACTAATATTACCTTAAATCCATTGCAACTACTTTTACAAGGTTGTCCTTTAGTTTTTTTTAAAGGAAGACTGTAAGACACAACACCACACACTCTCCATGCAGCTCACTGCACATTCAGCTAGTGCTGGCTAACACCTATCCCATCATTGGGGCAGAAGCCCAGAGATTTGATGGGGGCAGCAGGAGATCATGCAGGTTGTACTCCCACAGGAGCTACAGATGTGGCACTGGAAATCTCAGATTAATTCCAATTTGCTAGGTTTTGGGAGCTTTCCAGGCCAGTGCAGAGGTGTCTTTCCAGGAACATGCCACTAAGCAGAGGACTCCAGTCTTACCCTCAAATCACAGCTAAATGCTAGGCAAGGCTGGAGTTTCATCAAACTTTGAACAGGATTCATTACAAATATGTCTTTGGAAGCAATGTAACATCTCCAGGCAGCACTGACAGTGTAAGTCCCTGGGAACAAGATGCTAATTGAACATTAGGATACATTTTGTTTAGCTGCTAACAGAATATACCCAAATAAATGGGGTTGGGGGTGTTGTTAGCAAAGAAGGGAACAGTGTATTTTCAAAGAGGCCATTTACACCAAATAAGATCTGTAGTAACTGAGCCATAAAAGATTCCTTAAGATCCTAGTGCAGTCACCAACAAAATCCCAAATATTAAGCAATGAATGTAACTTCAAAATGAGACCAAGTCAGCCTTGCCAGCTTGCCTGGTTCATGAATGCTTTTTGGTGTGCTGCCATGACTAATAAACACAAGAGCAAGAGGTTTGTACAAGAATGAAACAAAGATAACCTGGCATGAGGAGGTGGTAGCTTAGGTAGCTTGTCTCTAATAAGTTTCAGAGTGGCAGCTGCACAGGTTGGATCGAGTTCATCTTCATTCCCTTTGAGCTGAGTGTAGGAGCTCAGTGGAGCTGCTCCTGTTGATGTCTTTGCCACTGGGGCTTTTGGAGGTGACTTGGGTTCAAGCCCTGCCAAAAAAAACTTGATGTTTAGGAGTGATTCACTTCTCCCACCCTCACAGTCCCACCCAAACAGCTCAGGGTGCTGACTTTATCTTCCTGCTTTCAGTTGCTTTAGACATCAGTCTCACTCAGAGGGAAACAGAATTATTTAGAGGACATTTGTCTTTCACAGATATTAAACCACACAGTTTGCCAGGAGAAAATACATAAGTGCTGGCAGAAGCAGGAACTACACCCAGAGAGTCTCTCCAAGAGACAGGAAATGCCTGAGCTCCACCTGAGGAACAAGCCATCTGCAAGGCAGTACCAGGCACTGATGTTCAGCACCAGTAGCTCAGCAGTGGGGAAACTGTAATTACTTTTACACTCAGATTAGAGACTCAGCTGGAAGCTGTAAGGATGCAATTAGACAGGCTGAACAGTTAGACAGCATCTGCCTCTACTTGCTGAGCTGGAGGAGCAACTCCATTAGCCAGTAGTAGCAACAAGAACTTTTCAGCCAATGACCACTAAAATTGGAAAGACATGATCCCTCACACTAATGTGATGTGTCCCCTTAGAAAGCTTTTTTTTATAAAATAATTAATTGAAATGCAAGGTCTCATCCCTTAAAGTAGATCCCTAAATTTTCTACAAAAAAAGTCATAATTTCACAAAATTAAAAATTTCAGCAAATTAGCTGAGCCTTCTTATGAAAAGTAAATGAAGTTTACCTAACATGCTTTAGCCATTATTTAATTGTAACTTTTAATCTTTTGCCCAAGTCTAACCAGCCCTGAAGCTACATCCAGAAGAATTCTTGCCTTGTTAGTCATTAAATGTATCACAATATATTAAGCAGAAAAGGAAGTTAATGTTGTGTCTGTAACCAGCCATCAGAGTAGGAAATTGCAAAATCCACAGCAGCAGGTAGGCTTGGTACATAAGATACTTTCATTTCAGAGAGTAATGTATTTTCCACAAACAAAATCACAATAATTTGCTGGGACCCATCTTTCCACCTTATAAGGTCTCCCAATAACTCATCCTGACTTTGATTCATCTGCATCACTCATTCCCTTTAACCCATGGGGTGCAACTGCACGGATGGCACTGCCTGACACCAGCCACAGCCCGAGAGGCTGACAGGGCAGCCTTTGAGATCCACCCCACAGGAACACATTTTCCAAGAACCTAGATCAGGAGCTGAGTCCTTGGGCAGGGAATGACATCCAGACTTGTCTCCCAAAGCTCCAAGCTCAGGGCACTGAGAAGGACACCTGCTTAACCTGGTTCCTGGACAGCCTCTCCCCAGAGACAGCTGACAAAATCCAGAGTCCATCTTGCTGTGGCAGGTGCTGCTGAGCACACCTGGCATTGCTGCTCCCTTACTCACTCCAGCTCACACTAATGAAAGCAAGAAACACTCCACATTCCCCAAAGTCAACAAGAACATTGTCCAAAAACCCCACCATTTAAAGGACCAATCCGTGCTTTGGAAAGCAGTCTCAAAGTTAGCAGAAGAACCAGGGATGAGGGAAATGATAATTAAATATAACAGGATGGATCTAAGTAGACAAAAGTTTAGGTTAAATAGCAAAAGAAATTATTTCATTACACTCATTAGGCTGAGGACTTGCTGTTCAAGAGGGATAGTGGTGCCTCCACAGAAATGTGTTTTTAAACAGCACTTCAGTGAAATAATAATGCAGAAATCTTGAATTTATGTCTCTGGAAAGGGGACAGGACAGGGCTTCATCTCAGTTCATGTCATGGCTAGAAAGGGAAAATACCCTTCTCAGGTGCTTTTATCAAAGTGAAGGAGTATTAACCCAAAACCTTGTAGTAACCACACTTTAGAACCATCAGTATTTAGAGAAGTAAACTTCCTTTAATGACAGTTACAAACAGGGCCTTTAGCATGAACAAGGTTAACTGAGAAGAAGAATATGTCATAGACTCTATCCATAAAGTAGAATTGCTTAAATTGTATTTACTATTTAAACTTTCTTTGTTTTTTAGAGATCCTTTCTGAAAAGCATCGTTTAAAGCAAATGCTTTGAGAGCAGTAAAAAACCAGTGAGAAGACAGCAGGTTTGTGTCACTCAGCCCACTTCTCTCCTCTTCAGAGAAAATATGTGCATATGTTTTAAAAGTTCTCAGAAAACCCTATGTTTTTCCATTTTTTTCCTATGATGTCTACAGGAAATGTAACTGCTTGTTCACCACACTGGTTTTGTTGAGGAGGAGGGGAACAGCAGAGACAAGCAGCCAGCAACACACAGAAAAGGCAAGGGAGATAAATAGACAATGTGACATTTAGACAGATAAAAATCACATCCGGGAGATCAATATTGGAATTCTTAAGAGTTACAAGAACAAAATATTTTCTCATTGATTTCTTATTTTAAACCATTAACAGAAAAAAAGCTAAAAGTACACTAGGACATTGGTAAGACCATCTCCACTGTGGAGTTTTTAGAAAGTATTTAGGTATGAAGGGAGTTTTTGCTAACAAGATAAAGACAAGAGTCACCAGGCAGACAGCCCCAGCCAAATGGTGCCCAATGTCAGGGTGGGCTTCCTCTGTTTTGGTTTTAAAACTAGGATGGGATTAAGTACAGTTTTAAAAGTAAAATTCCTCTTCAGAATTCTGCTGTTCTGTGCGATTTATTTAACAAGTATAGTACCTGGGTTCAAATTGTTCCAATAGAAGCTTTGAGAAAGAATCATAAAAGTGTTTAAATCCCTCTTTTTGTTTAAATTGACCAAATGGCACCTATTGCCTGCAGCAATAAAGTAGCCCGTGTTCACAAGATAAATCGATAGAAGGAAAGAGAGAGGCTGGGGTTTCAGCTGAAGTTAGGCTGCTGAATGCTGACATTATTGATTTTAGCTAGTTCAGCTGGCCTTGTAATTAAAATGTAAATTTGAGAAAGAGATTATGTCCTGACAGAAATGGTGGGATTAGGGGGAGATAAAAGCCCCTCAGTGAAAATTCAGAGAGAAAGCAAGCACAGGTTTCCTCAGCTGTGTGGATTTAGACAAAATCAAGCTACTTCAGTGAATCTGAAGTTTAATTGAAAAAACAGAGATAGAATATAAACAAGTACTATGGACTTCACCTTTCCTGAAAAAAAATTAATAGTTTCTGCTTCCCATTTGTTTAATCTTAATCAAGCTAAGCATATGTGATTTATATGAGTACAGACACTGTCCCAGATTGTAAGGAAAAGCCAGCAGTTCAGGTGTAATATTTTCCCACTTACTCTACTGTGCTCACAATGAAAATGCCTGCCAGTATTTTACTCAGGAAGCACAATAAGCTTTGGACTTTGCAAAGCTTCCCAGAGCCTTTGAACATAGCTATGCTCATTTATGCGAGATCTTGCAATTCTACTTCAGAAATTCGAATTAAACAAAAAAAGGTAACTATGGTAATTAACGAGAAGAGTTCACTAAAATTACATAAATACTTGGTTTGTCTTACTGGAATTACAGAGTATGTTAATTTGTTATACTGTTACCTCTCATTAATTAACCCTATTTATTACTGCTTTACAATCACAGTTAAGAACTAGACAAAATCAAATACATGGCATTTATATCAAGCCCTTTCTATACCTTACACCCTGACCTTTTAAGCTTCTTCCTTATGATTTTGTATCCTGTGGCTGTTGCATAGATCCTCTGAAGGATACTGCTGTGGCAAACTACTCAAAAGTGTACCAACACCTTGTGCAGTGAGTATTAACTTCCAAGAACTTCAGTAGAAATCAAGTCTATCCCATGTCTGTTAGATTTTCTGGGAACCTTATTTATATAGAAGGACCTCTCCTGAGAATGAGGAAAGTTTCCATGATCAGCTGATCAGGACAAACAGAAGAAGTATCTACAGTCAATACTCCTATATGGATGTCCAAGTATTTTGTTTGAAGTGATAATCATGTTTTTTCATAAATGTGACAAGTTAATCTTCATTCCAAATACTGCATTACCAGCAGTTTTACTCATTTATTGTCTTAAGTGTAGCTAGGCCTCTGGAGGGCTCAAGCTGGGCCAGAGGAAGTTCAGGCTGGACAATGGGAAATATTTCTTCACTGAAAGAGCAGTTAAGCACTGGAAGAGGCTCCATGGGGAAGTGGTTGAGTCACCATCCCTGGAAATGCTCAAAAAATGAACAGATGTGGAACTTCAGTGGGCATGGTGGTACTCAGTCAAAGGTTGGAACTGATGATTTTAGAGGTCTTTTCCAATCTTAATGATGATTCTGTGATTCCATACAGGACTTGGGTTTGTCCATATACAGGTACATTCAAAACACGCTAACGTAACAAAGCAATCTCATTTGTAAACTCACAATTAAATATTTCTGGAGTTTTTTATGCTAAGGGAAATGGAGACCACACACACATTTGATAACAGAAATTCTGGACTGGGGTTTTAACTTCAGTGCTGAAAATCTGTTCTCAATACATTTATGATAGATCAACACATGCTATTTACATTGCACGTGACAACTACGGCAGATTTTTTTTTAAGGATTCATAGTAATATTAATGGAAACCATATTCTTATTCTAGATAATAGACTATTGTCTAGGCTGAGAAACACAACTGTGTTACTTGCATTTTCCAAATTTAGGAAAAGGAACTCAAATTTCAAAGAGATTAATAGGTAATTCTGTCTATCCTTCTCCCTGCAAAACATGATGTGCTTTTTCCCCCTAAAAGAAGACAGGTAAGAGCCTTATTTAGCTTAGATAGTATAATTCTAAGTCTCAAATTCAGCACCTGACAATGATGCTTCATACATTTTGGAATCTGCAGGTTTGTTTCTGCTCTGGTCTCCACTGAGCTGTTTCTCTATGTAAAACTGTTCTGCACATCCTTCACATGCAGGAAGAATTCCCTCAGAAATTCCTGAGGTATGAAGACCAGACAAATCAAACCTGACGGAATAGACTCAGATAAACTGAGAAATCACTGCAGTTAGAAAGGAAAAAGCTTAGGTATAATTTCCATTTAGCCAGCACATGTGTGTCTGTTTAAGGATTCACCAGTCAGTAGAACCTCAGCAACTTCATTTCCAAACAACAATAATATCATCAGAAATGTTTGTTTTCATTACAACTAAGTAAAGCAGCATTATTTGGTTAATTATGGTGAGGCACATTTTTATGGCCCCTTAGCTGATGAAAGCAATTGGCCTGAGTGCTCTTCAGACCTGCATTCCACCCCAAATAACCCACCTTAGCTTGTGTATGAAATACAGGTACCTGTCAGAAAGAGCTGCTCTGCCAACCCCACATTTGTGTTCTCTTATGTACAGAGTCAGCCTTGAGTCAAGTCCACTTCATGAACACTCCATGACAGTCACTCTCTCCACTGTTGAAGCCTAAACTCCCTCCCATTTTAAAAGCTATTACAAAATGGATTTAGGAAGTTTTTCAAATACACCTACTGCTGGCAAATGCTAATAAATCCTAGTAACAGAAAACCAAAGAAAGTATTTCCCTAAAAGGCTACTAAGAACTGAAAACAAGTCTTTCACTGAGTATGTCAGAGATGCCTACATGTTACAGAAGAAGTAACATATAGAATTCGTGCTTTTGCCTTGTGATTTCCAGAAGATGTTCACGTGTACTACTAAAACAAAAAAAACCCAACAAAAACGTCACTATGGAATAGAGGAAAACATAACTGTAAAATCAAGAGGTAATAATTCTGTAAAACTAAATCTGTTAGATGTATCTATAAAGGAAAAAAAGATTATTTTAAAAGCTATCAATTCTTCACAAGTCAAAATTAGACCTGTTTTGCTTCAACACTCGCATACATGTTTTTTTTGCCATGTGTAGATTTAAATCCACTATATAAAACTGCAGAACTTTTTTTTAATGGGAGAAATGTCATTTACATGAAGGTTAAAAGAGAACATTATTATGGTATGGAATAACTATTTCTGCATCAAAAATGAAGGAAACAAATAGAGCTAAGATGGAGCCAGCAGTACATGTGTATGTTAGATAACATGCCTGGCTTCCTTTCTTTAAAATTTGTAATGATGATTCTCTGATGTTTCACATTTCTGAGGCCATTTTGCTTTAACCACTATGTCCTCTGTACATCTTGGGGGATGTCTGTCAAGAGCCTGAAGCACTCCCAATTCTATGTAAAAAAACAGATAACAACTACTCTGCTAAGGAAATAATGGTTTTGTACATCTTATTAGCTCAACTGGGGTATAAGCCTTCACATTGTTATGACTTTTCACAGTAACAACAATAACACACAGGGAAGTATCACTCAGATACCATCAAATTAGGAAAGGCAGTCTGGGGACACCTAACCCAAAAAAAGCACATTACACTGCAATGAGAAGAGGGAAAAATTTCTGAAATGGATAGAACTAAGCCTTGGGATTTTAGAACTGTAGCTTTGATCCCCAGAGAGAGAAACAACTCTCAAGGAGACTTTAAGATGCAATGTGAACTACTAAAGTAGCTATTGGAGACCTAACAACATTCTGTCTTAAGGCTCAAATACAAGACAAATAATCCTATTAACCAGAGTTGAAATAATGGTTTGTGACTGCACATTCCTAATATAATTTTGGATAAAGATGAAACTTGATAACCAATAGACTGCTTCTATGCTAATAGTCCCAAATCAGATGGTTTTCCTCATGTCACCTCCTGTAAAACAGAAACAGTGCTCCCTGACCTCAAAGGAGTACTGCATGGGTGAATAATGCTCGCATTGGGACACAGGCAAGAACTGCCAACTAAAGGGGATGCTTTGGACTAGATCAAGAATTGTTCTTTTTTTACATGGAAAAGCACATCCCTCAAAACAGATCACTTCCCAGCTGCAAGCCAAGCCCACCAAGGGCAGGAAGGAACCTCTCATCCTTTAGCATCAGCCAAAAATTCTGTTGTATGGCACAAGAACAATGTCAGAAGTTGCACAGTTCTATCCCTTACCTCATCTACTCTAAGGCTTTACACCAATGGAACCAACAGCTGACCAGCAAAGGCTGGAACGTGGAAAATCTGAGGTGGCAACAATATTTTATTTCTCCCCTAAAGTTCTCCTTTAAATGAATAATGGCTCCATTTTCCAGGGCTTAGCAATACCAGCCATACAAGGGCAGGTCACTCTTCAGTGGTTATCAGCAACAGCAGTGCCCAGTGCTGAGAACCAGAGCAACCAAATGAAGGTTATTTTCAGTGTTGGTTCTTTTTCAGCCCAATGTTCCTCCTTAGCACCACTGTGTACTTAAAATGGCTCTGTGGTCCCACAGGAGGCCTGGCCTCTTGTCAGCTGCAGACATCAGATGCAAGTGTAAATAAGGATTATACAAATGGGAGGTCATTAAAATTCTGGTAATGCTAATTTGGCATGACACCTCTAATGGGTTATATCTTCACACTTCAATTATCTAATCACCTAAATTCTTTTAACAAATTTACATTTCATTTTATACATCAAGATTCAAACAGACTTGTTCAATTCTACCTCCACCCAAAATACACCCATGCTCAATTCAACTTCTGTATTTAATACCATCACCAATTTTGAGATTGTAATCACTACCCAAATATACACACAGCTAATACAACTGCATGGGTCTATATACTTATGCATAGAACTTTCCTTGTCCCTAAATATATTTTCATTTTTCACAAGTTTTTCAGATCTCAGGAGAACCACAAAAATTACCTTGGTGGTAGGATATATTTTTGTGAGAGAAGTGAAAGGGAATACAGTGACTTTTAAATCAATAATTTACATGTCACATTTCACTCCATTTCCACAGTCACGTTTTACAATTTTGTTTTCCAGTTTAATATAACAAGTTAATCTGACTTGTTCCGGAAAAGTAACAATAAAAGGAAAAAAAGCTTTTAACTATTTACACTTTCCACATAATGCTGGGATTTTATTTTACATGGAAGGTTTAATGCTCCAGTTAGAACACTGAGGAGACTTTCTTTTTCTAAGTTGTGATTTTCAGGAATTCTGAGTCATTTTCAGACCATTCCCTAAACTGGGAACTTACATAATAATTTTAATTGGCAGCAAGTAAAGCTGAATGTCTTCAGAACCATCGGGAATGATTAGTTTCTTTCAGAATGTTATTTTTAAAGAAGACATCAGATAAAGAACAGCCAGTTGTGACCATTAGCTCATTACATAACCACAGGTACAAAAAATGAGAGAGAGGTTTTGTTTTCTGACTTCTTCATTATAATGTATTTTCCTATCAGTAATAGTTTAAATACAAACTGGGAGTTTCTTAATCCATTTTACAGAGATTTTTAAAATAACCCTGAGTAGATAGTAGGCTTCTTCTTTACCCTTCCCTATAAGAGGGAATTCAAAGAGCAGCCAAGTATTGTGTTAGTGTGATACGGGTGGTAAGATGCTTTATTTTTAAAAAATGTGTGTCCATGAGGAAGATGGGATACAAGGCAAGAGGTTGAATACATTTCACTGCCAGTGGAAGCTGGCAAGCATAAACAGAACTTTTGCATGTTAGGATTACTCAGGCTGCTGCTAAAGATATGGAAAACGAGTTCCAGGTGGTAGCTGCAGCCTGACTTTTATGAGGTAAACAGCAGAAAAGGGAAAAAGCAGCATCAACAGGACTGAAAAAGGCCCAGCACAGCACCAGTCTTACACAAATTCTCATGGATAAATGTAGGAGCAAGGCACTTCCTATAGGATTTTAACTTAAAGCTTCATGATGGCAGCTACCCTTCTCTACAATGTACTGAAATCTTGGGAGTCCTCAAATATACCAAGTTACATAGAGGTAAAACTGCAGACTTACTAAGCAAGATGTACAAAGGACAAGGAGCAATGAACTGAAATTGAATTGAGATGAACTTTCCTCAGTAACACCCCCCCTCAATTTTGCAAAAACACATAGTAAGTATAACTTTATTAAAAATTATCTACTTTTAATAAGAAGGCAAAATTACAGTTTGTCATCTGGTATGCACTCAGTGGCTGCAATGCTGCACTTGAGGGCTGAGCTGCATTTAACAGCTTCTGACAGCAATATCCAAACAAAAGAGCTCTAAGTTGGCCACTCTATGGGAGGAAGTGGCTGTGCATCTCCAGCTGCCACTAATGCAGGTGATGGAACAGCACCTTATCCCATCTCACCAGACTGTCACCAATATTTCTACCATTCAGGCTCACTGCCAACTTTCCTTTGCAATCCCTTCCCTCTCAGCATGTGCTTTGCACACTCACAAGCNTTTTGCAGATATCCTGATAGCCCTACTGAGACTTCTCTATGTCAAAAGTATTTCCCTAATTATGTATTTAATCTTTATCTAAGATTAGTCCTTTGGTTAACATTTTATCTCTAAAGCCATACTCTATCCTAAGGGCTTCTTTAAAGCCCCTTTTATCCATTGGAACACATGCAGTTGGTGAAGTCTGAGAAAGTGTGAAGCTATAAAATAAGACCAAAAAAATCTTAAAATAACATCAAGATTTTGACTTAATGAGCAAAGTACAGCCTTATCTCTTCTCATTTGGATGATTTTACTCATTTACCAGCACCCAAATAGTCTGTGGCATGTTAAATGGTATCACAAATTGTTCAAGAGCTCAAAACCAAAGCAGGCAAGCAGGAGAAGCTGATGAATGGGCAAGCTAATAGTGACCCAAATAAGAATATTCAGGCCTGTACACTACAGTGGTTCACCATGTTTCTTCACAACACCACTAAGAATAATTTGATACATTCATTTCTTAACTAATCTGGTACATCCCAGCCATTCATATCACCAGACAGCACACACTACTCTGGTTAATACCAAAAAACCAGGATATTCTTAAATGTGCACTTGGTCTTTCTTGCAGTCTGAAATTGAGGATCTATGAGTGGTTTAAAAAAAAAAAAATTGGAGTTCCAGCTAAACAATGCAATTCATCCACATAAGTGGCTCCCTAAATTTAATTTCAGCTAGCAGCTTCTGTATATGTGCCATCAAATCTATACTTTTTCTAAGCTTGTTCCACATCTGAAAAATATTTTAGTTCTCAATTATGTGTAAGCTAAAAGAATCTGTGTCACCCAGACATGGCCTGTAGCATCAGAGCTTCAAAAAAGCAAGTGCCAACTACCCTGAAAAGGCAGCAACGAGGGAGACTTTAAGCTTTATTTCCTTTGCCCACATTCAGAGTCACCTCATTCCCAACAACATAATTACATTATCATAGGTTTGCCGTGTGTTTTTACAAGGAAATAGCAAGAGGTATTCACTAAATCCAACCTTAGCACAGGCTATCACTTTTTCTACTTCATTGCTGCAACCCAAAGCAATAGATAAGGAACACCATAATTTTCACTATTTTCAGCTGTGTTCTTTACTTCTATTAGTGCACCTGGCTTCTGCTAATATTCATACCAAGTACTCATTGTCACAAGCACCAGAGGATACTGCAGGTTTCGCCTGCAGCAGAATTTTCCCAATTTAATTCACTACTCTAATCTTGTGTCACAGCTGAGTTCCTTTAAATCATACATATACTCTGAAGCCAAAACTCTAGCAGCTTATCTTGGTTTACTACATGTAGTTAAAAATTAAAACAAATAATAACTTAAAAAAAAAATTAGTATTTCTTTTTGGCCAGCATTATGTAAGCTGGACTGAATTAATTTCTAACAAAGAATGTTAATTGATATTAATACACAGACACACAATAACACATAATGAATGGGTGGTACAAATTATAAGTAAGATTCTGCCATTTGTTTCAAAAGTTTTTTGATTTAAGAAAGCTGCAGTTCCCATGAAGAAGTAGAGAAAAAAAACAGATTTACTGTCCAGATGATGCAAGTTGACTTACTATTGTATTCTTACCAGAGAACACCGAATTAGAATTCATTTTAAAATAAAGTCTAAGTATAATAATGTTTGAGAGCACCCTGCTGCCAAAGACAGGTAAGAACCCCAATGCAGTCTTAGCCCAATTACCCCACCTGAAGAGCAGCCAACATTCAGGCTCTGCTGGTGCATCCTGCACCCTTGGCTTACTTTTTGTTTCCCACTGCAATAATTTCTCCTGATCTAAGAAAAGCAGCAGCTCAGGCCATACCTGGCCCAGCCAAGACAGATGCAGACCAAGCCTGACCTCCCCAGCAGAACTCAAAGTTCTAATCAAAGAAAGGACTAAATGTTCCACCACTGATCAAACTGACAAAACCACTGGATTTGAAAGCAGAACATCTGTCTGAAACAATAACTTTTAGAAGACATTCATAATGGCCTTTAGAAACAGAAAAAAAAGCACCATGTTTTGTTTTGTACTGTACATCTGAAGAAGGCTAGAGATTGAAGAGAAGTTAGTTTGTATTTTGGTTTTGAAATTCTGCTGGTGTTGTCATTCCCTTTTCATCTATTAAGAACAATTTAAATTTGGAAGTAACCTCCAACCAATAACCTCCAATGTTTCTCCAGCTACAAGAAAGACCTCATCATTATTCTCATACTCAGGTTCCATTTCTTATCTAGCAATTAGAAAAAGATTTCACTAAGAAAAAGCTTGTCATAGATGATCTTAGTCTCCAACTTTGTGCCATAATGTACAAACTGACTACCCTTCCCATCATAAAACAGGGAAAGTGAATTCAGTGTATTTCCTCAGTTTTTATTCAGTCTGTAAACAAATAAATAGCAACAGGTTTAAGGAACAGAGAAATAGTGTCAAACTAGTGAGAGGAAAAAACTCAGTTCAGCCTGATCCATTTAATTCAAATTGCCAGATTATACCTAAAATATCAGGAATAAAACACCAGCACTTCCTTGCATGTCATATCTGAGAGGACTTGAGGGAGACAGGGTACTATCTTTAATTGAAATTTCACCTAATTTGTTCCTATCACTGGAGGCACATATCTCTCTGTATGGTAATACACTAAAATTCAGTGGACTTCTTCAATCCTCCACTTGAAAACTGCACTGGAAGCAACTTTGCTGAATTACCTGCATGATCTAAAAGTTTAAAGCATGTGAAAAGCCTGACAGAAAAAAGGCATAATCAGATGCAAATTCACTTTGTTTAGGTACAATCCATGAACTGTGCATTCAAGTACTATAGAAAACATTAATCACAGGAAACTGTAATTTTTGTTATCAGTCTAACACTAATCAAAAGGGAAACCTGTCAGTACCGCTGACCTGTGAAACGTCCCAATTATACTCTTCAGAAATGACAGGAGCACTTAACTTCCTCACTGAGTAAATGACGACAATCAATCAAGTTTGAATAACAATGAGCCACGGAGCTGAAAATTATTTTTTGTATAGAATCTACCCAGGAATTTATGAAAGGTGAAAAGCAACCCAAGGTTTTAGGGGCATTATAGCTTTCAGCTAGTGCAGCACATACCAAACACTAAACAGAATTTATGTGTTTTAATTTTCTAAAAGGTAGATGTGGACTTGGTGCTACAATGCATAACATATAATGCCAGATTTTAAATATGGGGGTCATTTTCATAAAATATTATGCGTATTGTTCACACCCTTGAATTTCCCTGGGGTCTTCTATTAAATTTAGATTTCCTGTAAAAAAAATTAACTGCTTAGCTAACTATCAGGAATTAAGCCCTCTTTTCTGTTCAAACAAACATAAAGTCTTTATCTTGATAAAATCCTTAACAAGATAAATAAGTTATCTTTTTACTTTAAAATATTAAAGTTGTCACCATTGGAAATTCAAGAAGTTGCACAGTAATAGTAGGTGGTTATATCTCAATTTACTTCATTCCAGTGGTACTTTATCAAAACCATCCCATTTATGCTGGTTTGATCCATTTCCTTTCTAGAGAAAGGAGGAGAGCTCATGGGCAACATTATTGATTAGAAAAGTATCTTTTTTTTTTTTAAGTTCCACTTTTCAAGCATGGAGAAAGCTCCAAAAGCAACTTTTGCAGATGTAGTAGGAAAGCTCAACCACCTCCTATGTTTCCACTATAAGTCAACCACCTCAGTCAAAAAAAAAAAAACAAACCAAAAGCAGCAATCCACCATTAAATCAGAAGAAATAAATATTTAAGACAATAGTTTTAAGTGGGCAAATTAGTAAATTATTATCCTTTTAGGAGTAAGTGGTTAGAGTACTTGCAAACATGAAAAAGGAGACTAAGATACAAACAAGCAATATGACATTTCTAGTGTGCCATGTCTGAAGGGAAGTAAAGTATAAGAGCAAGTGATAAATACCCCAACACAAAGCTTTTCTTGTAGTGTACAAGATTAAATACCTAGAATATAGGTAGTCACACAACTGCTTGTTTCTCAATCACCTGTCAAAGAACGTGAGAAAAAAGCTCCTGGTTTCAAATCCATTCTAATTATCAGGTGATATGAGGAAATTCACTAACACAGGGCACCAGTGTTATCAGAGATGGAGGGCAAACGACCTCCTCTCTGTCACTGGATAATGGTCCCCCTAAAGGGAGACCAGATCCCTAAACATCAGAGGCTGCTTGCACCACCACTGCTCTTCAAGTTCCATGGGGAAGGGAATTTTTAGCCTATTATTCTGCTCTAAAATGCTGACATTTATTTATCTAAGTCATAGAATGATGTGTTTGCAAAACTAGGTGTTGATTGTCAGTTTTTTTAATGTGGTAGCACTAGCTACCTATATTCCTCTGAGAAGAAATGGGATTTAGCTAGGCAATTTCCAGATTCCTGAGTTGGACTGAGTGACATATGAGAATATGGTTTAAAAAAAACCCAGAAAACATACATGCATTATTTTCACTGTAATCACTTAGAACATCTCAATTGTCCTGATTTTCACTAAAAACTTAAAATAGTGCTGACTATTCCAACTAGACAAATGCAAACAAACCATTTCCTCCCAAACTCCTTTAAAAAACTTGAAAAAATAGATGTTTCCTTATTAATCTGCATTATTAAAAATACTGGAAACAAACATGGGATGCCAGGAGAAATGCAATTGTTTCTTTTACTTTGTAGTCAACACTCCAACAGCCTCCATCTGTTAGTGCAGTTCAGGGCAACCAGAGCCCCAGTTAAAGGTCCTGTTCATCCACCCCAACCAGTAATAAATGTGAAAAAAGCCTCCACCCACCACAAAACACTTGGAGAAGAAAAGCCTTTGATCCTTTTCTCACTTTTATACAAATTGATGGCTACATTGTTATGAGGATTAAAAACCTGAGTCTCTGCAATCATAACTAAAGCAAGCAATAAAATTACTGAAATATACAATGCAATCAGTTTATAGAACTAGATGTACAGCCTCTACTAATTATTTAAAAAAAAAAAGGAAGAGAAAAGATAGCACATGAAGAAGTCATATCTACTCACTAAAACACCACTTCCAAACTACAGCTGGGACCATTAAATAAATTTTGCATGGTCTAATTAACTTGGTTTGCAATCTCAATTACTTTTCACCCAAGAAATCACTTTTGTTCAGTTTTATGCGTGCCTGTTTCCCTTTTCTAAAAAAAAAAAAATGATGTAAGGCATCCTCAGACAAGTGAACTCTAAACTTCATTTGTCTTTCAGCAGGCTTGATGGCTATGCATTTAAAAACCCATTCTATCTTATAAACTAAAAATTAAATGTACTCAGCTGTGATGGTCGTCATTGCATCTGCTATTTATATGCTAATACCCTCACTGAAAGATCTTGCAAATTATTCCACCATGCCAATATCTCATGTGCATCTACTCAAAGCCAACTAAATATTTTTCTAGAAGATTTTGGTTAGGGAACCAGAATATTTATTGCTGTAGGACCTAGTTAGAGGGGCAACCTTAAGCACATGCATTTTTTATTCAACTGCAACACAAAACATACTTCAGTCATGTTAAATGAAATTTGGGGATATTCTATGCAAGAAAGCAGTGACTGAGGTAAAAATAATTTATACAGTACAAGTAATAGAAACTGAGTAGTCAAACAGTGTATCTTAATGTAAAGACAAGTTTCTCCTTTTCCATTCTTTTATATCATCCAACATAGAATGACATAAAAATAAATGCTGGCATTTGGACAGATTTTAGAGCCATGCTTGAGTTTTCCCATGTGCAACACAAGGAAAACACAAACTACTAACAGAGCTGTATTTATAAGGACCTCCCACATCCCCTCCCTCCCCTTCAGTTTGTGATATGAACATAAATTCAAACCCCGATGACTGCAAATTAGATATGTGGTCCAGGCAAAGCACATTTTATGTTCACCCGTAAAAGTATCACCATTCATTCTTTGTGTAGTTGCTCAACAGCACACAAGCATCTTGGCCAGGCTGACTTTTATTTAGGAACACACTTTTCATATTATTTCCTAATTTCCAGGAGTTGGTAAAAATGTTTACAGGGTTCCAGCCCAACACTCAGATAAAGCACAACACTGGAGAACAAGCACACCTTGCTCCTAATTGCTTTAGCAATGTAACAACTAACTGATGAACCAGTTTTTCTCTAAAGCAGGAGTCTGTGAGGATTCTTGCAGTCCTGGAGGGCAAGCTCAAAAAAGTTCAAAAGATCCTGGATCTTCATGAATCCTTTCAGAAAAAAATGGTATGTTCAACAGACCCAGTGTACCAGTGTGTGCCTTTACAGTTTCAGAGGACAGCAAATGAAGGCAGTCCACAAAAGTGGCACATTGCACAAAATTACTACCTGAGGAAGATATTGCAAGGCAAGTTCAGTATTTCTTTAGTAATAACCACCCAAGATGTGTCCTCAGATGGATTTTCATACCTCAACTTGGGCTCCTACTATCCACCAAAATCAATAAATTGCATAAATCATCTTAATCCTTAAGTAGGTACAGAAAAAAAGGCCAAGTTCCCCTGCATAATCCACATTTTTCATAAAGTAAGTATCACATTAAGGGGAGATATAGAAGTTTTATTAAAACTAGTGAAGGTTTCCAAGTCTAACAATGCTGTTCCATTCCATGCATCCCAGGGAGCTAAAATGTGAATCTGCTACCCTTCATTATTCAAGTTAATGAAGTCCCCCAACATAAAAGAGAATTGGTTCTTACAAAATTTATGTTGACCACCTATATTTGATACCTATATTTAATTTGTTTTATCTAAAGTGACTACAGTCAGTCTCTTAAATGTCATAGTGTAATATTTATACAAAAATAAAGGTTACATCTTACTTTTAGAAGTACAGCAACATACTTGTCCCATGCAGTTGCTGTACATACTTCAGGCCCAATAGCTTATTACACAGTAAAAACCAATATATTTAACAGTAGTATCTGATGGGTTATTTTCATCACATGTTTCATTCACACTGGGAGATGAGCTAATGATGTCAATCTGAATTCTCTGATTAAGTAAAGACTGACCTTTATAATCAGATCTGTATTACCTGAGTTTATTCAGCTTCTGAAAGGGACAGTTGCACTATCCGAGCTTAGGGCTGTACAGAAATCTCTGGATTAGGTTCCAGCCAGTCAAGGTCCCTGCAGCAACAGGACCTCAGCTGTGGGTACAAGGGAGGCACTGGGAATCCCCAGGGGAGGAAACAGAGCAGGACTATCCCTTTCATTTCTGCTCATGTTTAGATCATATTTAAGCTAACCATAAAATCATTACCAAGATATGTAAGCTGCTGTTCCTTGTACAACAGCAACCTGTACAAAAAACACCACCTGCTAAGAGGCAGATCTGGTAGCAACAAAACACACTAAGAAATACCCAGCAGAACTTCATTTGAACATTTCAGGAATTGTAGAAATGGGTGAGATAGTTTTAACAAAAGGAGAGGCAAGCATAAAACAGCATTGCATATATTATCTGGGCCTTGAAAACCAGACTGGTTTGCTTAACTCACAGGTAAATGTGAGTACAGAAACTTTGTAAAGTCCTACTCTGTTTTTCATTCCTTCAGACAAAAGGAAAGGTTTGCCCATTCAAAGACTGTGGTGCAATGAAGACAACAAAGCTAGAAGCCAAGTGACATGAAATCATGTTTAGGCTCCACACTTTAGCCTGAGCAGAGTCCCCAAGATGTTTCCCCTTTGTACAATCAGTAGGAAAGCCCTAATTTTGTCACTGAAGAAAATGGCTCTTGGATAGCCAATGCAAAGGTCACAAGTGCTACCCTGAACATGTGAACTACCCTTCCCTTCTTTCCAGACTACCCATTTTCCTACACACCAGCCCAGATGAAATTGCTTAAAGCCACTGATAAGGCTGTAGTGACGTCTAGGACTGGCTTTATCCATTTCTGGACCAAAAAGCTGGTTTATGGTCTGATAATGCAAAGGTTAACCAAAAATATGTCTTTTTTTCACCTCCCTAAAGAAGTCTTTAGGTTTTCCAGTGCTTTTCAACTAGTGCAGGTTATCTATGAGATGATGAACTGTACTCCTGTGACTCCTTGAAATATTTTAGGCAACAATGAGCTATTTAATTTCTTTACTATTTAGAGGCTTATACATGACAAAAGCTAAATTTTAGAGTGGAGGAGAGGAAAAACGTCATTTTCATCTAAATGTGGTTTAACAAGACTCCCATTAGCACCCATCCATGCAAAAAAAAGAATTCTACTGCATTTGATGGATTACCATCTATCACTTAGACCACAGCAAGCTCAAGCTGCTAAAACTTTGTATCCAACACCATTGCACACATGCTCCTGTCTCATGGGTCAGTCTGTACACACAGACACTCTAAAAACAAACTGCAGCTGACTTCAAGAATCTCATTTATAAATTCACCTGACCTGCACACTCAGATGTTGTATTCTTAACAGGTAAATGTACACCTCAGTGACATAAACCTAATTCATTACAGACAGGTTAACAAATTATTCTATGCAAGATACCTATAACCTTACATGTATTTCTGATAGGGGATTTTAGGTACAAAGATACTTTACATGTGAATACATTTACTTTAATATTGCTGCATCAGCTAAATTTAGATGCATTAGTATGTGTTTGAAGCCTAAAATTTTTTTCCTTTTCCATTTTTATAAGTACACATTTAGCAATGTACCTCTATGAACCTCACAAATAAATTCACTTCAATAAACTGTTTCCCCTTGTAAGGCAGGATGCATAAAAAAGCTGAAAGCAAATTTATATCTCCTACTTATAGAGTACACACTGCTCAGTATTCATAGATGAATCAAGGGAGACGACCCTTCGGCCTGAAAAACTTAAATACTTAACATAAGGGTTAACTTGATGATGGAGACATCCTCCTTTATTTTACACTCTATTAGAAGAGCTCCAAATTGCATTGTGCGACCTGCGAATCAGATGGGGATCAGAGGTCGTCACAGTGACAACCCCAAGAATTCATGGCTAGATCTGCATAACAAGATATTTTTAATAACTTCATAGCAGTGGCAGGCTCCATGGCCAGGGCAAAGCATAAAACATAGCATAGCAACACTCAGCTCTAGGGAAGAAACAAAACCAACCAAACCCATCACCCAGCTGATCAGACACTTTAACAAGGGAGTGCTGTTCTGAGGGCTAATTTTACAGTGTGTTGTTTTATACCAGTCCTACATCCTAATAAAACTTAAAAAAAATAGAAAGCTTTTAGCTGAAAAGTGATTACAAAAGAGACATTTAACAGAAATAACAGTATGACAAACATGACAATAAAAATAATGACAATTAAAACAGGGAGGAGGGAAGAGGGAGCATTAAGTATATGTATGACCTATTTAATATTCCGTGTTTACTTTTACAGTTATAGTTGACCTGGCTTTCTGATTAAAAAAAAAAAAAAAATTAAATGTTGCCTGGGCTACCAATTTGACCATATAAACATTAATAAATTTTATTATTTATTCCAACTACATTACATGCTAACAATGTATAGAATCTGGTAAAGAACATCTTTAGGTGTAATGCTGATGTAGTTATCAAATATTCCTATATTTCTCTATAGAAAACATACAAACAATCAACATCAAGTTACCATTCAAATCTTAAAATTAAATACTTCCAGTTTTCACAGGGCAAATTTTTTTAAGAGGTAGGTTTTTTGTTAAAAAGCAGCACCTGGGGTGGTGTTTCTCTACAAAGGTGTCTCTCTTGCTGCATGGTCTGAGCACGTTTTAGCAAATATGATTTCAGGCACTGTGAGAGATCACTGAGGACAATTACCTAACCCCCAGAAACAACTTCTCTAAAATGAACAACATGAAAAAACTGTAAGGATGTGACTACAGGAAGCTTTTACAGAATGCTGTCAGCAGGACTGGATTCTCTATGGCTACAAAAGAAGAAAAAGAAATCTAAAATTCAAGTGCAGCTTTTTTTTTTTCCTAAAGCAGGCACTAACTTAATGAAATGACAGACTTGAAAAGAGCTGTTATAAAGCTACAAAATTATTAGGTAGAAATAACTCGTTAGAATTGCTAAAATTCCAAACTATAGTTGAAGATATAGGGGAAAAAAAAAAATCAGCGATAGTCTTGTAGCCAAGTAATTGGTAAAATTCTTGGCTTAATTTACAAAATACTAAAATTTTAACCTTTTAATGTAGTTTAGGACTAAATAACGAGCAGCAAATATTTAAATTGTAAATTTGTAACAATTTTCTGACATTACTCTTTTTGAAAAAAATCTGACTTGTATTATAGTGAGGTTTAAGTATCAGGTTCTGGACAACACAAGGACAGGCTCCTCCAAATCTAATTATTAATGGCATTATTGAGTTCAACCAGATGTTTCACATGGATAAAATTAAGTACACGAATAAATCAAGATCCAAGCGTATGCTTAGATTTGACAGAAGATAAGGAAAGGTGAAACAAAAAGTAATGAATACACTTAATGAAAAACTATATATCCCTGGTTGTTAATGCAATTTGAAATTTAAAATGCAAGGTGTAACAGGCAGACACAGTTAAGTGATCCCTCTGCTGACAGACACACGAACGGGACGTTTCTCACCTCATCTTTCCTCCTGGATTCTGTCTGTCCAAGTTTAAGCCAGCCTGAGTGCTAAACCCTCCATGGCTTCCCAAAGTAATTACATAAGAGATAAGCATACTTTGAGTGTACAAAATACAGCTGATGAGCTACATTTCTATTAACAATGTCAGAATTTCAAGTATTATCCTAATGGGTAATTTTTTACGGAAAGGATGTCAGTGAAAGGTAGTGTGCATGATTTAAAATACAGTACATAGTTGTCCTCTCTAAAACTGCAAGTTCGTTTGCATCTAGTCAGCTTCAAATCAGACACTAAACAATAAAAAAAATTAAAACCCAGTATCACAAGAAAAGGAAGATGACATGATGAAACAAATTTATTTCCAACCAATAAAAATATATTTTAAAGAACTATTTGGTCTTAAGTTATTCCTGCAAAAGAATCAAAAGTCCAGAAACAGTAGTGTCTATTTAAACACCAATATAAGCCAATAATTACAATTGCATTTCTACAATAATTCACAGAGTCACAAATTAACTTGAAGTGTCTCTGGTACGTTGCTGTTGCAGGAAGTTTACCTGAAAACAGGCTGAGTGGATGGCTGGCTTTGGATCAAGGCGGCACAGAGAAAAACGAGGAGCGTGCAGTTTGCACTCCCTCTGCTGGGCACTGGAATTATCCCGAGCAGGCACTCAGGAGCAGAAAGGGCTATGTCCCAGCAGCCCGGTGCCATGAAATAAAAGCCCTTTTACAGCTCCCTCCTCACCTGGATTCACCTAAAACCCAGCTTCACAGAAAAACGAATTGCAAAATCCTCAAAATGTTTATACCCTCAAAATGCAGTTCCTGTCAGAGATTTGACTGACACCCCAAAGAAGGATTTAACTACAGTGAACATAACTCGTGTAAGCACACAAAAACTCATTTGCCCTTGACCACTACAGAACATCTGTCATTTTTTTTGTCCACCCTCCACCCATTTGAAAAAGTAACAGTTCATAAGAAATGCCCTGACTTCTGATCTGCTGGGGGGTATAGCAGTGGGAATGGGGAATGTGTAGACTGGGCAACTGGAATGTATTAATAATTATAAAATCTGCTGCAAGGGATTTGTTTCTAGACAGTCAAAGGATAACCTTTGTTTTTCTTTCCCCTCTCCTCCCACAGCTCCTGAGAGGCAAGCACAAAACAGACACTACTCATGCTGGCAAGGCATAAGTGTCACACTGAAATGATGGCCCTCCTTGTAATTAAGGCTCTCTGATGGTTTGTGTTCTTCACTCTCATGGAGAAGAAAAGAAAGAAGTAGTTATAGTTCATGTCACTATAAACCATTTTAAGTTGAAGTGTCTCACTGTATAAAGTTCTGTGCTTTCCTTCAAGTGACTTTGTATAAGGGAAGTGCCCTAAACCTACAGAAACTTCTCCTGTGGTTTGCAAACCACTGTGACTTTTCCATTTTTCAGCAAAGGTAAAAAAAAAAATTCAGAGAAAGTAATTTGTGCTAATTGTGAACAGGCTCAGACTGCCAAAGGCTCCTGCCCTGGAGGGTTTGTGCTCTGTGTTAGGGAAAATGAAATGAGAAGCAATGGAAGGCATGGATGTAATAATAAGGACTGCCAAAAGCACACACCTTGTGAACCAAGCAAGTATTTCTTCTGTGGAATCAGGCCAGGTAACCATCAATTTCTTGTTCTCAGTGTAATTTACACCCAGCTACACTGCTGGTATATTCATACTGAACTGCAGCATCAAGAATTACTCCAGATATATACAATTATTTGCATTTCAGCCATATCCATGTGTAACTGATCAGCTAAAAAAGAGTAGCAATGACACATGGCAATGGTAACGGACCCTGGACCTTCCCTCTTTAAAGTGGCAATTTAAATCTCTGTGGGATTGAGAGTTATAGTAGAGTTCACAGTAATAAATCTCCAGTTTCACTGTCTCTCACTAAACCCTTCCCTTTATCAACTTTTTTGATCTCAATTTGAGGATGGGTAAAGCCTTTACTCCCTTGGTTCCCAGACAGAACTGGAAGAAAGAATAGAATAGAATAGAATAGAATAGAATAGAATAGAATAGAATAGAATAGAATAGAATAGAATAGATGAAAAGAGGGGAAATCAATGGCCACAGAAGCATGCAGATTGAGCACGAAGAAAATGCAAAAAGTCCCAGGAGAATGGTCAAGCCCAAGTCCCCAGCCAAGCTGCCATGTCCTCATCATTCTGTTTTATATTTGCTAATTTAATAAAACCACTCTCTCTCTCCCCAGAAGAATGGCTTACAGTGGTGCAGGATCATGATTACAGTTAAAATGAGCAAGCACACAAACAATTCACCTTGAAGTTCTCCAGTTAAGGATACAGCTACCTCAGAGTGCATCCCCAGAACTGCCATCCTATCCAAACACAGTCATGGCACAGACCAGCTGCAAACCAACTGACATGGGACCCTCTGCACTCAGCCACTCAATTCACATTCTCCCTCTCTGCTCACTCAGTGCTCCCCTTCATTTCCAGGTGTGCTCGTGTCCACATGTGATCAGAGAGAGCCTTTGCTGATCCCATGTGCCAACAATCACATCCCTAAAGCACCATGGTGTCAGGACAGGGTGGCTGGGAGCCAGGGCTTTGAAGGACAGACAGGCTGTCACTACTTCTTCTCTTGGCTTTAGAGATAGAAGATAGCAAAACTCTGGCATGGCAAGAGCTATTACTCCAAGGACATCCAGACAAAACCACAATACCTAACACATGCAGCAATGCTCAATTAAAGAGGAGATGTGTGCAGTGTTTCACATGCTGACATGTAAATATTTGACAGATGGGGATTTAAAAACCATGCTCTAAGAGATTCTATTTATTTTGTTCTACCAGACTCTCAATTTGCCATGTTTTTACGTTTCAGTAAAGTCATCTGACACATGAATAAAATATAATTTATACAGTTTCCTTCTGCAGTACAAAGCTCTCTATGTTCAGGTTATAAATTTAAAATAACTCAGCACTAACACTAAATTTGGTTATTTTCCACTGGAGAAAAAACCTACGAATATTTATATATTGTTTTCAATGCTTAAGTTAACTCAGTCTGTAATGCTTCATTTTGATAGTATCATGAAAGCAAGGTTTTTGGGGTTTTTTTCCCTTTTAGCAATAGAATTTATTAGCTTTCAAATTAATATAGTTATTAGCTATAAACATGCTATATAAACATATAGATAGCATTGGTCACTCTCATAAGTGGTAACAATACCCCTCTAAACACACACATTCACGTTCACACACAGGTGACAATCAAGGCTTGAATGTCTTTTATATCTTACAAGAAATATAGCAACCAATATTCCATGCAGAGGTGCAGCAAATGTAGTCCTGTCAAGCAAATGGCAGGAATGACAGCAGATGTCTGGATTCCTTCATAGCTGGTTGCATAAAGGTAGCACACATATTTCACTGGAGACAAAAGCCCCTGACAAGACAGCCTTTCAGTACTTTTCATTCAGAGTTGGCATTTTTGACTGGTGTGGCACATCAGTAGGTGTTAAGATGATGAACCAGATTAATCTTGATTTAGCTTCATTTGTACAACGAAAGAAAAGTCTACAACAGTCAGTCATGGCTAAATGAGGCTACTCAATTTAGCTCAAGGTGTAACGTCCAGATCAAATTCTTACAATCCACTAAATCCACACTAGACTCCAGTCTGGACCCTGACCCAAAAAGCTTATTTTCACGTCAAGCTACAAAGTTATTTCATTTGATCACAGCCAACAGAAATGAGTATCATGCATCTCTGGTTTTTATCTACATAAACAGGCCATAGACTCCTTTTCAGATCTGAGTAATATATTCACTCTTTCAGCCTCTGTTTATTCACAAGTTCTACCTATTTCACAACAACTGTCACAGGTAGGTAATCTCTGTGAAATAGTTTGATGCTCTACATTCTCCTATGATAACCTTAATCACATTACATGCTTACTAGAGAGATTAAATGCTACAAAGCAAAGAAACTACTGTGCTGGACTGAGAGACTCTCAGAGTTTGGTAAGTTGTGAAAGAACACGAGCAGTACAATGTCTCCTGACAAATATACACAAAAGAAACTGAGCACATAAGAGTGTTACACATTAAGCAGCTAAGAGTAAATAAAATCTACATTTAACCACTTATTTATCCTAAACAACAACAGGGATGCTTTAAATGGTTTTAGTCTAATAATCAGGCCCTTGGACTGTTATATAGGTGGTTTCTGCTCCCTGAAGGAAGGTTCTGAATTAGTGTTCTTTACAATAAAACTTGTGTTGAAAAGTTTCCCAGGTTAGGGCTTAAAAAAAAGAGCATCTTTCTGTATACAAACTAAGCTTTATCAAGAGTCCTCTTTAGTAAAACAGAATTTTAAGAAACTCACCACTTTTCTTTTTCTTGCCTTAAAGGAAATGTTCATTTCCTTGTACTTCTTCATAGCAGTCTCCAATTTATTCTTGAGTTCAATGGCACATCTTAGCCGATCATCATTGATTCCTGCTCTGGTAAGTAGCTGCAAACCAAGAAAACAACATTCTTACTCTCTTCTAGAAAGCTGAGCCCCCCACCACCCCCCAAAAAAATTCCAGTTTTACCTCATAATTAATGAAACAACATTGTCACAAATTCCTTTATTTTAGAAGTAACAATTAGTGAAGCCAATTCTTTTCCTATCTAGAATACAAAACCTAATAGTAACTAGTGAAGCCAAAGTATGAACAGCTATTATAAACATCTTCATAGAATGTCCTTCTATAGGCCAAATTCCAGGCAGAAGGCTCCATGATATACTGCTAATCTGACACAGAGATGTCTAACAAAAATGAGCTGGGTTTTACTTTAAGACTACGCAAAGAAACCAAGTTTTACCTATTTAAAAAAAAAACAAAAAACACCAAAGAATTACCTATAGGTACCACACCCAAGGCTGAGAGCTATCAAACAAGTTACACAGCTCCTGCAGTCTCCTTTAGTCCATCCTTACTGAAATGGAAATCTCCAATTGTTCCAGTTTCTTCAACCTTCATTTCCTTTTGGCTCACTCTCCCTCAAGCTTTACTGTACCCCCAGTCCTTGTTTTGCCATCTTTTTATTATAAAAAATGAAGAAAAGAAATTATCTCTTTATCCCACCTGAATCCAGGACTGCACAGAAGGCCAGAACTTATTTCTGAGAAGTTTGTGAGCATCCATGACACTGTTTATGATGGCAGTATTATCTTCATTCTCTTGCACTTTTATATCTGCTCAAAACAGGGGAAGAGAGTTAGTGCATGACATTTATAGTGTGGTCACCACAGGAGCTAAAGAAGGCCAATTGATCTAAGATAATTGATCTCTTCAGGGAAAGTTATAAACATCATAATGCATCTCTGTTCAGAACTAATTATTCTCCTATTATTCTACAATCCACACATTCAAGAAATCAGACAAAAAGATGAAAAGTGTCCAGTCCAGCATGCCAGAAACAGTTGTTACACAAGGAATCACCAAATAAACCACAGACAAGTTCAGTCTTACTATTACACCTTGTCCCAAGTTCAAATGAACTGGGCCTCACTGTACCAGTTTTTTTATATTCAATACAAAATAATCTCTACCCTGGTAACAGGGACTTGACTGTCAAAGAAGCCAAGTATGCCATTATCCAAGTAAAAATTGTACTTTACAAATTAGCATGAGTTGTGTCTGTTTTGTGCTTGCCTCTCAGGAGCTGTAGGAGGAGAGGGAAATTATACTTTTCACCCACTGTTGTCAGCAAACAGAGAAGCAGATATCCCCTTTACTGTTGGCACATCTAAGTCCCTTAGGACAGAAATTGTAAGAGACTTCCAAAACACAAACTATCCTGATTTTTCTACAGGTAACTCACATTAGCAAAGTTATACAAAAAAGGTGTAATCACATCCTATGAAAACTACTTACTGCTTCTTGCAAGCTGTCAGTAGCAAGGAGAAAGTTTCAGAAACACTCAATTATAAGATTTTTAAACTAGCAGCTCATTCCCCAGCTACAGACAGAAAGAGGTGAGTAGAAAATATGCTAAAAAGATTTTTTTTTCCAACATAAAGAGATTCATCTTAATATAGATACTACAAAGTGCTGTGATGGGCTTGCAACAACTAATAAGAAAGCTCAGTCTTAGAAGGTAATGAATGAAATCTGCTAATCACACACAAGAACACCTAAAACTAAGAACAGTTACTAGAGGAACCAGAAAAAGAAAAATAAAAAATAAACTTAAAAAAAATAAAAATCTAAGTGGTGTCCAGGAATTCTAAAGTAAAATGGTGTTCAATAACCCTAGCATTTAAGGAACAGAAACAAAACCAAAACCACAAGCACAAAGCCATTTAGAGGAAGGCTTCTTCCAGCTATAAGTCAAAAGTTTTTCCAGGTACCTGTGGAAATTTCAAGGTCTAGAGTATACTTATGTGAAATAAGCCCATGGTTCCTAACAAAAGTCTGGTAATCGTCGTCATCGAGAGCGGGGCCACTGGATTGAACATCCCAGCATGTGCCTCCATCCAGCTCCTTTTGCTCAGGCTTCTCCTGTACCTCTTTGTTTCTATCAGCTGTAACACACTGAGAAACAGGAAGAATGTCCTTGCTGCAGCAGGGCTGTTCATCATCCATGCAGCCCAAGTAGGATGGGGTAACTTCCCCCTGGGAGGACAAGGGGGATGCAGGTCCAGCCTCAGTAGCAGCTGTTTGTTTGCTGGGTTCCGGTGCCGTGTTGTTCACCACAAAATTGAAAGGATCTGGCATCAGAAGCTGGAAACAGTTTTCCATCTCTGTCAGCGTATCAGCAACCTCTTGGGCCATTTCTATCAAGACACAATTGGTTTATAAAATTGTTAGATACTGTAAAATGTTAATGTCTGCAGAGCAGACAGAGAGTTACAACACAAATATGACTGCCAGAGCGGGAATCCATTTATCCAGTGACAACTGAGCCATACAGATCTTCCTCTTCTGCAGAAATTGTCCTTATAAAAGTGACAATACCTAAGCAGGAAATCTTGAATTTCCTGAGCCAGGCATGTAGAATCAGGGCTCCTCCTTTCCTTACCCTCTCTGAAATTTCAGTATTCAAAGATGAGTCAAATACTTCATAGAATTTGAAAGAAAACAAGGTTCAATGAGGATATTCTTAGTGCTGTTGGTAGGTATCCATTCCACATCCATGGATTTTATAGCTGTGTGTAGGAATAGCCATGAATGTATGTTATTGCTCAAAGAGATGCTACTGACACAAATTAGTTTAAGAAAGTTAAATCTCTTTTAAATTCCACTCACGTGCATGAAAACATTTCCAGCATGTAGAATAAATGCAGACACAAATGGATGCATTATATACACCAAAGTAATTTAATTAAATAACCCTTTACAACAGCAGCATATAATCCCTACTATTCTCTGCTGTTCTCTGGGGTGACAGAAATGTCTTTGCTATACATATATTGCTCAGACTCAGACCCCAGTTACATTTTCTAGCTGCACTATGACACTTCACAGTTATCCTACACTGCATCCAGGATTCCTGTACAGACCATTGCCTGTATTTATGGAACACAATGACTATATTTATAAGTAATGCCATCGGCCAAGAAGGTATTGGGAAGTCTGTGCCTTGTCAATGACACAAAAACTAAGTCACTAGCTCTAAAAAGTCTTGTGATATGCTTCTTAGGGGTTATGCATTCATACTTTACTCAATTAAAGACCAGACTTTTACTTGATAACATTATCTTTCTTTTTCATCTCTTCCTACTGAACTCACAGGACAGTCACTTCCTTCCCCTGATATTCTTTAGGTGAGAGAGAGGGAGGGTTGAGCTCTAACAAATGCAGTATTCCTGCTTTCTGTGGTCATCTATTATCTGGATAGCTATTCTCCCAAAATTTGTTTCAAATAACCTTAAAAAGGTTGCTTTAAAAACAAATGAAAAACCAAAACAAAAACTCACTAAAAGAACCAAAGTAACCAACCTTCCATTTCTTTTTCAGTTCTTTTGACTTTTTCTTTGTAAATGTTCTCCAGTCGTTTCTGCTTCTCCTCCTCCCTCCTCCTTTCAGCCACAGTTCTGGCATGCACATCCTGAAAATCCACCTAAAGAGGAAATTAAGATAAAAGTGTAACATTCATTGTAAATAATATATTGAAAATCCATTTCCTAAGATACTTATCTGTGGTGAAAAATCCTGCAACATCAGTGATCGACTAGAAGCTCAGCAGCATTTCCTTTTATCTCTTCTCCTCCTTGAATCAATAAATACAGCAATTGTGAACAGAGTCTTTACTCCTACTAATAAAGGACTGTTGAGAATCAATGGCTTTCAAAAGGAATCATAAGGTAGAAAAACAAACCCCTTAGATTTTTACATCCAGAGTGCAGGAAGGAACTGGGCTTTGGGAGACTTCTGTCACAGCACTGGAGACAAGGAGATAGGGAGAAAGAGCAGGAAGAGACTATGCAGGGCAGATATCAGGATTACATGAAAACATCACACCAGGTCCACCAGAAAATTAAGGAAAATTTGTAAGCACTATAACAATTAGTGTGTATATATATATTTATATATATACATGTCACTTAAAAAATAACCTTGTAAGAAAGGAAAGTAAAAGGGAAGACCTTCAAATTCATTAAAAATGACCAATTTGTGATTTTACAATTTGTGATTTTACAACCTTTGCTGGATATCAGTATTGAGGGAAAAGTTAACATTCAGTCTCACTTCCTCATGGCTGAATTAAAAACATAAATCTAAACAACTCAAAATGCTGCTTCTTAAAACATTAGCAGTATTTTGGGATTTTTTTAGTGTTAGACGGGATTGGAAATGCAAAAAAATTTTCCTCCTGTTTTAAAGAAGGGAGGCTTGATTGTGCTAATGCATAAGGAAACTCTTTTGTGAAACACAGAATTTCCTTTGATTGCTACCACATTAACTTTTATGAACTGTCACACAGAGAGTGCTAAGCAAGCCTGCACTGTGCTCTTTCTGAGGCTCAGACTCTCTGGTGCAATGCCTCCAGTACAAGCACTCACTGAAGGTTTGTCACTCTTGCCACTGCTAGATGATCAAGAATGTCAACATCCAGTAGTGGCTCCCAGACACCAGCAACCTACAACAAAGTTCTGGAGTCACATAAATGTTTTTTATCTAACAGCTGTTAGAAACTGGCATGGAGAGTTTCCATCAGTTTAGGAAATAGGCCCACTCACCAAGCTGGGATTTTTAGTAGGGAATGGGTGAGCAGAAGGGTGGTAGGGAAAAGAGCTGGTTTCACAACATACAGCCTCATATGGATCATCAGAGTGAGCTTTTTTTTTGTTTTCAGTGATGCCTTTTCCTGGTGTTGAAATCAAGAGTCGGACACGGTTAAAAGGGGAAAAAGGGATTTTACCTTGGTGTTTATTTTAAGGATCCTTAGGTGCACCATGTCCAGCTCAGCTGCACTGAAGTGCACCCACAAATGCACCCCAATGCACCCACAAATGCCCACACCAAATGCCCACCCTAGAAAGATCTGGTATCACATTATAGGTCTTTCTAATTAGCATACCAATCAAGATTCCCCAATTAAAGGCTTTAGTGAGTCCCCCTCCCCAAGGAACCTTCCCCTGGATGGTTCTATCTTCATTTACAGAATGAGTTCTGGAGAGGACCTTGGGGTCTGGGGCACATTGACTTCTACTTCCAAAGCTTCTAAAATATTTAGTCTCCTAGTCTAACAAACAAGTCCAAGAATGTAGGCAAAGGCATCAGGAACAGAAGCTGCAAAAGGCATGAAAGGGGTATAAAATAAAAAGTAAAAAATCTTCATGGCATCATCAGGACCCGTTTTTTCTCCCACACAGAACTGGGAGAAACAGATCCTCCCAAAGAGCAACACTGCCCACAAAAGCAGAACAAAGATACAGAAGTCAGGAACTACAGCTACTGTTGGCAGGCAGTCAGACTGGACTGCACAGAAAACCAGACATAGCTACAGCTTCCTAAAACACAACTTCTGCCTCATGCCACAGTACCCACAGTGGGGTAATTTGCCCATTCTTGCCCATTCTCCATACCAAAAGGACCATGAAGCCTTTTATTGCTGCTCTGTAATTATGGAATTAAATGTGAGAGAAGCAAAAAATTGCTCTTGACTGAAAGGATGTTAAGCAGCAGACTAGGATAACTACTCCAACTTTTGTGAAAATATTGAAATACAGCAGTACTACACCCTGTGTGGAACTGTTTGAGATGCTGTTCACTTTGCAATTCCAGCTCACTCCATAATTCCACCCATGCATTCCTCAGATGCAAAGATACTAAAATGTGAGTCATGTGCCCAAATATGCAAATACTTGGAAATATGTGAAATATTTTTCTCTTTTCTTCTTCTTTTAAACTTTGAGATAGGAGTTTGAAAACAATTACTTTTGTGTATACTGAAGCATTTTTTGCTCCTAAAGTAAAACATTGATAGAGGTACCTACAACTACTGACCTATTAACACTAAAAGAGTGGGGAGCTTTCTATCTCCACACCCTATAAGGGCAGCAGCTGCCATCTTCTGACTGTTTATAAAGTGACTTTGGGGATCATTAAGAAAAAAAACCAACCAAAATCCAACCACAGACCACATACAGAGCTAAGATTCCACTCAAGTTGCTTTATACCACTGTCCCAAACCTGTAAAACTCAATAGCTGATGGATGTATTTTACTACAGAATAGCAGCAAATTCCTCCTCAAAACTCTTGGTTGCTTCTCACACCTCAAGTATTAAGCTGGGAAAGGGCCAGCTGGCTCATATCGAGTCTTTAAGTACAAGAGTTACCAAACTACCTGAGATTGCTTCTACTGATATTAATGCTTGTAGAGGAACTCCAATACAGCTGCTCTGGAAAATAGCACAGCATGTATCAAAACATGGAGAGGGATCCCCCAGTTGTTACTGGGGAGCAGCCACTGAGCACAGGAGCACAGACAGACCTGTCAAACTTCAGCAGAGCTGTTGTTCACTTGTGTTCAACTGCGTGTACTCAGCTGTATTATGTGTTAAAGCCCCCTTGTCTTAGTCTTCTACTTCTCCTCATCATCGTCACTTAGTTCCCTTTCTTTATTAAACAGAAAAAAATGGAGAATTCAAAGACAATCATCTTTTGTGAGCAGATGCCAAAATCTGTATAAAAACCCAGCACAGTACAGTTCAGTAGGGAACACCATTAGCTTAGTATGGAACCAGAACAACAGAAATACATCATGTATCGAAAAGGTTTTTTATCAACTGTTAGGAATGCTGAATCTGTCTCTCTGAAAAGAAAGAAACCCCCTATATTTAGTGAAAGCCTGTTATTATCATTGTAGATGGTGTGAATGCTAGAATAAGTGTTCCAAATTTCACTGCTGCACCTCAGAGGACAGAATAAAGCAGCAGAATGTTCCAAACACAGTAATTTGAAGTGACATCTAAAAGCTAAGGTTTACATACACGAAATTTCTCATTCACAAAACCTCTTGTATGGCACAGTAACACTGCAGCTGAGAGTGGCAGGCACCCACACTTGTAAAGTTGTACAGCAGAGGAGAGCGAGAACTGGGCAGTTCACTGTAGAAATCAGGCTAGTTCAAACTGGCATACAAAGACTTAATAGCTGTTATCCTCAGTTTAAGGCATGACCATCATCTCCCTTCCAAAAAGGGCTAAACTTTGGGGCTCCAGTCAGGAATCAGACAGTGAAAGTCAGCTAGGTGAGCAATACTTGCACCCAGAAAAAGGGAGAGCCCAGCTCTGAGTACAAGAGTGCAGTTTCTAAAACCTACAGTACTGCAAGATGAACAGAAAGCCTGGGGTTTGTTTTCCAAAGACCATGCTCAACAGGAGGTCTCCTACAAGTAATGCTGTTTCCTACAGCTTTTTATTACATTTATTGGTTTCCTTGCTTTGAGCAGCTCCTGGTGATCATCACCTAAAAACACACAGTGGAGTAACAGCACAGAGTACCTTCTTATTCTGCTTTAGGAAGTGGTATCCCAGGGAAAGCTGCTTGTAGGCCTCCCCATACTTCTCGTGCCAGTCTTGCACTGCCTTGATGGCCTCTTTCCTCAGCTTCTGCGCCACCTCTTTGGGCGGGGGAAGGGGCTGCTCGTGGTCTATCCCCACTGTGAGCTCCAAAAACTCCTGGAAGTTGGAGATAAGCAGCGTCCTGAACTGGTGGGACCTAGCGAAGAGCTCCTGCACGATCTGGAAGGCGGAGAAGCGCATCTCGGCGTGCTCCTCTTGGAGCCGCGTCAGCAGCAGGTGGTAGGCGTGGCTGATGTGCTCCTCCGACGACCTGAGCACGGAGAACAGGATGAGAAAGGTGGGGCAATTATTTAAAAAGCGGTTCAGCACGTAAAAACGTACGTTTGGGAAGGGGGAAGGAGGGAGGGTTAATTTACTTTAAATTTTAAGTGAGCAGCTTCTGTGCTGGCAGCACCCAGTCCCCAGAGCAGGCCCCAGGAAGGCCGGTAGGGGCAGCTCCGCCCGGGGCTGCCCGGCCCGGGGAGAGCCAGCGGGGCCCAGCTCTGTCCCTCTCTCCGGACGTACTTGCA
>JACBWW010000036.1:4790194-4899258 GCA_020086605.1 Lanius collurio | reverse complement strand
AGGCATGTTTAACCCCTCGTTGTCCGCAGGGCTGAGCCCGGCCGGAGGGGTGAGGAGCCGGCACACAGCGCCCCTGTTCATCACAGAATCAAGCAGACCTCCGAGATCACCGAGTCCATCTTACGACCGAATACCACCTCTCCAGACTTTCCTCAAACACCTCCAGGGACGGTGGCTCTGCCACCTCTCAGGGCAGCCCGTTCCAATGTCTAATCATCCTTTCTGCGAAGAAATTCCTCCTAATGTCCAACCTAAACCTCCCCTGGAGCACCTTGAAAGTGTCCTCTCGTCCTGTCGCTGGTGTCCGGGGGGCCCAGCCCGGCCACCGCCTCTCGACGGGGAATTGTGGAGTGACAAGGTCCGCCCTCAGCATCCCCTTCTGCCGGCTCAGCACCCCCAGCCCCCTCAGCTGCTCCCCACAGCACTTGTGCTCCAGACCCAGCTCCGCTCCTGTCTCTGGACACGCTCCAGCACCTCAGGGTCCTTCTTGTGCTGAGGGGCCCAGCACTGGACGCTGCTGCACCACCCCAAAAGTGTCCCTGTGTAACACCCCCACAGGTCTGGTTCAGTCGTGGGACGTGGTGAGGCTGCCCTGGATCCACTGCTGGCAGAACCTCTGACCGCTTGCAGCTCTGGGGGCTCAATTGGAAGTGCTCTGTGTTATAAATAAGGGCCCAGATTATCAATTTAACAATTATCCATTTATTTTGTACTACATTGTAGCTTTGTTTAAATGTAATTTTGTTGTAGCTTTGTAAGTTAAAATTTCTCTTGCAGTTTAAGAAAAAAAACCCCACTTAGTTGTGAAGAAACCGGTCTCTTATCAGGGCTTGCATTTACAACCCCCTCCTTACCCCTTTCGAAGCTGGCCTGCTGAAGAGTAGTAGATAAAGAAAAAAAGAAAAAAAAAAAAAAAAAGAGAAGAAAAGGGGCTGAATATGCAAACTAGAGCCGAAAAGACCCTTGGGAGTAAAAAATCCCTAGAAAATAATAATTTAAAAACGAGCCAACAAACTTTTAAGAAAAATGAACCAGGTTGCTCTATCGGCAACTACTACCTGGCCAGCTTTGGAGTTTCTTCAAGTAGTCACCCTAATGGGAAGGTCTACTGGAGCCACTGCCCTGAGGAGGGCGAATCAGCACCATCCCCTCCGTATCCACCTTCGTGCACAGCCCCGGCCCGTGAGGAACACTCGAGGGCCCGGCTCTATCACAGGGAGTGGCAGAGCCGAAGTTCCTCCTCCTCCAAGTCGAAGCTGGGGCAACGAAGCTGGGCAGGGTCCCCACCCGAGCTGATCACTTTTTAATAAAGGCTTAAAAAGGACCATCAGTCCTGCCCATTTTTTTTATTTCACTCTGCAGACCCCCAGCTTTGGAAGTGCTGCTTAACCACTGGGAATAAGCAAGATCTTGCAGGTGCCCGCTTTAAACATCCTAAAGAAGGAAGACATCTAAAATATCTGTTCCCATTTGAAAATGTTGTCAGCTAATTGACAGGTACTTCCATGAATCTACAGTTAAGGCATGTGTTGGAAGCGATTTATGTGGATTGATGCTGCAGCTGTGTCTGCTGGCTCCTGTGATCAGGAAAGATGTCACAGAACGCTTTTCACTAGAAATGGGATCACATCATCAACCAGATTTACTGCAGCAAATGAATACATACACTTTGCAGTGGCTCTGCTATTTCTGACTCAATACTCAATACCAATGACATCCTCCTTTTTAATAATGTTTCTCCTTTCCCCTTCACCTTTCATCAAGTACAGTGCATTTCCATGTGTAAGTCACACAGAGTGGCAGAGCTCATCTTTAAAGTTTAGATCAGTTTACTCTTTCACTCTTTATAATTTTGTATTTCTTTTCTTCATTTGATTGAAAGTGCCTCAACAACTGCTTTCTGTTAGGGTATGACTTGCAAAAGGAGCATTGCTGTGCTATCTGGAAACGGAATTTCAAAATGAGCCTCAAGCACAAACTTACCATCTACAAAGGCACTGATTTCATACTCTTGCATAATGTTTAAAGAAATCCCTGCAAGAAGCCATATGGTTTTGCAAAAATCAGTTGATGAATGAATGAATGAATGCTGAGTGGCATAATTCATTCATGATAGTCCCTTAGACAAATAGATAGTCCCAGTGAGAGCTAGGCTGTTTATTTATTTTTTAAAGTCAAAGACAGTTACATAAAATTGTGTTGGCTTAGGTTGCTGAGTCTCCTTTTCCCTTCTACTTTTTAATGAACATGGCAAATACTCACCATTCAATCATTTCCATATTCTCTTCATCTGGACCAGCCTGATAAAAGGCTAAAGAGAGCCAGAACACTGAAGAATTCATTCAGCTGCAAAAGTCACAAACCTCTGCACCTGCACTGATTTTCCCCAGCTGGTCTGGACTCTTCCATGGGGGGACACTGTGGAGTGCAGAGGCAGAGCTGAACACCACCTGATACCCCTTCAGAGCAGTGTTCAATGCTACTTTTGTTTACATCTGTTTCAGCAAAGTGTGAGTCTGCAGCTTCGTGTTATGTGGATTGTTTAATTAAGGAGTTGCATTTCTTATGTTTGTGCTGAGACATCAGCAAGAGCAACGTGGTAACACTTTGTAAGTTCTCCAAAGTGGGTGACACCTTGCAGGGGCACAGACTCTTCCAGAAACACTGTCCTGTCCACCACCTCTGCAGGATACCCAACACCATCATTGGCAGGAGGCATTTGCAGTGGGAATGTCCTCCTACAAGGAAGGCATCTCCAGATGTTCCATCCAGAGGTCATCTTCAGTTGGTCCAGTACCTTTGGCCCAACACACAGGCAAAGTGAAAACTCCAGAATTTTGTCCACTGACAATGATTTGGGCCTGGGTGTTCTTACCCTAAAGAAGAACCTTTTGTTCCATCACAAATTTAGAAGGTCAAACTGAAGGCTCTAGGAAGGGTTATGTCAGACTTTGTGCAATACTAAATTATCTGGTTTAGTATTTTTTATAAAAGAAACATTTCAGTAGGAGACAGTTCCACCATTTTACTAGATGGTTCTTTGCCCAGGGTTGTTTTCCAGCTTTGCAATAAAGGAGAATGTCAGTCAAAAAGAAACCCCTCTGAACTTATAAAATAGCTGTATTGAGTTAATGACATGAAATTAAAAAGGAGGATTTATTTTCCTGCCAAAATGGAACCTGGGCAAAAAAAACACTTCCCTACAAATAATTTGGAGTTTAAATAACTTTGGTTTCAGGTCTGAAGATACAGAAACACAATGAACACTGATAAAGTTGTCACAGAGTTTGTGCCAGTTTGGTTGTAAAGAAAATGACCTATGTGAGTTGTATAGATGCTGAACCACCAGTTTGAGTTGAGCAAAAGGGTGACAGATATTTCAAAGCTCTGAACTACCTTGTAAGGGGTAAAGACCATATTTAAACAGATGTTCTCAAAGGGGAAATAGCCTATTCATTAAACCATCAATAATGTAAGGCCAAAGGTACTTGGTGACCTCCTCTGATTATGTGAAATAGTGACTGTGACAATACTTCAGCCTACTGTAACGTTTTATAACTCTGTCATAGGAGGAGATGAATGAACCTGCTCTGTGTGGCCTAGATCACTAATTAAATACCCACTTGTGAGCTGGAAGGAGCAGCAACAGCTGTAGGAGAACCATCACAAATAAGGGAGCACCTTCCTACACGTAGATTGTATTCATGTCTAGAATAATGTTTTAAAATGACCCTACAGCAACTCCTGAAACTGCACACCAAAGTGGACACACTTGGTTAGTATCAAGGAGGGTAAATAGTTTTTTTTCTTCACTGGAATATCTGTGCAGAGTCAAACTGGAGCTTAACGAGCATTTTTCTGTGTTAGACAATGTATATCCACATGAGGAGTTAACATTTCTACATGAATGCACCAAAAGAAGACCAAGGCACAGCCCACTGCACTGCACAAGGGTGTCTTTGGGGGTCAGGGATAACAGCCTTTAAGGCTGGACATAGATCAGGTGGTGCAGAAAAGGAGGAGCTTGAGGGTTGCTAACTTGTAGGAAAGGAGAAAGGAGACTGCAGAGACTCCCCAAGGCTACCAAAAGAGGAAATCCAGCCCAAATTCTGCATGAAGACTCTCTGATGTTAAATCACACAGAGACAGAAATGGCACTTTCCTGCTTGTGCAGAAACAGCTCTCAAACATCTGGTGTTAGCAGAAATTTCTTAAACAACCTAAAGAGACTGCTTTGGGGTCACATTGACTCACTGGTGGTACTGTTTTGGAGCTCCTCCTGCCTGATGGATGTCTGAACTGTCCCATCCTTGGAAAACCACGGGCTCTGGTAGTACTGCAGTCACTCAAAGGAGAGACTGCATGGAGCTGTGGCTCAGATACCCACATTAATTCCTTTTTTCTGTTTTTTTTTCCAAGGATGTGGAAAGAAGAGAGCTGCTCTGAAGAGGCGAAAAGTTGCACATCTGCCTCCAGTTAAATGGGGGTGAAGTCCACTCCAGATGAGAAACTGCTGTTGCTGTTTTGGACATGGGTGGCTGCCAGGTCTGTGTGTGTCTCACAGCCTTTGCACACCACTGCACAAGCACTGCCTGCTCTGGGGTTTCCCATTGCAGATTCCTCTGTCCTGTTTACCCACGGGGCAGCTAGGACTGTGTCATTGCAATCCCTGTCACAGTCATCCATTAAACCCACTGCATTCCCTCAGAGCCAGGACAGTGCCCAAATGAGTCTGCTCCCTGCCTCCAGCCCCATTTGGCATTTCCATCATCTTTTATTTGCAGTGAGCAAGAAAGCCTCATGGATCAAAACCAGCTTTTCCAGGGAATTTCTTTTACTGTTATGAAAAAAGAATGCCTTGTCTCTATGAGGAGATTAGTTATACAGGTCAGCTTTTGCAGGCAGGAGGAAAGTCCCTGGCTTGAAGAGATTACGAGGTAGTTGGGACAAAAATAGAGTTCAAAGACCACAGTTTGAGAGGGAAGGAAATATTGAAGTATAATGAAAAGGAAGAAAGAAAGTGTCTTGAAAAGAAGGAGGTAGCAAGTTTTGTGAAGTGTCTGTAGCTGTTTATTTATGCTTTTAAGGAGATGTGTTGTACTTCCATGGCTCAATTTCTAAGCTGGAGCATAATGGGAAAATATTTATTTGTATTTCATGTATTTGGACCCCTTTGCATGCTCTCAGTTTCTGCAGCAAGTGCATCACAACAGTTCCACTGACAAACATTCTTTTCTATTTAGCACTATAGGATTCCTAAATGTTTCACAAACTTTTAGGCCGTTGAGCCTCAGAACAGCTTGGAACAAGGCTTGTAGGTACAGCCAGCACGTACGACGAACGCCATCCTATGCCTTGAGCAGCAGCGCCTCCAACAGCGTGACCTCAGCGGTGTCACTTGGGCGGCCACTCCTGCTCTTCAGCTGGTCTCACCTGAGCGCTAAAAGGCTGCTTCTTAAAGGAATCATTGCTACTTTTCCTCTTGGCACAAGTCATAGTGGTAAGATTATCTCAAATACTGAAAAACCAGTATTTGTGGTGAACATCCCTCCGTAAAATTCTCTTGATATCCGTGACATCCAGTTCTGCTTCAGGTCATGGAACTTTAATTCTAGTAGTTATGGGCTTTATTTTTTTTTTAAATGTGAACAAGACTGGCAGTCAGTAGTTTCAAGTGAACAAGCTATATTTGTAGGGATAGTAGAGGAAACTGCACTGCCAGCACTGGTCTGAGCTGGGCGACTGTGACAGCCTTCGCTCAGCTGAAATAACAGAAAATACTCTGTCATTGCCTTTGTCACCACATTCCTGCATGGCCACGAGATGCACAGCCCCTGAGAGACACAGCCTCCTGATTGCTGAGGGAAAACGTTCTAAATCTATTTAGAAAGTGGTTTATTTATTTAACAAAAACCCCCAAAATACCCAAAGAAACAAAACTAACCAAAACCCAAAAAAAGCCCTAAAGGTATGGGTTTTTTTTAGGGAAAAAAATATTTGTTAAGCTCACAGAGCTATGAGAAATATACTTTTCAGATTTCAAGTGAGAATAAAAATGAAATTTATACAGAAGCATAAAGTACTTTTAAGATGAATTTATTTGCAGATAAGAGTAAAAATTTACATTGACATCATAAGGCTCTGAACTTGGTCACCGTTAACCACAAGCGTGCCTGGTGAGTTACACACACACCATAAACTCTATTTATTTCTCCCCTCCAGGAGCAGCCCGGGGCATTTCTGCCGGTGTGAAGCCACCCGCGGGGGGACCCCTGGAGTCGGGGTGCAGCGGGAGGGCCGGCGAGGTGCGGGGAGCAGCCCCGGTGCCCGCCGTGTCCCTGCCGGGCTGCCCCGGGCACAGCCCCCGGCAGGTGGCAATGCAGGAACACCGGCAGCCCGTCCAGCCGGGGAAAGGCTGCGCTGAGACCGCTGCTCCTCGGGAAATGCCCCGCCTTGGAAGCCTTGCTCGGTGTTTGCAGCATCGATTACAAAGCGTTTTCACTGCCAGCGAGGTATTTTCTATTGCTTTGTTTTTAAACTGTAGGATTTGAGCTTAAAGGCTTTGTAGCAGCAGCCTGTGGTAATGGGGTGGATGTGCCAGATCCAAAACCTTAGGGGTCACCTGTGAGAGTCATGGAATCATTTATGTTGGAAAATATTCCCAAGACTGTCAAGTCCAGCCATTGACCCAGCACTGTCGAGGCCACACGTGACAGAAATTTAAATGTGACACGTTATATTTCTGTATATACATACACACACACACATGTATGACATGCAATGTCTCTTAAGAACTCCACTCACAACAGTTTTTCCCATATTTTCTTGTTGCATCTTCCATCTCTGTGCAAGGCCACACTGTTTCCAAGCCAATAATAAATCCTGAAACAGATCAGAACCTTTAAACATAATCACAGTCTCACAATAAAATAGGCAAAGAAGAGGTTTTATTTGAACAAAGCATTCCTGAGTATCACATTATAGAAACTAATTTTAATGACAATTTAAAAGACAACATGTCTCTGAGGAAGCACTGAAGGTGGGGCATTTTCCAAGAAGAATGACTTTGCTTTGTAGAAGGAAATGGATAGAGTAAACCAAAATATAGAAACAGAAAAATACAGAAACATTAAAAGTGTCTAGTGGCACACTTTGCCTTTTTTTTCTGAACACACACACACAAAAAACCCACCTAAAACAAATAAAACCAACCACAACCCCCCAAAAAAAACCCATTAAAACACCCTCTCCTCCCCAAACTCTGAAGCCAGTTAAAAAAATCAATATGGAAGACATTTAAGCTTATTAAGAAGTCAATGAAAAAAGTTTGCACAAAAAAGCTTGTGAAAAACCTCTTTTTCCTTCTTATTATAACTGCAAAACTTGCTCCTGGCAGAGAAGTGGCTCTTCCTTGAAAGGCAGTGCTGTGAACTGAAATCACAACTGAGCTGTCAGAGCATTGCCCTGGGCACTGTAACCACAGGTTGTTAAAGTGGCTCCAGAGGAGGTGATGGAGATGCTGAGAGGTTCCCTTGCATGTGTGTGAACACAGTGCAACCTGCTGCAAACAAGGAATCCACATTATCTGCAATCAGTAGGGTTTCTCTCGTCTCCATATGCTTCTAGCACTGCTTGGACTCTCTTTTAAATGGTACAATAAAAACCTTAGGGAACAAAATTCATCTGCTGCAGAAATATATGGCATTGTCTCTTCAAAGAGTATCACAGATCTCGAACTGCACAGGAGTATTTTAACATCAATCCATATTCTGCATTTGCTGCTCAGCAAAGCAGCAGTTCTTGCTATTTCAGAACCACTAGCAAATTTCAAATATGTCTCTATTGTATGGAATCACACTGTTGGAACAGCAGGGTTAAACAGTTTCAGAGCAATAACAAAAAGCACTAAGTAGTTTAAGCTCTGTAAAATGTGTAAACAGCACAGCAAATACTAAAATAATATGCATTTTATAAAGTTCTTTAAAAATTTCTGTGACGTATAGGAAGGGTACAAGAACAAACAGCAGAAAAGAAATAGTTGCAATAGTGCCTATTAGTAAAGATTTAAATCAGTTTTGATTATTATGAGGTAACTTATTCATAAGATAAAATTATCTTCAGGGAAAAAATATCACATTCAATGATTCTGAGTATAGCAGCAAAGAACCCAAGAAACAAAAGATGAATTCAAACTGGAAACCAGGCACATATTTTACCAGTGAGGAAACAGATTCTCTGTGTCATGCTGAAGTTTTTCTGACAGATGTGCTCGAACCACACAGCCCTGGATTGTAAATAGTTTTGAGACTTGACATCCAAAATCAGGACACTGGAGATCCGTTGCCACTGGCTCTTTTGGAAGGCATTACATTACAGAGAAGACTTTTTACACAAAACAGAGATGGCAGGACATGACAATCCTGGTGACTCAGGCAGTAACTGTTAGAGCAGGACCCTGGCTACTCGTGCTGTGAGTGGATCCCGGAGAGGGGGCAGCACAGTGTTTTGCCAACAGAGTGTAAGAAAAAGGATATTACATCTCTTGAAGTATCCTTGAGTTAAAAGTGACTACTGTACATTTTGGAGAATGTTCCAAATTTCAAGACTCAGTTACCTAAGGACAGAGAAGGGTGATAGGAAGGTTCCTCTAATGGTGGGAGCAGCCCCTCTTACTGCTTGGAGCAGATGAAGCTGTGAGGATGCATTTTTAATCTTTGGTATTTTAACAGAACTGATCCATACAGGTACATTTAATGGGATTTGCACCAAGTTTTGGAAAATTCCAGAAACTTGTTCTGTGAGACTTCTTGTTTTAGCCCAGACCTTTTAGTATCTCTTCACCTGAGCATGATCTTCACCTCCACCTTGAGGTGTTATTTTGTGACAACTTTTAAATAGCCACCCAAAGGTTCAGTGTTAGGTTCACTGGCCCAAGGATTCTTCGTGGCTTCTTCAGCCAAGACAAAACTGGCACCAGCACTCTGATTTCTTTTCATGTTGTTCCTGAAAATCCAGGATGTGGAAGGGAAGAATTAAGACAAATACTTTATTCAGATAATTTTTTACTCCAGCATCTCCCACCCTCAAGCACAGAGATCACAGGCAATGTTATTTATAGTTTCCCAATGCAAAGAAACAAGTCATTATCCTTTGCTAATTGGTTTAGAATAAGGGCGGTATTTCTGGATGTGGCAGCTACTAATCTTACTTCAGTGAGGAGTTCTTAATTTTACCTCCTCAGAAGGAGGTTCCATAGACACAGGGAACGTGTTTTGGCCAAAGGTAGGATAATTTCTCTCTTAACAGGGCAGGTGACATTCTTTCCAATTATTACAAAAATTAGGTGTGTCAAAGAAGGTCTGTTACTCACTGAAGAAGCAAAACAGCAATTCAGCTGTGGCCTCTGGGCTTTTCTCTATACCTGGTAGTTAAACTGAATCATAAGCTGTCCTATAAAACCAGCACCCTGTTTATTCACTGTTTTTTCAAGTAGGATAATGCAGCTCTGAAGCCAGATAGCTGGCAATGGATGTGTCAGTGACATTCAAAGAAAACAGATGCCACAAAGCCTGGATCATCAGAGGGTATGTATATCTGAGATCAACATTTGCAAAGTGCTGCTGGAAAAGAAAAGCCAACAGATTTGCATCAGCAACATCAATTCTCATCTATTCTTCACTGTCTGACCATCTAACAAGGTAGGCTCACTCCCTGATGGTATTCACCCCATGGCAGGGCTGTTCCTCCTGGAGCTGGCGTGTCTCAGCTCCCACACACAAAGGCTGGCAGCACAGCTGCCCCAGGCACCCTCTGTACCCAGAGGATGGGCAAGTTGCAAATGCCCCGAGGGCAAGATCTGTTTACAGACTGGAGAGACTCCTCATCTTTTTGGCCCAAGCCTCCTGCTGACTCCAGGAAAGAGTGAGGAAGCAGGCTGTAATGCTGCTGAGATAGGAATGTGGCACTGGCCTCAGTAGATTGGAGCTGGGAGTGACCCTCCCCTCCACAGCAGACCCCCCATACTGCTCAGGTGTCTGCAGCTGGCACAGACACCTGAGCAGTACAAGATGCAGGACAAGATGCTGGTGCTGTTTCCCTTGCTCCAGCAGCCACCCATAGAGATGCTTTCCTGGTGCATCCCCCACCACCCAGCCTGAATTCTCCTCCATTTCCTATGGTGGAAGCCAGCCCTGCAAACTGATGTTCCTTATGGCCACAAATAGGATCAAATAATTTCATGAGCTCCTGTGCACATATGAGCAGGATAATGAGACAGTAACTGGAGTGTGCATAGTTTAAAATAGAGAATTGTGTCACGATCCTCGTGGAGAAACTGCCTCTTCCCCCACACCACTGATCAAAACAACTTCTACTGAGAAGACACCTCAAAAGGGCCAGCATCAAGTAGCCTGTTGGATTTTTGCCCTCCCAGAGCAGTTCTGCCAGCAGGGCACAGAGCTGGTTCCAGTGGAGGTGACAGCTGGACATTACAGCACACCCTTCCTGGCAGGAATTAATATGACATTTTCCTTAATGACTGCATCCAGGGCAACTTGAGCTTTTCTAAGATCTATTTCTCCCAGGCCCCTCCTGTATTTAATAAAGTATTTTTCTGGTTTGCATCCCTAAAGCTGCTACTTGAAAGAGAAGACATCTCCATAAGGAGCATGCATGGGCACCCTGAAGAACTTCCCACAGCTCTGCTCCTGGCTCTTCTGAGCAATTTGTCTTGCTATGGTTTGCAAAGAAAGAAAAGGAAATTGTCTACTGGTTTATTGTCTGTTTATTTCCTTTTGGGGAATTTGTCTATATGATTCTGCTTAACCTCTGTGGGTGGCAAACAAAATATTTAAGTTAGTTAAAGATCTTCTTGTCCTGAAGTGAATAGACCTTATAATCTTTTTCTCCTCATTTTTCCTTCTGACTCTGTCAGGAAAAAGTCCTGGCTGGGAATGCAGATGATCTCCCTGGGAAAATCTGCCTCTCTGCTCTGTGGGATAGGTATAACTATTTCCTGAAATGCAAAACATAAAATTTAATCATATGGGATAGGAAAGAGGGTCAAAGGAGCAGGTACAGATGTTATCCCCACTTAACCAGCTTTGGATTTCCATTTTAGTTGGGAAAACTGAACAGCTCAGTGCTTCCTCTGCTCCAGCTGCAGTGTAAGAGATGTGACCCAATATCCAGGGCTGAGCTCCAGCTTCCAGCACAGCAGTACCAGACCCCTCTGCAGCCCCAACATCAGAAGGATCTGGACCTGCTGGAGCAAGTCCAGAGGAGGCCACAAGGGTGATCAGAGGGCTGGAGCCCCTCTGCTGTGGAGACAGGCTGAGACAGCTGGGGGTGTTCAGCTTGCAGGAGGCTCTGGGGAGACTGTCCAGAACCTTCTAGAGCCTAAAGGGGTTACAAGAAAGTTGGAGAGGGACTTTTGACAAGGGCATGGAATGACAGGACAAGGGGCATGGCTTCAAACGGGCAGGGGGCAGGGTTAGATTGGATATAGAGAAGAAATTCTTTCCTGTGAGAGCAGTGAGGCTCTGGCACAGATTGCCCAGAGAAGCTGTGGCTGCCCCATCCCTGGATGTGCTCCAGGCCAGGTTGGATGGGGCTTGGAGCAACCTGGTCTAGGGGAAGGTGTTCCTGCCCATGGCAGGGGGTTGGAATGAGATGATCTGCAAGGTCACCTCCAACCCAAACCATCCTGATTCTACACAATGTGATTCCCAGACTGGATACCAGAGCAGCTTCTTTCCATTAGATCTGAACAATTAACAATCCCAGGAGACTGATCACTTGGTTTCTATAACTAGGCACATTTTTTTCACTTCCATGTTGCTAAGTTATTTCTGGTTTTCTCGGTGCATCTCCCTCTCCACGCCGCCCACCGATGTCGCACATTCCTGTCTTTATTAGGAGCAAGCAGCAAGGTGCTGGTGCAGTTTTGTAACCACATCTGGATCTCTATCAGCAAGGTGCTGGTGCAGTTTTGTAACCACATCTGGATCTCTATCACACAGTACTTCAATGTTAACTCTTTCTTCTTACTTACACTTTGAAAAGCTTCAGTTATTTTAAATTCTTTGAAAGGTAACTGGCTGATAACATTTCTTAGCTCTACCCTGACGCTTGAACTCACTTTTAATGAGTCAAACCAAACAGCTTTTCTTGTTCAGCAGCCCTTTCTCTTTCTTGTTGTTCTGCTATTTCCTACTGCTCTTGTGGTGCTACTTACCCTACAGCTGATTTCCTCTGCCTAAGGATACAGATCTCTGATAAATGTAACATGATCAAATAGCAGGATTTTATGGTGTAGTTGAAAATATCTAATTCACAACTGTGAGCTCCTCAGTGAAATCAACTTATTGCCAGCTAGAAATGAGGACTAATTTAGTTTTTGACATTAAGAACTCCCATGTACTGAGATCAGGACTAGGACTTATGACTTTTTTAGTGTCTAGCTCAGACACACACTGAACTTCTCATAAAAGCCAGCTGTAAGTTGGAACTACTTTGTGTTGGCTCCACAGCTGCTGTGCCAGAAACATCTTCAGCCCTCACATCCACAAGTACCTGAGCTGTAACTTGCTCCCTTTCACTGGCCTTCATGGCAATTTTTTTCCCCAACTGTGTGCCAGAGATACTTTTACATACAGAACCTACCTGGCTATAAGAGGAAGTGTTAAGAAGAAATTCTGCTGTCCTGCTCTGCCCATCCTACATCTCTTTCTCAAACAAAGAGAAAGCTGAGCTGCTGAAAAGTTCTCAGAGCTTAACTAACATTTATCTTTTCAAAAAATTACTGAATTTAGGAAGTGCTGCCTTTCAGTGACTGATGCACATTACAGAACCAACCAGACACTGAAGCTTTGGGAAAGCACAATGGCCAGGAGATCCTGGTGAATATATGACCCCCTCAGCATCAAACAAGGAATTGCTATAGGTTCAGTGACTAGAGGAACCTACTGACAGTTATCTGTTCAACGACCAGAAGAAGATCATACTTGATCAAGTATCATGGGGACCTGGGCTGGGCTTTATTTGGAGAACAAATTCAAAGTACCTCATTATTTGAACATGAAAAAGCAGGAAAGAGGAATTTTAAATACCCATTTTGTTGTATCAAGTGACCTCTATTGTGCAACAGGACACCCAGTGCACAATGTCACAGTGTGTGTCTCAAAGCATCCTCAATAGAAGTGTTTAGTGTGTTTCCCAACATATTCTGCTCAGGCTACCTGAGGCTGAAAAAAAAGGAAAATCAGAGTATTCAATTTTTTTTTTTTTTTTTCCTGAATAGTGGTCCATTAAGCATGTTCAAAAGCTTCCTTTTGGCAGATTTCCAACTGTAATTTTATCATTCTTCCTGTCCCAAATCAACTTTTTCTTTTTTTCTGCCAAGGAGTAATTTTATTACTGAGTAAAAAAGCCCATGCTTATATTAAAAAAAACCCCAAACCCATACCAGTCCCTCAGTCTTTAAAGCTTCTGGCAAAATGTTTTGCCTGAGTTTGGTATCAGCTTTGCTATTTCCTACCTAGGAAGTGTTGTGACCTCAGTGTCTTGAACCCTTCTCAGCCTGGAAGACAATGGAAGCTGAATCAGGTACACCCCCTGCCCCCCATGGCACTGTTAAGAGCTACCAGTGTATCCTTTTTTGTAATAGTGGAAAATCTTCAGCATTTAGAGTAGGGCTTTAGACCAACACCAACAGAAGGAAAGGTTAAGGCAATTCTCATCCTTGGTGTTAACTGGAAATCAGAGGAACCTGTCCTGACCACAACTGGGACAAACTGTTGCCTTCAAACAGAAACATCACAACCAAAATCCAGAGCCTCCTTAAGTTGCCTGGCAAGACTGAAAAAACATCACAGTGAAGGATATCGTTAATTTTCAGCTTAGCTAGATCTTGAAAGAGTCTTTGCTTTACTAGAGAGTTTCTACCATTTTAAATAACTTTTTACTTCCTCTGAGGCACCTGGTTTGATGGCTGGGGCCACCTGTGGGATAAGCTGAGAACCAACACCTCTGTTGGATGGGGAGCTCAGAGCTGCACGGAGCAGCCAGGGAATGCAAACCAGAGCTCCAAGCTGCACCAAATCCATCTGTGCTGGCCACCATTTCTGACCCTCATAGAGCTGAAGGCTTCCAAAGCCATGCCAGAGCCAGCCTGAGAGCAGCCCAGCAGCTCAGAAGGGCCAGCCAGGAGGCTACAGCTGCCTGTGGCACACAGGCCCTCGCTGCAGCCAGGATGGGTTGTGTGACTGCAGATCTCAAAGTGAGCAACCAGAGCTAACAAAGAGCTGAAGCTCCCCCCCACTCCTTCTGGAACACTCCCTTGTGACAACACCAGGGACTGAGTCCTCATGGTGGCTCCTGGCCCTCTGGAATCACACCTCCCATAGACAGAGGTCTTGTAGGACAGCTGTTCTCTTCTCCTCCCATCCCAAACTGTTTTTTGGGGGCAGTGTGGGTTTCTCCACCACCTGCTCAGGTCGCAGAAGTCAAACAAGGCTGAAATCTCAGGAAACCACAGCTCTAAATGGTACTTAAGAGAAGGAAAAGCAACAATTTCCATGCCCTACAATTATTGTGCAGTTACCATGCATTCCCTCAGGTCCAATAGAAATCTACCACTTCTTTCCTGCTTTGGGCCTTTTATGAATTTCTGTAAAGTAGAGAAAAATGAGGTTGCTGCCCTCAAAGCTCTGCTTGCCCTTCCACAGTGATGCTGTAAGATTGCCTCAAAGAGATAGAGGTGCTGTTCCACGGGGGTTTGAGTAACACTGCTCCTGAGGGTGACACCCTCTCCTTCTCTAAATTGAGGGTGCTCCAACTCTTGCCCCAGGAGAAAGGAAGAGACCAGCCCCTGCATAACTGAGAGCAAATTAGTGCAGTTACTAACATAAGTTGTCTCAGTATCTGTCTCCACCTACTCTTGGCACATTGCTTTTGTTCTAAGGAATTATTAAATCTGCCACTTCAGAAAATGCCCAGAGAACAGAGCCAGCAGTGAGTGCACAAGCACTGGCCTGTGCCAAGCTGGCAGCACTGCAGTGGCCCAGACAAACCTGCTCTGAAGCATCCACAATGATGCCTACTGAAAATGGAACCTTTTCAGACACACCTCACTGGAAATCCCATCTATGTACAGTTTCACAGTGACCAGTACAATCAGTTTAGCAGTATCTGTGACCTTTAAGTGTTGAACATGAAAAGAAGTTGTGGTCCTCTGACTATGCTTTGTTAGCATTCTTTAGAGCATGAAAAACCCACACCTAACATCACCCACAACATTTTATTGACAGGAAGGCTCTACGACATTAGGCAGTCTGCTAAAGAGGGACAGAAAAAAACCCCCATTGTACTGGTCCTATATGGAAAGTTTAAATCAAAATTACTTATTTGACTGAAATGCTCTGAAGAACAATGTTTATGGCTGTTGTGAGGCATTTCTTTGGTTTGCTGGGGGACTTTTGGGCATTTTCTTGGTTTGCTTTTCTTTTGTGTGTGTGTGTTGTTATTTTTCTTCTTTTAATCTTGCAGAACACACCGAAAACCAACACTTGGAAGTTACACTCTTTTAAGAGAGACCACTGTCAGAGTTAATTTTTTTTACATTTAAACACAAAACAGCTTTCTAATTTTATATAATCAAGAAATGGAAAACAATTTTTATTAACAGTCTTACATTTACAATCTTTTATTAGCTAATCAACATCAACATGCAAAAATAAGCGCTAAATACAAACCTCTACAATATGGTTTTGTTTAAACTACAATGGTTTAAGTATTTTGAAAAGTCATAAGGATGTGTTCTGCAGTTGTTAAAATTGAACTATTAGTTTCAGTAATGAATACTATTTAGACCCTAAAATTATGTAGTCATCCTGCAAGGCATCTTCAGAAACTTCGCCCAACACTTAAGAATAACCAGCTCATTGTCATGTGAGTACATTCTCAAAGCAAGAAATAAGGCAGTAGCACTAATGATTTCATATTGAACCCTATGCACATAACTAATAACTTTAGAAGGACTTTAACACTATGGTAGACTGGAAAAAGAACATTTAAACAAGCATTGGATTTTGCCTGAAATGTTCTGAGTTCTTCTTGATAATTATGCAACCTCCTTAAAATATTTGGGTTTGGAAAAAGACTTCATACTCCTTCAAACCAGTCCCTATTTGATCCTCCAGAGAAGCCACCTTGTGTCAAAGACATCAAAAATATCTTCCCATGGAAATAAGTTATATCATTCATGTTCAGGATCACTTCACAAGAGGATCATAAAGAAGACAAAGAAGAGCTTAAAGGAGAACACATTGGTAGCACTGAGATCTTTGATAACAAAAGGGTCTTGGACAATTGTGAAAAAGAGGGAAAAAAATGGATTTCATTTCAAATCTGTTGTAACTTTTCCCCCAGTGCAAGTGTCCATCTTTAAAGAAAGCTATCCTTTAGAAGATGAAAGTACTTTTCTTTGAGAAGAGTCCAATTTCTGACTTTATGTTACAAAACCTTAACAATCAAAATTTGTTTTTGTGTTTTTTATTCAAGTACAAACTTAAGTCATAATCCCTCTCTTTTTTTTTTTTTTTTTTTGTTTTTTTTTTTCCTTTCAAGAGTGTTTATTGTTGCTCATTGATCTTTGGTCGCAAGAAACAATAATGCCACCGACAGGTCTGCTCCCCAAGGTGGCAGGTTTTGCTTCTTTGCCACACATTAAGGCCCCCCCCTTTACAGGGTATGCCAAAATACACTGTGTCAAAATTCCAGCGGCACTTCATCACGTGTTTTACGGACCTACATGATGTAGACTTTCTCAGCTTGTGAGAAGTTGAAGACTTCTTTGGTTCTTGGGCAAATTACTTTGTCATCTTGACGAATAGAAAGCAGAGACTGAAAAAGAGTGAAACCAAAAGATAATATTCACAACAGTAACTCAAAGCATTACTGAACTGTTTAGGAAATGAATTTTTAATTTAAAAAAATGTTGTGGTCTGAGGTCAAAACATCTTTGCCCCCAGAAGTTACTTATTCTACATTATTGCTCTCTGGAGGGAAAGATTTCCAATGCCATTTGATCTCATGTTATAAATCCACATAGTTAGGTATGTGACCATTAATATGTCTTCATTAAGACCAATTTTAGCAGCTAAATATACAGTCCTTAAAAAAAACATTACTGCAAGAAGTATTTTTCTAGCTTCTGACTGAGTTTCTAAGCTCTTATTTTGATCTAGCAAGTTATTCTAACCACTGCTATTTTAGCCTTCAGCAAGCCCTTGCCTCCAACACTTACATTGTATCCATAGACATATCCATTTGGTAACATCATAGGAGGATTATTTTCGTTCATGACATCCCCCGAAATCTTGCAGACTAGTCGGGAGTTGGCACAATGTGCCATGGGCAGGGGCTGAGCCAGCTTGTTCAGGGATTTGCTACACACAGGGCAGTCGGGGTTTTTTGAGCTCCCATCCTCTTTGTAACACTGTCTGTTAACAGCAAGTTAGGGAATAATCACCACAGTGAAACCATAATTCATTTCCCATTGTATAGGAAACCTTAAAAGATCGTCAGCTGTGCCACCAGAGCCCAGGTGACAAAATGCACAGGAATATTTACCACAAGTTTAATGTGCACATACAAGAATCAGGGGTTTGCTTTGTTTCTGGGAGCAACAAAGAACAGCAAGCATTGGGCAGCCTGCACAGGTAAAGCCTCTGAGGTGTAGCACTCCAGCCCTTCTGCAGCACAACACAGTGTGCAGCAAACCCAGTGACATTTCAAAAGATGCAGCTATTTTTGAATATCCACATAAAACCTGGCAGATAAGTTTGTGTTTCAGTGGTTAAAAACCAGTAATTGTGACCCAGCTCACTAACCCTTGCAGGTATATTCACTAATTTAAGACACATGAAAAGAGCCAAATGAAACAGTGTTCCATTTTACCTGAACATTTTTGTTTGGGCATGCCTTCTTTTTAAACTAGAATGCTATTTATTATAACCTCCCCTTAATTTAATAGTGACCAATTTATACTCCCTTTGAACAACTCAAGAGCAAAAATAGTGAAGTGTCACATTTCTTATTTGAACTCTCTGAAAAGCATCCATAAACCAAAAATAACCCCCCACAACAATTTTTTTTCACTCCCAGTAACATCTGCATTGAAGGATACGGTGTTTTTATAGCTGAAAGGCCTGCCTGGAGTGTTATAGTAAAAACAGAATTGTTTCCCAGCTGATGTAGTCTGTAGTTATCATATCTAAACTGTTGGATCAGCATTCTCCATCGAGCAGGGTCCAAGAGATCCTGTTAAAAAACAACACAACTATAAGTTGCTTTCAATCTAATTGTCCCAGGGGGCAAAAGCCTGGAAGTAGCAAACTGTGCAAAACTCACTCAAGCAAACCCATCACAAAACACACAATGTTTAAAAAGTACCTTTTAACATTAATTTATTAAATCAAGTATTATTTAAAATAGTTGGAGCAATATTCAATCTCCAGATGTTCTAATCAAGGTATACAAATCCTGGTGAGGTCACTTCTTCCATTCAGTTTCCTAGAATGCTGGACTATTTAGGAAACAACATTAGTACTGTGGAACGTTTCCTCTACAGCCTCTGAACCATTAACATCAAAAAGTCAGATGTGTTTTTAAATCAAATCATGCTAATTCTGCTGATAATAATTTGCAATATATAATATTTACAGAATTTTGTAAAAAGATTTCAAATTGAAGAAGCTGGCACAACCCCAGGTTAGAGAAAGCTTACATAAGGTACTCACTGAGAGACAAAATTCTTTAATGCTGTGTGTTATCTAAAAGTCAGGGAATAGTAATTAAAGACAGGATTTTTCTTTCCATGGAAGTAAGAACTAAACCCACAGGTCATGGATACACTGAATCCTAAAAGCAGTGCTGTAAAAGAGTCATGTAAGAGGTGAAGATCCTTTGGAAATATCCTCAGTGTCATCTATAGAGGCAGACACCTAATTCTTTCTTTCTCATCCTTTGTATTCATAACCTGCACTTTGCTCATGAGGAGTGACAATATTTATTTACCTTTATATAATATTTATCATACAGATATTACATATATTGTAATGTATTGCATTGATCATATTGTCAACTGTGCATGCTACATTGAGGGAACAAGGAGAAACAACCTGGGGACACCTTACAGCACCTTCCAGTACCTAAAGGCACTGCATCAGATCTGGAGAAGGACTTTTGACAAGGCCATGGAATGACAGGACAAAGGGAATGGCTTCAAACTAAAAGAAAGCAGGGTTAGATTGGATATCAGCAAGAAGCTGTTTGCTGTCAGGGTGGTGAGACACTGGACCAGGCTGCCCAGAGGGGCTGTGGCTGTCCCATCCCTAGAACTTGGCACTGCTGAGGCCACACCTCAAGTCCTGTGTCCAGTTTCAGGCCCCTCACAAGAAGGAGGACACTGAGGGGCTGGAGTGAGTCTGGAGAGGAGTACAGAGCTGGGGAGTGAGTCTGGAGAGGAGTACAGAGCTGGGGAGTGAGTCTAGAGAGGAGTACAGAGCTGGGGAAGGGCCTGGAGCACGAGTGTGATGATGAGCAGCTGAGGGAGATGGGGGTGTTTAGCCTGGAGAAAACCAGGTGGACACAGCACACAAGGACATGGTGGTGCTGCACTGATGGTTGGACTGGAGGATCTCAGACACCTTTTCCAACCTTAACAGTTCAATGATTCTCTGGTTCAAGGCCAGATTGGATTGGGCTCCAAGAAATCTGGTCTAGAGGAAGGCACAATGACATAAGATTGTTCAAGGGATATCAAAAGAAAGCAGCTTGTTTTGCCACAATAGTAAACATTTTCCTTAAAGTCCTGAAAGAGGAAAAGCCAGAGAAAGTTCTATTGATTGGTTACAGAAGATGCTTTTTTCCTTGGGTTAACAAAAATCAGTTGCTTAGAGATATGATCTCACAAACTTTGTCACATATTTCAGAAGAATTTACTTAAAGGCATTTTAGGAAGGCATTTATGCATAGAACTCATAGTCAAGATACTAAAGGCAACTCCAAACATGCTCTGTGATTGTGTTAAACTAGATAATTATTAGAGAATTCAAAATTTAACTTCCATAAACTAGAATGTTTTATGTCATATCCATGAGTATCAGGGAATTTGTTCATTGTATGTTTGCACGTGAAACAATCCTACCTTCTTCTCCTTCTCCCTCATTAAAACACTCCATCCAAACTAGCCCTTAGAATAAAATACAGGATTTTTATTTCCTCTCTATTTCTTTCTAACTTCTAAAATAATAAGCTCTACCTGTCACCCAGTCTTCTAACATATCTATCATTTATGCTCATAACTCAGATCAAATTAAGCATGTAAAATACCAGGATCCTTCTAGGACTCTGGAATGAGCAAAGAAATTCATATTAATTCTGTGGGTTGTTCATTTCAGGGGTTTTTTTGTGTGTTTGTTTTGTTAAACCATGATTTCATCATCATGTTTAGAAAACGTGTTTATACTGGCACTGCCACATATTGGCTTGGCATTTCATGGAATTCTTGTCTTGCTTTGACAACTCTTCTCTACCTTCTGCCTCCAAAGCCAAGCTAAAAAGAAGCAAATTAGCACATGACCACAGAACTCAGTCTGTAGAAACAGCAGCTCCCTATGAATTTTGCTTTATTTAAATTTAGATGTAGATATTACAACTAATGTCTACATTAATTTGCATAACCCAAATACATGAACACTTATTTTAAGGACCAAAAATACTGCTTTCAGATCATTCCAATCACCTTTCCTTTCTTCATGCCAATCACTGCAACAACAGTAATGTGAGAATTAGAATTAAGAACTGCTGCTGGTGTATTAAAGCTACAGTTTTTGTATGGTGAATGAGACATTTTTTCCTTTGTACTTCCCCATCTTCTGCCTCTTGCTGTATTCAATTATTGTGCTTCCTGCCCCACAGATCTCTAGTGCTGGGCTTATGGTAAGCCTAGATCAGTGTGAATCCGTGTCACTACTACAATTCCACTGAAACAATACAAATACTTTCTGGATTAATTTACAAGAACTGGTTACTACAATTAAGAACTCTTCCAAAGGTGGAATTTAGGAAGTAAAAAAAAAATTACCTTGATATTATGAATGCATTTTCCTGTGGTGAAAAAAGACCTGAAACATGTGTTTTAATATTGTGTTGTAGCAGTGAATTTCAAGCAGCTTGTTACCTTATAGGGAGAGATATGAGTGTCTGAAGGGAAGGCCAACATTCCCATCACCTGTCGAACCTCATCCAGCTGGCTTCCCTCAGCCTGACTGAAGTGCTTTCTTGCATGTCTGAAATAGAGAATTGACACTTTATTAGACAGCTTTGTTTCCAAATCAAGTAAATTTAATTATGAAAGATTTTGGAGAAAGCCTCTAGATTCTGCTCTCAACATGTGAACTCCAAGAGTGCTCTATGTACATTTAAAGGACTTGATAAAATGCATCCTGCAAGAATGACTATGAATTAGCATTTTTACACTGCAATTTCTTAGAAACTAGAATCTTTTTACAGTAGTGTGAAGTCTTGCCTCACCTAGAACTAAAACAACTATGATTATTAGAAGAAATGTCTCTGCTCCTGCAGGCTCAGTGTATGACACTCCTCTGGCATACACTCACAAGTGAGATAAAGGCAGTTTGAATATCAGCTGTTCCATACCCATTACACATCAAGAGTGTTCAAATATCTGCCTTATTTATACTGACATTTGGGGCAAAGTTTATTTTGAATAAATGATTTTTTGGGAGCAGGTGCATAGGCTAGAAGACAATATCACTTTCTGTGCAAACTACAAGAAATTGTAGGGCAATGTAATAGAAAACACTTTGTTAAGAGCACTTTTTTTTAGCCAAGAAAATAAAAAAAATTTATTAGAACTTTAGTATAAATTTTTATACTCTAACACATACAGATGGTAAGGGATGTACACACGGCTGAAAGCTTGGATATTTGAAATAATATTATTGTATTACCAGAAACATATTTAAATCAAAAATACAAATTTTAGTATTTTTCAGGAAATAGTAAGGAAACACAAAATTATTACCAGATTATAAGGATATTCAACTACTTAAAAACCCTATATGAAAGTTTCCTCAGTCTAGTCTTCCCAAGATCAGTAATTCTCAAGATGGACTCTAAGTGTGCAAGAAAACCCTTCAGCCTTTAAACTGCATGATTAGTTCAGCATTTCTGCTAAAAGATCCTGTTTTCAGTGGTGCACAGATGTAGCACAGTAGGCTGGGTATGGAACCAGCATTACACTGAATATCTGGCATTGCATAAATGCAGGAAAGTTTTCCCTATGCTGTGAATTCTGCAGTTTGTATTACAGGGAAGATACCAAGCCACCTCTCAAGTACTCTACTAAAAGTTTGCTCTTTTTTAACTTTTGAAGAGCCTTTTATTAATTCTTAAAATAATTTCAGGAATAGACAATATTTTCAATATGCCCATGGCTTGAATAAGAAAACCTAGGGAAGTTGTTTCTTTCTCCAATTCTGAATTTGACTGCTGCACTGAGGTCATCAATACCATGAGAACAGTCTCTTCAGCAGTGTTTCAGTACTCCCACTTCCTCTCCCACCCAAGCCAGGAAGCAATGGAAGTTATGGAGGACAGACTGTTTCCACCCAATTTCCTATGCTGGGTGAGCAATTCAGGAATGTAAACATTGTTCCCCAGGTGATTACTGTTATGAGGGCAGAATCACAAATCCCCTGGCCTGAGAGAAGAGACAACCTGGACACACTGGAAGAAAGCTAAAATAACAGTGGAGAGCTGCAGATGAAATCAAGAGCTCTTGAAAACAAAGATTAGGCAAACCAAAAAATTCAGATCTACCAGTTAAATTACTATCTGTGAATGCATGTAAGAAAAAAGGGGAAAAAATCTTCTCAAAAGAGCTGATTAGAGTACAGTTATGTTCCGTGACTGTAAAACAGAAGTGACACTTCAGTTTTCACCAGCCTGGCCAATACTGAGGTTCTCCTCCCTGCCAGGCTGTCAGCCTTCCATCACTGGGAAAGTACTGAACACAGTGGGATGTGGTGGCTGTTTTGGATTCAGCCAGAATGAGTTAGGTTTTCCAAAGTGACCTTGTGTTAGTTAGCTTTCCTCTCCTGACTTTCCCTCCCTCTTATGTTCTTTAAAGAAAAACAAGGAATGTTTCCCACAAGGTCTGCATGCTATGGCTGAATTTCATCCACTGAAAGCCAACAGTGAAAAATTAAAATGGAGCAAGATATCTTTCAAAGGTGAAGCAAGTTCATTAATTCATAGCACTCAAGTATTTTTTAGATTGGGAACTAAGTACTGTAAGTTACTTGGGAATACACAACAGTGAAGTAACACCTTATTTGCCCTCATGCCATTATTCACCCCTTTCCTTGTCAGTCAGCTATTCCCACCTCTGTGCAAATGTTGCTATGCTCATGGAGGTCTATGTGAACATTACAATGTTTAATTGCAATGTTTAATTGCAATGTTTCATTGCAATGTCTTTACCACCATTCGCACATACGAGTCACGACAGCTAAAGCAGGGGGCTAAATTTTTCTAGATAATATTTTTAAAATCCTGACAATAGACCCTCCCTGAGGCCACTAACTAAATTCCTGTGACATATTTAAGTAATAGGCAGAAAATTTTGTTTTTTGAATCCCAGAATGATTCTGTAAACTCTGCCAGGACAAAGTGCATCATCTTTTGTGTGTCCCTCCAGCCCACACAGGTACAGCTGAGATATTGTACTTGACAAATATTTACAAAGACTTGAAGACCTACAGTTCACTAAGGGTACATGAAATTGTTGCAAAAGGATACACATTTGCAATGTACAGCTTGTATATCTACATATGCCTGAATATAAAAATGAACATATTTATTGGGCAGTAGCAATAATTGAACACAAATACAAGGTGTTACCAAGAAAGGACTTGTTTCTATTCAGTTTTTTGGCCAATGCCTGAATGCCTTTATCTCTGACCCTTATGACAATCAGCAGAATTTATGCTCAAAAGTTTTATTAGTTTAATACCCCTGTTCAACCCCAGCCCACCAAAAAAATAAAGTGCTCATTCATCCTTGTAAGACAGAAGTTGACTAAGATGACAGACTGCAGCCATTTTCTCCTAACTTTGCCCACCATCAGCTTTTATTTACTCCTTTTTGTCCTTTGTAGCCCTAGAACAAGAAGTGCACGTTTTGTTGAGCTTTTAGCTGAGAACTTTGTGTGTCTCTGGCATTACATAAGAGCAAAATATCAGAATCCTGTCAGATTTCCCAGAATGAAATTAGTGAGAGTTCCTAAAGTGTGAAATTGGTGTCATCATTCATTGTTACTGTAGTGGGTACAAATTTGACAAAAACCCTAGAGACTGAGAGTTAAAGGCTAATGATATTAGCAAAAAACATTGTGTTATATTTAAGCTTAAGAGATTTACTCTTTCTATTCAAGAACAGTTTTTTACATTCTTGAAACTTGCACTCTCACAGCTACTCTGATAAGGTACCTTAGAGGAAAGTCTGTTTGCACTCATTCTAAAAAGCTACACAAATTCAAACACTTATTTAATAAGATGTATAATTTGAAAGTGCACATCAATTTTAATGTAAAAGCAATGTCACTTCAGAGGTTCTCAGCAGGCAGCAAAAGCTTTCAAACTTATTTAAACACCAGCTGCGTTTCAACAAAATGTCAGTTCCCCCAGTTCCACTCATACAGGAAACTCCTTGGTAAACAGCCTCTTTCTCTGCTTTCTAATGGATGCCTGACCTATTTATTGCACCATCGACACAATACTGAAAGAATCCTGCTGCAGGCACTTAATAGGAGCAAGCTAATAAAACCACAAGTTGCAAGGGTTTGCTAGAAGCAATGAGATTTATGCCACACCTCCCCAAAATGTATTCCTGTATTCACTACTTATTTACTTTGAAACAAAGTAGAACACAACAGTAAAAGCTTACATTTTTTAGGCCACATTATGGAAAGGAAGCATTGAGATGCTGAAGTCTGAATGTACAGAATAATCAAAACTCATCCTGCTAGAAAGGAGTAAATTAATATACAGAAAGATTTCCTTAGCTCCTTTTACAATTGGTTAGTTAAAGCAGCATTGCCACGACTGGCAAGTTGTAATTGCAAAGTATAAAATGTATGTCAACCCTGAATTTCAGCAGGTATATGGAATATGATATGGAATATGCACACTTCACCCTTAACAGCACTCAATAGGGATGTCTTGTTTGCCATAGACAGGAGCTCCAAGTTGTAAACCTGAGAGACTACAGGAATACAGGTTATTCCACACAAAGCATGTTGTGTCCTCTTGAGGGCTGACAGCTTGCAAATTTTACTTCTGATGTGGAAGATGGATGAGAGGAAAACAAATACCCAGTAACAACAAAATACAGAAGGACCTTATCTGCTTTGTCCCAGTTCTCAGCCTATTTCCTTATTTCAGCTCTGTGCTTGCCCTCTGGTTTCCAAGCTACATAAGGAAGCTGTAGCTCAATGAAAATAGTTTTTAGAGCATGGACTACTCATTGTTAAGATGCATGACTGCACATTTGGCAAAGAAACAAACTGAGAATAAAGCTAAAGGCACAGTATTCATTTGGTATAAAGAGCACCATGGGCTTCAGAAGACAGACAATGGAGTTGAGCCTCTTTCATCCTTTTCTTAAGTACTTGAATATTCCTTAAGATTTGATAATTCTATCAAAGGGTAAGTGCACATATCTAAATGCTAGCTTGTAGGTTTTGTTTTTAATTATCATGTTTGGTTTTAATTATTAACATTAAAATTAGCTGGAGTTTATCAGATTGCACATTTGCATTGGCTGGGACCAGAGCAAAGACAATTTAAGTGCAAGTAGGGCAAAGTAGGAATGATATTAGTTAGCTCAAAGCAAGCCATGCTTTGAATGAAATTAAGAATAAAACTTGAAATTAACCCTAAAACTTTGCCCTGCAGGAGAGCTTCTCCATCCAGACTTGGAAATATGCTAGAATGTTTTCAGTCTGTACACACATTATGATACTTTTCTGTACATCTGTGCTGCTCCGACCAAAATACCAGCTCTGCCACAAATAGAAGTTTCAATTTCTGAAGTACCTAGTTTGGGTTTAAAGGCAGCAGAACTTGCAACTTCCTTAACATAGAAATATTATGAGGCAACAGTGTTGTCATCAGGATGTATCAGCAAAGCTTCAGAACTTGTCACCTCTCTTTAGGTTTAAATATTCTTACAAAAAAACCCAACTTGCTGTGAGTTCTCCTGCTCTTGTGCACATGTAAGCTCCAGTAGCTCTGCCAGCTGCACTGTACTTTGGTGCTGGCAAGGTCACTGCTTATCAAATTATCAACACATTTCTTTGTCCCACTATCAAAATTCTACTTATTTCAGCAGGACTAGTTTCCTGTGTTATCCTGGAACATTATTACACCTTAAATCAGGACCATTAACTCAGATGTATAAATTCCTTCATGAGCTGGTACTAAAAGTATTGTCAGGAACACTGTCTTGAGGTTGGAGTCAGGCAGTGCTGAGGTGTGACTCCACTTCTGTTACTGATTCACAGCCCCACTGGGGATTGTTACTTTCCCTCTGTACTCCCCACTGAACTACTTCACAAGAGGTGAAAATGGATATTGAGTTGGTTCCTTAATTTGGAGCCTGAGGAAGGGAGTGAGGAAAACCTAACACAGCTCATCCCTCTCCCACCCATGACCACACAGAACTCTAAATTAGGCATCAATACAGGGAGGGAAGCCGGCCTTGCAGGCAACTTGCAGAACAAAAAGTTTAATGAAGATAGCAAAGTAGAAGAGAATTCAGTCAAAATAGAAATGCTAAAGCTTTAGATGACGGTTTCATTAACCTTTTAATATTTTTGATGATTAAAACTGTAATGAATTGCCATGAGAAGCTAGCTGTACCTCTTAAAAATTAGTTAAGGGTGAATATATATTTATATCTTTATATGCCACCAGAAAATACATTTGCTTTTTAAAACAGATTCATTTTCTAAACCTTGATTTTGAAGAGTAAGATGCAGAGTTTCAGTGACAACATCAATTCTTTAAAAAGGCACATCTGTGGAATGGCACTTTGCCTTTAAAACAAATTCAAGCCCATCTTAAATCCCAAGACTGCTGACAATACCAGGCGAGACCCTCCACACGCTTTACAGGCATTCTGGGTGTTGCAACAGCAGTCACATGTTTCTAACGAAGCATAATATCATCTTGTTAAGAAAATTGTTTGGAAAGCATCCTAATTTCATACCTCACAGCATCCAGTCTCTTGTTCTGTCGAATGAGTTCAATGAACTCCTGAATCCTTAGGCTGAACTCCAGACAGCTCTGAGATTAAAGACAAGACAGGGTCTTAGATGGTGCCAAAGCTGCACCGCGTGGTTTGTTAACGACTATGTGTGCACAACAAAAAAGAAAGTGTTAATAACATGCAACCTTATTTGCTTGCTTTTAGGCATTCATGCAAAAAAAGTTGACTCTACAAACAAAATCAGCAAAGAAATCCCTAAAAGCAAACAAAATCCTCCTCCTCTTGCCTCCCTTCAGCAGGGATGAACTTTTTCCTAATGACTGAAAGCATTGTTACCTGAGACACAAATGAGAGTAATAGGTGGTTTCTTTGTACTTTCTTACAATTTAAAGTAGTAGACTCAACAGTAGTTTGGGGCTATGTGATAATTTAAAGAGGTCTGCCCAGAAGACTCCAAGGAAGAAACAAGCCTTTGGATGTTTTTTGAAAAACCCCAATATTAACAAAAACCAGCACGAAGTTCAAGTTGCTGCAATGCCCTCCCTCCCTTTCTTCAAGCTTCTATCCCATTCTTCTTGTCAAACATCTAAAAGCCATGCTGGAAACAAGTCTCAAACAAGAAAACCAAGTGGCATTTACCTGTTTTTGGAAAAAGGTAAAATTTGAAGCCTAACGAAGTTGACAGTGTCCCTTTAAATCAAATTCCATCACCAGTTCACAAAATCTATAAAAAAACTTTGAATATGTGGAATTAAAAATAAAAAGATTCTCTCCCCTTTGTGAAAGAACAAATCACTATGCTTCTTTATAGGGACACAGTCAACTGTTTTATTACCTTATGAAAATAATGAAAACCCAAAGTGCTCTGAATCATGTAAAGGATTTTTACTCCCTGAGTTCCTCTGCTCCACTTGCTGAGTGTTTTTTTCTTTACCCATATTTCTAATGAATAGTTGCCTTTTGTTTATTGTCCATCAGCATAGTCATATCAAAATTCCTCAGTGACTTCAGTAGGAATTTGAGAAACTCTAAATTTCTATCAGTTAGCTGCCTGAACACATTGCAACAATTGCTTATTTAAGATTTAAAACATAAGCCATTTAAACATAAAAATGATGCATTTTGTCATATGTTAAAACTTACTTAAGGAACAGAAAAAAAATTATTTTCCAGCTATGCATTTTTCTGTATTCAAGCCCAGATTCAGCAGAAAATGATACTGAGATTTTCAATACGACTATTTTAAAGTACACTGTTATCAAAATCTACACAAATTCCTCAGCTAGAATTTTAAAGATTTTTGCTTTGCTAAAAATCTGATCAAGCTTTTTTATTGCAAATGATACTAAATCCCAGGGCTTCCTATTTTGCTAAGATGTTTCCATAGCAAAACCCACATGACAAACAAATGAATTTTCAAGTAAGGTGCAAGCCAATGGCCCTGTAGGTTCTGCAGGAAAGTGTAACTAGAAGCAGACAGTCCTAGACAATCAGATGATGCACATTCCAACACTGTATACCTTCTAACAATCCCACAGCAGCTCTTCACAACATTTCAGATCACTCACATCTCTAAAGATTACATGACTGCCTTCCCAGGCCACCAAACACTTCAGATTTTAGATAAGGCTTGCAGGTAGGTGGTGGCTGGGATTTTAGAGCATTAACACTGATGAGTAGCTAAGCAACTAGAAGCAGAAGAAATGTTTGTGTTTCAAAAAGAAGCATAGTAATTTATCTTCTTCCAACTCTGATCTCTCACAGCCTTAGCTTTGGTTTTTGTTTGATTAAAAAAGAAACAAAAAAGAAAAAAGCGTAGGGCTTGCAGAAATAGATTTTTGTTGTAGTTTGTTTTTCAAAAAGAGGGTGGGGAAGATTTTTCCTTACTTATTGCTTGTTGAAAATTGGTGATGAAAAAGTAAAACATTCAGATGATATTTCTTAGATTACTTAACAATTTAAGATTACATGAGGGGGATTTTTTTAGCAGTATCATTATGCAATGTGGTTAACATCCCAATTCTGGGTTTCCTTTAATGGTTTCCATAACAAGATCATAATTTTCTCTAGAGTAATCACTGGCCAATTTACTTCTATATCCCATCTTTGGCTCGTTCTCAGTTTGGTGGCCCTGAGTGACAGAGAATGTCACTCTGCTTAATGTTAAGTGCACTCAAACATTTTTGGTTAAAGAAAGTGCTTAGTTTAAAAAAATAAGACACAAACATCTTTGAGGGAGGCAGGGATTTTGGTTAATATCCATTAAAAACAGTTTTCTGCAAGCCCTATAAAAGATTACAGCATGTTTTGAAATGCATAATTCAAGAGACAAGGAAATTTAAACTGACTGCATAGCAACAAGTACACAGCATGTTCAGCTCATGGCACTCAATGGCTTGGGGAAGACTTTTTGTGTTTATTACTTGATTAGATTCCAGCTTTTGTTTTTGAAGAAACACATTACACTAGTACTTTCTCACAGCAAGTTAGCTCTTTACTCTAAACTTTTATCTTCTTATATTCAACAGTTAAAAATTACTAAGACTAAAATCTGCATGAAATTTCTCTTTGATTACGAATTAGATTAATTGGTAATCTATCTCATACCTTCACATATAAACTGAATTATAGTCTCACCAGGATGTACAGTTATAAAAGTAAGTGTACAGGCATCAAGACACTACATATTTCTACATTTATTTGTTTACAAATTACACTAAACCAAACTGAATATTGTATTTTACTTGAGCATAATTTGTTGAGACAACACTGAATCCAGATGACCTATCACTCAGTTCCAGTTTTGACATTTCTGAGCCTGTTTAGCTCCAACTACCTATGCCTTTTAAGAAGATTTTTATACTTACTCTCCTTACTTTTATACAAGACCTTATTCAAGAAGTGTAATTTAAGACAAATTGACCACATCCAGCATCCAAGTAGTTTAGAAAATAGTTTAAGCAAAACGTGAACATGTTGCATTTTCATACCTTCATTTTTCTGAGTCTGGATTTGTTGTCATGACACCAAGCCAAACAAGTCATAGTCTCTTGTCTCTCCAATGACTCTTCCACTTCTTTAGCAGTTAAAAACATCTCAATATTTACCAAGTCCTTCAAAAAACAAAAAAGGAAAGAAAGTCTTGTTAAACTGTACTCATACTTTACACAACAATTCTTCAACTTAGCTGGAAAACAGAGATACAAAAGACTTTGTTCTCAAGACTTCTGGTATTTAGAATTGTTCATTGTAAAAAGACATTACAGGATATTTCCACGGACTGAAATGTTCTGATAGTGACAACAGCTCTCTGAGTCTAGTTACATAACAGAACTAGAACAAAAAAATAAAGCAAAATATTAAAGATTATACCTAGAATCTTGCAGACTTTTATACAACTGACATGCTTAATATCACAAATATTACCACAGCTCTAGTGAAAAAAACCACTCTCAGAAATAAGATGGCATTTTCAGCTGTCAGAACAGCTGAATATACTTAGTCTTAGAAGTTCTATCTTCTGTGAGACAAAGCTGAAAACTAGAAATAGCATCAGCTATATCACATTCACATCTTGCATTTCATTAGCCAGTTTTTCCTTATAAATACAAGTAATATAATACTATTGGGAAAGTGGAGTAAATCATGTTAGGGTTATCAGAATGGTTATTTACAGGAACTTAAACAAGCTACATGTATTTCTGAAGTGCAGCACAACTTGCAGCTTTTACTAAATCTTTCATTACTTGAATTTTAAAAACAAAACATTAACATTTATTTTATAGGTTGTATGAACACAGCAACAAAACCATTTACCATCAAAAGAATAAAGGGCCTCCCACAGCTCTAGTGGCATCAAATCCAAGTAAGTCAGACTGAGCTCAGAATTCAGACAGCTAAAAGTTTACAGAACAACACTGAGACTGGACTTTAACAGACTCTTCCCATACCCTTAGGGATTAAAAAAAATTAACCTATTTTATCAATGTGTTGGCAAATGGACTGGAAGAATGCCAACCTATTCCACAACAGTATTTTTAAAGTATTCCTACAAGAACATGAGAATCTTTTTGCTGGTCTGAAGTTTTTCTGATTATATGCTCAAGTGGAAGAAAAGTACATTATTCCCCTGTGCATTCAGGTGGCCATATAATACCTCTTGCCCATTGACTCATCTGTGTAAGTAGCTTGACATATAATGCAGTCATATTAATTGTTTGCATTCCATACAGCTGCTGAGTGGAAAGACAATTCCATTTAAGTTACAAACAATAACATCTCCATATACCACCTCAACCTTATTTGAGCTATGTGTCCTCTTAATGAACAGCATTTGCTTTTACACCAAATTAAAGCAAAAGCATTTTCTTTTACATCAAGAAAGGACTGGATCTGCTAAGCAGAAACAAATCACTGGTTTAATCTCATTTGTTAGCTTTTTATAGTTTAAGCTTCATTACAAAAAAAAAAAAAATTAAAGAAGCATAAGGGCAGCATTTGTTATAAGCCTATGAGCTGGTAAGAGAATCTCAGCTATCTGTAGGTATCAATCAGGTGTTAGTATAGCAGCCCTCTACAATTGCTGCCAAGGCAGACAAAACTCTTAAATAAAAAGAGAATTTCTACATTGCTTTTGAAAATTTAAAATGAAAAAGGTTCTGTTTAACAGAAATGCTAATTTGATTCGTTGTTGCCAAAAGAAGTCAAAGCTTGGCAGCCTTGTCTATTAAATAGACTGTATGTATCCAGAAAATAGAGGAGAACATTTAAATTAAAAGAGTTTCTTTCAGAACCAACAATTACATTTAAATAGCACCAATAAATAGGATTTTCTTCTCTGTTGACTTGATAGAAAGTTAAGGAACAATATAAAAAAAGACATTAAGAAATCCTTTTGTAAAGACAGAAATAGCTTTTGCATTCGATTAGACGTAGTTAGAAGTCTTAATCATGCAGACTGATAACCACAAAAATACTAAGACACTACAAGGCAATAAACCTTTAAAAACACCACATGCCACACAGGTTTTTCTAATCCAATCATACTTTCTGATCTTTTCTGGTGGTGCCTACTCTTGGTGCTTCTTCCTTAGCTAGGACTAAGAAAACAGAAGAAAGGAGTATCAGAGGATTTATCAGAACTAGCACAGCTCTTCTACACAGGCCAGTCAGGAGTACTCCTTGCCTGCCTCATCTTGGCTGGACAGGAACCAGTTTGGCATTCATAATAAGGATCTCATGTTCCAATCAAAAAAATCCCCAGTAAGACCCCAGTCCTGTATAGCTTTCTGAAAGTATTCTGCAATTCAGAGTACAGGCTGCAGACCACACAGAAACATTGTCTTTCTCAGCTCCCAAAACAGGATTAAGATTTAAGAGGCTGCTGTAAAGTGCCTCACTTATAAAATTTACATCTAAAATTGAGTAAATGTAAATACACAATTTTAGAGAAATAGTGCCACTTGATTTTGCAGGTGCAAAAAAAGCAGAAGCAAGAAATCTGTTGCCACACACTCCCCCTTGAAATGACACAGTATTCAGCACCATGGCAAACGTTTTCTGAATTGTATATAAACTAAAAAGGAATTCTAAACTCTTTAATTACCCTCTTTACAACACTAATGTCTCCCTTCATTTCACACTTTCAGCTTTCAAACTGAACAGGAGTTGCACTACTTTCCTGCCAGTACTGCAGAACTAAGGAGAACCTGACCCTGCACACAGATTATTCCAGTGCTTTGGTCAGACCATAATTCTTAGCACAGACTTTCCAGCCTCCTGTGCATTGTCATAACTTGGCCTAAATTGCTTGATTACAAACACACAGTACCTGAGGTTGGGCAGGAAGACTGATTTACGTGAACCTTTCATTTAGTTCTACAATTGTACTGAAAAATAGTCTCAAATGTGTCAAGGAGGAGAACTCGCTCCATGAAGTATCAGCAACAATTATCCAAACACTCAAGGGGGAAGCACAATACAAACCAGGAAGTACTACCTGGATTTTATAATTTCTGCTTTAGAAAAACAGTACTGAACTAAAGTAAATTAATTTCCCTTCTATACAACAGTCAATAACCAGGTATCAGAAGGGTAACTATTTCAACACTGGGTGAACTTTATCACAGAAGAACTATTTAATTCCATTACAACAGTGAAAACTCCAGAGAAAGACATTTATTATTAGAGAAAACTGCACATGAAGGCTGAAGAGACTTGAGTGAAAGCAGAGATACTTATTTAAACAAGAATACAGCTATCCATCACCCTGTGCTCTCCTGATTTACATATATATAGCTTTTAAAATATCACTGCTTCTTTTTAAGCTGCAAGTGCCTCCAGGGAGGGAGGTTACCAACCCTCTGATTCTGCACCGAACTCCAACTATTAGGTATAAAATACTACCAAGAATGAGGATGCCTTTATGATGATGATTACTGGATACATACTCCTGGCCAACAGAAAAGCTGTATCCTATTTGCTCAGATGGGTTCTTGGTAAAGAACATCCCAAGCATGTTTATGCACATCCCCTCCTCTGAACAGCTTCTGGACTCTCTGGTAAGTGGGAGCAGGAGTGGAGGGGCTGAACTCTCAGGGCATCTCACTCCTTGCCAGGGTGCTCTCCTCAGCAGGGTCTTGTTTTCAGGAGACTCCAGCTCCTGATCTCACTGGAGGGAAAGGCTGCAGCAAAAGTGAACACTAGTCTGAAACCCAAACCCAAGAGAACAACAAAAAAGGGCCCAGAACTTAATGAATTTATGTGGCTGTGTTACAGAAAAGAAGAAGTGTTTCACAAAAATACAGTGTAAGTTTTGAAGAATAATAGCTATGAAATAATGAGAAGGTATGTATAAATGCAGCAGGGTAATTTAGTTTAACTGGCAGATATATAAGCTTCACATGAATTTAAAATTAAACACAGCTATGTCTATTATAAAGTTGTGAACCAAACTGACAAATACATATCAAAATGTGAATTTAAACTGAATTTAAAGCCAAACAAAGGCTGTAACTTTAGATAGAGCACAGTTAAGAGAATTCAGCAGTGAATTGGAAAAAAAACAGAGATCTACATGTGTGTCTCTAAATTCACCAAGAAAACTGCTCGGAATTTTCAGCACCACATGCAACAAAAATAGCAACTTTGCATTAGATTGTATGTCAAATGGCTTAGAAAGAACAAAAACATCTTTTCTGCAGTAGCAAAATAACTACAGAAATTCATGCAGTGTTCACATGAGGATTTTTATGTAACATTTTAAAATTTGGAACAGTCAGGTCAAGTCATTCCTCTCCATTGTCTCCATTCTGCACACGAGCTGAAGTACTTTTCCTCTATGAGATCTCCAGTCACAAGTCTGGAAAGCCATCAGAAGGAATGTGTGATAAAATCCCTTACAATTCATATGAACATTTACATATTAATATAAACCCCAGAATATTTCACATATGTAATGTGAATCTTTAACAGGGCTCAAAACCAACCAGAAATGACTACTAGAACACACAATACTTGGTATTTTCAAATCTCCCATAAGCTATTCTCAAAACAAGATTAATTCATCAAAAAAGAAATGTTAGGCTTAAACAAGATAAAATAAAATATTTGATTCACTAAGAAAAGGCAGCATTTTGTAGAAAAGGAAGTTTCCTCAGTGAAAAAAGCATCTCTCATAAAATAGGCTATTCATTGTATAAAATAAGCAATTCGTAGTATCATAAGATGCTGTTTATGTATTTTTTTCAAAAATGCAAATTGTTTATTTTTAATTGCTTACCAGCATCAATATGAAATTGAAAATAGGCCAGTATGCCTCAAGCTATCAGTGGCTCATTGCCAAGAGTATGTACCAATAACAGCTTTAATAAGATTGACTATCTATCTATACACATTACATGCATAAGAGCACTACCCTCATAAAAAAGCCTTTGCTGATGCACTTCAGCATTCAGCAGCATGGTAAACCACTTGTATATAAAATACAATAAACACTTAGATCACTCAAACAACAACTTCAGAAAAAGCTGTGTTAAGCTTTTAATGACTACTCACATACTCTCCACTTGCAACACAACCTTCAGTATAATTTAGTTCTATGGAAGTGAAATAGAAATGCAGTAATGAACAGTTACAAACAAAGAGGTCAATTTAGTCTTCCATATTAATAAATTAATTTATTATAATTTCCTCTGTGACGAACACACAGCAAATCCAGGCATCATCTCAGTCTGTGATCACTGCTACACAATTCAGGGACAAGGCAAACACAAGGAGCTGCAAGGTGAGATGTCAGGAGTAGCTGGGAAAGAAGAAGTCAGTGTATTTCCACAGTGAGGAAACTGTGACAGAGCCATCACTTGGCAGGAGCAGGAAGCCTGGAACACCCCACAGTCACACTGCCTACTGAAAAACAGCTGCAGAAAGGAAAAAGGAGGTGCAAGTGAAGAGTGGGACAGTGCAGGTGGTTTTGATGGCAGTAACATGAATTGGGACCACAATCCAATTCCTCTGCCCCTCTACAAGGGCAGGAATAAAAGGCTGCTAGAGTAACAGTTCCTTCAAGGTCAACACAGGGTATGTATGAACTGCACTGACATTGAAGGGAGGCACAAATTAAGAAAATAATGGTATGGGTGGTGACAATACAGCAACACCACAATTACTGAAGACCAGATAAAGTGGGGCACAAATTAACAGTAAGAGGCCTCCTTACACTCTGCTAATAAAATAACATTGTCTGAAGTTCATTAAGCTACTATTAAGTGTTATAATACTACACACATTAACAGGATTAGAGAGAAACTAAACAGAGTAACTGACAGAATGTCCTACTCAAAGCCAGCTGCAGAGCTAGTTACTGGGGAAAAATGCAAAGACAGACAGCCAAACCACAGATTCATCAACAGAAGAGCCAGAAGTGGTTTTGTCTACAAAGTAAACATAGTACCCATGGAGTACAGTCTAGCTTTCACATGAGAGCATCTTCCATACACTTAGAATAGTACAGACCTTTTAGTTCTGCCTGATTATTTTTGAAGGATCTTACACTTAGTGTCTGTCAGAAGAGCATGGTCTTCATATAACATTAGAGGATACTGGTACTTTTGTTAATTGGTTCTAGTGATTAATTCACGTTCTAAACTTGTGTCCAACTTTATTTTTTCTGACTAGATTACAAATCTCCTTGGTATTTGACCTCTGCTCTCACACCTACCAAAAGCATCCACCCATAACATTTTCCAGTCATCCTCTCCCTCCAGTTTTTCCAACAGCTTTCTAATGTGTGGTCACCAAAACTATACATATTTGGGTATTGACTGCTCCAGAGCCAAGTAAAAAGAAATGTTTCATCCACCTCCTTTTGCTCAGGGACATAAGCTGCTTGGAAGAATCTTAAGAGTTGGAGCAAGTACTGAGTGAGGTTGGTTATTAGCAATCTGTTTTCCCAATGCATCCTCTGCTCCTGCCTCAGCAATTTTTGTAGCTCAGCAAATGGTTGCACCTTTACCCATCAGCACATCACACCACACTAACTACAGTAATAAATGACTACAGTAGTGTAACAAAGCCTCTAGAGCTTAAGATGCATCACTGGACAGAAAAACAGGGCCTTGTTTTCTGTCACAGCCTCTTCTAGCAGAGAAAAGGCACCCAGTACTTCGCTAGTGGAGCACAAGCCCTGCAGCTTTTGTCCATGCAGGATCAGTCTGTCTTAGCAGCTATACACATTCTCTAACAAACATTATCCTGTCATCAAATGTAGTAGTAAAAGCAAGTGTTAAATGTGAGGTAAGATTTACACTTTGAAGGAATGTCTGGCAGGAAGAAAGGACAGTAAGAAGAGGCATAACCCAAATTTCTTCTACTCCTGGGTAATCTCCAGGTATGATAACACCATTCCCTGTTTAGATAAAAGTTCAATTCAAGAACTTTTCTTGCATCACCAGCATTCCAGACTAAGTATTTTGTAATAAATTAGCTCAGTTGTGATACAGTACACGTAACCCACTTTGTCTAAACGGACTGAAAAAAATTCTATGTTCAACATCATAGCACAATTCATGATGTTGGCTTTTGAAGTGTCAAATGATTTGTAATGAGGAAGTTTGTTATTCTGCTTGGATCTTGACTATTTCACATTTACATAATTCTAATTCCTCAAGATGCTTGAGACAAACTGCAGATGTAAGGCTGTGCAGGAATTGCAGGCACTTTGAAATTCAGATGAACACACCCAGACATTCATTATACCAATCTACTCAAAGTTGCCATGCCTACGCTAGGTACAGCCAAAACACATTTAAAGGAGTTTCTGAGTAGCTCTCTATAGTCTGGTACTGCAGGGTAACTCCAAGCAGCACAAGCTAAAATCCTCGCCCCTTTAAGTCAGTTATGCTAGTTCAGGAGCTCCTTCATACATAGTTTTCCTGTAACATGTCTAGTGTGGGAACAGCAAGTCACAGGAGAGGGACACAAATAGCTCCTGGCAAAAGATACCTCTTACCATTCAGCCTGCATCTGGAAAGTCAGCTTGGCTATGTTCTGCATGACAGTGAAGTAAATAATACATTCAAGTATTATGCTGAATATTATTTACCTATTTAAAATTGAATTGTTATGAATATAAATGTGTTTTGATTAATTGCTTTAATACATACGTGTGTGCTTGTCTACAAGCCATTCTTGGACTATGCATCATAAGGAGGATTTCTAAAGGTACGTTTGTATAATTGGTAGAAGAAGTGTTTATTCAGCTTTTAACATTTTTAGTTGAGACTTAATACAGCTCCTTTTTGTGATGCTCAAATGTGCAGGTTCTTTTCCATCTCCCATTTTCTGAGAGAGTCATCGAGTAGAAGCAGTTATTCAGGGAATGGATTACGTCAAAAATAGCAGCTTCAGTAAGATTTTGCCCCGTAGCAGATGGAAATCCTTTGGCAGTATTCTACTGAGGTGTCAGCTGAAGGGTCCATATCACAGTGCTTAGGAACACTTTCATAAAGCAATAGAAGAACATTTAACTTTGGGGCTGAAAAAAGAAACACTGACACAGAACAGGAAAAAGAAGAGATCAGATACTTGGTTGAAAGCCATGAAGCTTGACTTTAAGAATTCAAGTTTCTCTTATACCACAGGACATCAAGTAAGATTTCACAGCTGTCTGTAACAAAAGTAAGACAGTGGAACACACTTGAACTTGTTGCAGGTATCTTTTCTAGTTAGGCTAATCCCTCCAAAAACAGTTTTACAAAAACTGAAGCTGCAATGATGCAGTAGAAAAGACCAACTGGACCAAAAGGGAGGGAGAGAAGACGAGAAGATAATCAGCTTTTCCACTGACTACTATTCCTTAAACATTTTTTTTTAAAAATAAATGTATTTACTACTTTGAAAGATAATGAAATATTTTTAGAATGGCTCTTTAGTACTTGCCCTGATTTGATATTCTCCAGTGAATAACCATTACCACAGATGTAGAAGTTCTGCTCAAGAAGAAAACCACTGATAGTAACTGGAGATCTGAACTCCCACTTCAAGAGAACTGTTATCTTTTTGGGACTGTCAACTGTCAATACTGCTTGAAGTGTCAAGAAGTCCTTCTAATACAGATCAATGTTGGCAATGGTCATATATCTAGATAAAACTTCAGAAGTCAATGCACTACTCAGTTTCTTCTTCCCCAGTTCTCAAAAGCAAAAAGTACACTGTGGTATGAATGCAAAGGGCTAGTTAAGTATCTTTGATGCACGTACTTAATTACTGATCTAAGACCATTAATTGGCAGAACTTTAATTGATATGCATAATCTCGGATTTAAGGTAAAATTAACCCGTTTTAAAATATTTAAGAGTTTTTTCAACTCAAGCATTCAACTGCATTACAGTGTAACTGCCTACCCTGCCCAGGGATGTAGTAGCTCTTCTCTTCCTCAGTGAATTACAGATTTTTAAATAATTTGCTCCCTGCCCCAACACACTAAACATTGATTTGAGTTTATGCTATTCTTCACAGAAAAAACATTGCCACTTGTACAGCTTTTGTACAGCACAAGCATTAAGGCAAGAGATACATTCCTTTACTAAAATAAGCTAAGCAAAGACAGAAAGAAGATTTACAGCATATGATAAGGGAGACTGGGTAGCTTCAGAATATGGGTTTGTTTTCAATCCTACAGGCAAAAATCACTACAGCTATACCTAATTAAGCAAAGAATGTAAGGACACTTTACATGTTTACTTTTTCTTCCTAGCCTATTAAGGAAAGGGTTGGAAAAAAACAAATAAAATTTTAAACAACACCACCTCCAGAAACAGTAGACTAAGCATCACACACATAGCCTAATTATAAAATTTATCTACAAACAGAAACCAGCTTCCTACTGGAACACCACAGTTCCTAAACGAGATTTTCATATCAATTAATGGCACAGAAATGAGATAACAGTGTAGCAGAACATGAAATAACAAAGTTGAAGTTAACAGACAACCTTGCCAGCTAGCTGAAAATATGAATCTGCAGATGAAAATAGGCATTTTATATTGGTGTGGCATTACAAGGTTGTAATAATGACCTTATTTTGATTCTATGTAGTCTAATAAGCCCATACTAATGAGTTTTATTTGTATATAATAAGAACCCCTTAATATCAAGTTTGTGTCTTTAACACAAACTGTTTTTCACATCATTAGGGAGCCAGACAACATCAAGAAAAAAGTCCACAATAGGATCCCCTCCACCCCATATTTACTTTGGCACAAACATGACATTTCTGTCTTTGACTGTTAGCTCTTATTTTAATATTACTCACATTTTGGTTTACTTTCCCAAGCAGCATTACTCTTCCTTAAAGACATAACACATATTTAACGTTTGGAATTTATTTCTTATATTGCCCTAACTTTATGCTGTATAAACGCCCTATGCCCAAAGTTATTCCTTACTTGAGGTAGTTCATAACTCTGATATTTAAAACTTCCCTATAATTCTTCACATCCAGCATTTCTTTCCATTCTGTTTGCATCCTAGTTTATAACCATGGTTTTTAAGCACTTATCTTCTATTACAAGATTTAATAGCCTATCATTCCTATGAAGGTAATTTAGAAAATAGCCTGAAGTTCATCACAGCTCATCAAAAACTATTAGAATTGGACACCATGGCACACAAACTTTGCCAACAGTACACAGCAGACAGTTTGCTCAAACATAGGGGTGATTTACTGGATTTCCTTTGGTCATTGAAGCAGAATCCTTCCTGACCTGCTTCACCCATGAAGCACCTGGGCAGCTCTGCAGGTCTCTTCACATTCAGGAGCCCCACAAGAAACTTAGAACAAGCAGGCTGAGACTTGCTCCCAAGACTGGTCTAACAGCTACTGGAAAGTGTTTAAGCTGGGATCCCCAAGCTACAACTGAACTGGAAAGAGCTGCTTCCTTCAGCCTCTCCAAAGAGCAGCAAAGGGCACCTCGGCCATTTGCCCCTCAATCAGAGAAACAGAATCACAGGATGGATGAGGTTGGGACCTCTGGAAGCTGTGTAGTCTCCTTGCTCAAAGCAAGGTCACCTTTAACAGGTTACTTCAGATCTTTCCCATTCTGTTCTGGTTTTGAGCATCTCCAAGTACAGGGAGACTCCACAAATCCTTGTGTCTGCTGGGGAGCCAAGAACTGGACACAGCACTCCAGATGGGTCTAACCAGTGATGTGCAGAGGGGCTGGATCAACCCCTCCTGCCACTGCTGCTTATCCCAGGGCAACCCAGTGTGCTGCTGAGTTGTCTTTGCCCTGAGAGTGCATTGCTGGGCCATGCTCAAGCTGTCCACCTCACCTCTGGCTGCTGCACAAGTTGAACAGTAACACCACCTTTTCCCAAGTTCTCACTTAGGTTATAAAGTCTGCCCAGTGGTAACAAAATCAAGACATAACTGGTGGTGGGGATATTAATTGAAATTCCAGGCAAGACCACAGTAAACAAAGATTACTTTGGATGAGTGAATACCATGGTATTTTGCAATCTCTACAGCAAAGTTACATTAGTAAGCATTAGAGAACATTTCAATGCTCACATCCTTCATCAAGAAAGGAACAAAAAGAAACAGAGATGCTATCTTATTAAACTAGCAAAACCACAAATTCTGTGTAACAACCAAGTCCCAGTATCATATGTTATAAAAGCTGTTCACAAAGAGGATCACCATACAGTAAGAAAGAGCACGTGCAAAGCAGAGAAACTGAGAGAAGCCTTATCTTCATTAAGCCAAAACAAACTATAATGCTGACTAAAATGTGTAATTTCAGTAAACTAGAAAAAAATGGCCTCAGTGCATTCAACGTGCAACTACATTCTGTGTTATTCGAGTTACTTTCATGTTTTGCAAATAAAAAGAGTTAGGCTTGCAGGCAGAAGGTAAATAATCTTATTTAAAACTTCCTTTTTAACACAAAATTTTCTATTCAACAAACAGAACGAAAAGCTTTAAGGCTTCATGAGTATGATGCTTTTACCATAGGGTCTTGCAGTTTATCACAACAGACTTCCATGCTCATGTCTAAACCCAAAGCTGAGCATTACTTAATCAGGCATAATAGAACTTGCTATGAAAGTGAAAATATTTCCATAGTGCTTTTTCAGCAGACCTAGTAGGTACAGTAACATGATGATTCAGCAGAGATGAGCTCCTGTTCAAAACAGAGGGAAACATCTACCAGAAGTGGGAGAGCTGCTGACCAGTCAAGCAGCAGTTATTCCCAGCATAATTGCCTTGGGTATTTTTGACTCACATGCATGGGCTGTATCTCAAGTGAGGCACAACAGCCTCTTCAGTTGTTTTTTTCAGGACTATTTCCTATTAACATTTTGCAACCCACTTCCCCTCTCACTTCTATTCAGTCTCTACATACTATTTCCTATTTGGCACTCAGTGAAATTGCTGCTGGCTGAACAGGATGAGACCAGCAAAGCAGCCAAGAAATAAGAGACACATGAGAGATAGGTCCCTGTTACAAGACAAAGAACAAGTGCATATGCTCTAATTTGACATCAGTAACAAAAATATATTTTCCCCCAACAAAATGACAGATGTATTCAACTATTCCACCCAAGAAAGGCAAAGTATGTAAGTCATGTAACAGAACTGAACTTTCAGCATCTTTATAAGATTTTAACTAGAAGAGTTGCATACTTTCTGGAATAAGGACTATCAAAAGAACTTAAGATTCAAGGATCACTCAGGATCAAATAGCAAAGGCCACCTAAAATCTGCAAAATATGATTTCTCTAGACAAACAGCAAATTCTTAAAAAATCAGTTTTAACATCCTTGTGGCTGTCAGAGGACCATAGTGAGGATTCACTGGTCTGCATAAAAAAGCTCTACCAAAGTACACGAACTCCAAACACTTCATAACCCACTCTGAGCCCAAGCAAGACCAACTAGCCGACCAGTGAAAAGGAAAGCAACAATTACAAAATGGTGAAACATGCAATTCTTGGAATTCTTGCATTCTTGGGATCATGCAACACACACTGGCTACTAAAAAACCCAAATTGTATCAAAATTTCTTTTTCCAAGTAAAAGCCAGCCTTCCTCTCAGTGCATTAAACAGTATGATGATACAATAGAACAGTTGTTCCTGCAACCAGCAAATGCTGTTTTGCTCAGTCTGGTCACCTACACATATCAGCTGAGTGGGGCTAGACAGATGGGAAGCTTCACCACATGCTTAATCAGCAGCCTAAAGGCCTCTAACAAGAAATTTTTATGACATTTGAGAGTTAATCTGAGTTTTAATAGAGAAAGGTGTTTATCTAAAAGCATTTTATTTATGACAAAAAATTGTGCCCTCAATTTTGACTCACTTAATACATTAAAACAATTTACAGCAAGTAGGGAGAACAAACTCAAGCCTAAAAAGACTAACAGATAAACAGCAGCAATGAAAGCACACCAATACATAAAAATAACTGCTACAAGACTAAAGCAGCTCTTTCTCATTTTCCAACTTCTTCTTTACTGCCATTTTGTTAGCAAGTTAGTCCACATTGCCACCCACCTCAATACCACTTTGCCTGGCTAGTTTCACAGCTGTGTTGTAGTAGCCACAGCGCAGGAGATGTTCCACCATCATACGATCCATGCGTTTCTTCTTCCACATGTTGGCAGCAGCTGGCTGGTCACTACTGTGCTCCTTCAGATGTTCAATCCTGCGTTTGCAGAGCTTTGCACTTTCATCTTCAGCCTGGATTGACTCAACAGCCTAAGAAGGAAAAACTAACAGTCAGAGCTAAACATTTTAAATCTTCTTTTAAAGCAAAATACAGTAATTGTAAGCATTCTTTATATGTTATACAGTTACTCTCAGTGGTGTTTCTTTCATTTAGAAACACATTTCCTACAGCAGCACATAAGTTTCAGCATGGCTGGTCCTGTTCTGAGATATTCTTGCACAGAATTAAGTTTTGATATATTTGACATTATGAATATATACATTTTTCTGCTTAACTTGCAGTTCATCCAAAACCAGGAATGTATCAACTATGACAGCAACTGCTGTAATAGCCTGCAAAGACCTTTGTGAGGGTTTGCAGTCATCTGATCCAAACAGCTGAAAAGCAAAATTTCCACCTCTAACCTAAGCATGGCTTCTTCCTCCAGCAACTGTCCTGCTGGATTAGTTCTACTGATGAGTGATGCTGAGTAAACCCACATTACTTCTAATACACTGAAGCCATTTTAATCAGTCATGCAATAATGGAAATTATACAAACAGTTGGCCTCTTAGCATCTGTAATTCAAGGATGTAAAAGCAGTTTTCCAAAAATCATCAGCTCTGTTAAAGTACTATTGCATTTAACTCTGCCACTGTGGAAACATGCATCCCTTGTCAAGGAGCCTTACTTAGGAAAGCACATTTGTCAAGAGGAAGTAGATTGATGATTTTAAACCAACATATTGGCATATCCAGTACAAAACACACACCATCTCCCCAAGATACTGCCACAATATTTTTTTTTAATTAAAACCAAAACAATCAGTTCATAGTTGCTTTCCTTTAACCTTAAAGTCATAATTCCAAGCTGGCTAACTCAGTACATAGCACATCCCAATTTGGGCCATGCCAGGCTGCAGAACTCCAGAAAGGCAGCAGTACCTTTATGTGCCTGCTAAGGCAAAGGCAAACCAGTAGAGAGGATGATGAGTACCTTTCCCATCTGCAATATATCACTAGTGATGCAATTGCAAGTTATGCAGCCTTGTGGTGACTTTAAACTTGCTGGCTTGTGTTTGAATGACTGCACAGCTCTGGCAGCTGGAAGGCACAGGCAGGTCTGCCAGCCCAGCCCAAAGAACCTGGCAGGCTTTTGGCAGCCCACTCTGCACTCCATGCTGACACAGCACCCTTCCCAGAACTCAAGCTATAGTATCATATATAGAGCTACAGCTCTGCAAGCACAGATTGGTTTTAATTGTATGCCTGCCCATAGACAGACTTCTGGAAGGATCACTATTTGAAAAGCAAAGTGAAATAAGAGAAAAATTGCAAGGAAAGCTCACCAAGCTTTTTTTTTTTTCCTCCCCTCAATTAAACCTGACTTTAATCTGGCCCTTGATACCAAATTCAAGTATCTGAAACACTAGTCACTATACAAGAGTCTTTTACTAAAATTGATGTAAACATCTGTAACATGAGTTACTTTTATTACTGAAGTCTGAGTTACTTCTGCTGCTGACTTTAGCTTTATTTTGTAACATACCGTTTGCAGACAAGTATTTTGTTTGAGTTATAAACTGGGTCTCTTCCTAGTCTGCAAGCAAATCCTAACTCAAAACACACTTTCACTTTTTAGATCTCTGCAGTATTATCAGATGTGAAGGCAATATTCTGAATACTACTAAGAACTCAAGGCAGGCAGGCACAAAGGTTAGACCCTTTCTCATTCCAAAGGGCTCTTCTTATATGGCTTTGTATCTGGACTTATACAGCTCTTACTGTTTTTTTTGATCCTTCTAGGACATTCAGAAAGGCTACAGATCCTTTTCAAAACCCTCTGAAGCAAGTCTATCTGGACTTGCCCTGCTGGACATTAATAGAACTTGGAGGAACAAGCATATTAAACAGGATACAAAAGGGAAAACACAAAGGCCTGAGTTTCCCCAGGATCATTTTCAGAACCCAAGAAACCTGCTGTGTTTAAAAGTTCTCTTTCAGGAGTGAGTAAGGTGTTAAATAAAGGAACCATCTAATTCTATTATGGCCATCTCTGCAGTTCATGAGATCCTTGTCTAAACACAGGAGGAAACAAAGATCTCACATGGGTCCAAAGGCTTTAAAGAAAACAATCATTTTGCTCAGGGCAGAGATTATAGAGAAGACAGTTGGGAGTTGATGGTTTGGATCAGAAACAAGACCTTTGTATTTCAGAGGACTTTTACTGTTAAACAAATTTTCTTTCCCTTTTGTTCTTCCTGAGTAGCTATAAGACTCCCCACAGTCTTTCAGGCAGTCAAAAACAAATGAACAATTAAACTAAAATGGAGTTTTGCCCCCAAAACATTCAGCAATGCCTTCAGATACACCCCCACAGTCAGCAAAGATTTAACAAGTAAATAACTTTTACTCCTCCACATCATTACTATAGACCTACAAGCAACATCCAATACCTCTTTCAGAAATAGCTCCTATTTTTCTGTAAGAAACAGAGAAGTGAAGACAACATATCCTTTAAGGCCTCTTTAAGTCTTACAATCCGAGGATGAAAAGAGCAACTAATTTATGAAGTCTTTTGCAGAACAGCTTTTCAACACCTAGCTAACTTGTTCAAGCATAAAACTCCAAATCAACACACATGACGACATTATTTTCATGTTGCAAACCTCCAAGGTATTTTGATGCTTCACTTAATACTGTCTCATAATTTATATCTGTTGGTTATTTCATTTAACTTTTAATGAAATGACTCTGCTACTATGTTTCATCTATTTATTTTTGGAGAAGCACTGCTCTCAAGTCAGGCAACAGAGCTATTTTCATTTTTCTGCAAGACTTGTTTCAAGTAAGTATTCTGATGACTCTAGGGATGAGTAATATTCCCATCCAAAATAAGGATGGCTTATACTTTTTTTTCTGAGAACATAGACATCTTTTTCTAAGAAAGATGTGGTAAAGGCATGAAAGGCTGGTTGTATTTTTTTCAAGCTTAACAGCTAGAAGCAGATTATCCTGCCAAATTTTGTTTAAAAGGCTCTTAATATTCCCTAGGAATCTTTCAAATTGCAAGTTGAGTGTTTATAAAAATTTTTCAAGTAACAGTCCAGGACAACTTGCACTTTCTTCTGTAAAGAAGTCTCAACACTGCATACAACTACTCCTGCACTGAGGGCTTCACATTTTTCAGCTCGATCTTCTACCTGTTTTGCTCTTCCAGTGATCAATTAATGCAATTGCACAAACCTTTCCCTTAGACAAGTAGAAATTGATACAAATCAATTTATTATGCTACTATTTCTTTTCTGCTAGTACAGAAAGTCTTTTTCAGGACTATAAGCATATATTAATTTTACCTCTCAACAGAAGTTTGTTACACCTAGACAAAGACCACCAAACTATGTTTCTTAAGCACAGTGAAGCAAGGTTTCACTGTGCATTCCAAGGCCAGTAATGCCTGTTATTTTGAAAAGAAAATCCAAGCAACCAGCATTGTAATGAAGGTAGAACACCACTCACCTTGCGTTTCAGAACGCTGAGTTTTTCAACGACTCCGTCCAGGAGACTGACAACTGAATCCACAGCAGGACAACTGCTCAGTGTCTTCTCCAGCTCTGCCACCACCATGGTAACGTGGCTGGTCTCACGATCAATGTTCTTCTGTGCAGCTCGAAATCGTTTGTTCAGTGTTTCATATGGCACCTGAAGGGGAAATACCAAGTCATTACAACTTCTATAATTAAAAAGTCACGTCCTCTAGATCTTAGAGAGACTGATGATTTCATGTGATGCAGCCAGCCCAAAGAACACCTCAGTTCCAGGGGACTAGAGGTCATTGATTGAACTTGAATTCCCGCACCAAAGCCCTTACTTAAGTTCTCTCAGCAAGGAGCTCAGACTTCAAAGACTATGAAAAAACAACAGGAAAAATGCTGTAGTTTCTTATCTGATACCAGTTTCACCTATCTTGCTTTGGCTGTAGCAAGCACTGATGGAAACAGTCCAGGGACAACAGAAAGTGAAGGCAAATGTGCACCTACAAAATTAAATAACTAAGAGATCATCCTTCAGAACACGACTTTCTAAGTTTACATTTCTTCCCTTCAAGAATTCATTAAAACAGAGAAAGTTACCTTTGCAAGAAAACTTAATGCATATGGGCTACTGAAAAATTTATACATGGCACACCAAAAGTTATTTAGGAAATCCAACGAGTCTCCTACCTACTTGTACCCACGAAAGACTACTTTTTAATATTATTTCCCCAAGGACTATAAGGAATGTCAAGAGAAATTCCATGTAAATTTTCATTTAGTGATAAAAGCCTACAACCTATTACTGAACTAATGCATCATTTCTGAGTTAAGAGATTTACCAGTTTTGGTGGTCTCCTGTGCTACGTGTCCCACACCTTTATGGAACAGTTGTATCAAAGCTGCTACTGATGGCCATTTAGTGACACATATATGGGAGCAGTCCACAGCCTGGTGAATGATTTGGGGAAAGCTTACAGAAGGGTTAAGTTGCTTCCACTACAGAGGCAGCAAAAGCAATTTAAACAGGAAGTTCTATTACTTCACAGAAGCAGGATTTTTTAAAAAACATTCCAGTGTTACACACTTATTACATCCATATCTTTAATCTTTAAAAAGTCCATGGGAAGTTCTTTCAGGTAGTTATGATAATCCTGATTGCTTTTCCACTAATCAAAGGCATAATTTAGCTAGCAATCAGATTATCTATGCTAAAGGTAAAACAGGAAACACAAATCAGTGTTCTGTTTGGTATATATCATGTATATGTTTGATTACAAATCTTTCAAGCATATAACTTTTAATCAATTATATCGAGGTTTCAGTTTTCCTCATTCTGATCATCTGCATGCAAGAAAGTATCCCCAAGGGCAACCCTCCTTCTGGGTTCTATTAGAGAGGTTACTACATAACCACTGCAATCTCCATTAGAGAACACTTGGGTTCAGAGTAAGGAAGATGAGCCAAAGCATTTGCTTTCCAAGACTTTGCATTACCTACAATAGGTTATGCTTATTTGTAGCATTAATAAAACACAAAGATAATCCTGATAAGACATGAAAGGGCTCCTCTTCTGAAGTCTGAAATGATCTATTCAATGGTTTTTGGTATCTGAAACTATGGCCTAAACAAATGACAGGACAAGACTCTACCACAGGAAGCAACAAGCCAAAACAATTATTTTCCTTACACATTTTGCCCTAAAATCCTAGCACTACACCCACCTAAAATTCAAACCACATAAACCATGACAAATAATAGGCTTCCACACCTACGTAGTTGTCTACATAAAAATCTTCCATCTCCAACCCTCATTTCTCTTTTCCATTTCCACAAAAAATATGAAATATTTTAGAAACCCACAGATAAAATGGATGTTCTAGGGGACCATTATTTTGACATCTCATGATTTTGAGCATGGAAACTTATTTCCAACTCTAAGACCCGATGCCAGACAGCATTTAGACAACTTCTTCCCTTCTTTTTCCCCCCACTGCATTTTTCTTACTATACACCAAAATATATTTCTGGAAGTATTTTGCTAATCATCTTTCCATGCCACACTGAGAATCTCCATCAAAAGACTTTCATAAGCTACTATTAATCTGAGGTATCTTTTTTACTACAAAAAGTGCTTTTGTTAAATTTTGAGCAGCCAGTTGGACACAGATCTAGTCGTTTTGAAAAAAAAAAGTCTCTATTTAATCTCCCTTTTCCCTAGTGCCTTATCTGCACTCAAGAGCAGTAACAGCTCTCATTTCCTGTGCTCTGTCTCTTCAGCATGCAGACATCTGGCACAGTTTGTGTTCATATGACATTTAGAACAATTGAACTTTCAATTTCAGCTGGTATCACTATATATCATTTAAAATGTGTCTAGGCGCAATAGGTTTTTGAATCTTCTCTTATCCTTTTTTCCCCCCACCATAAAAGTAATCTGAATGTCTTGTGTGGAAGAGGTTACGAGCTGAAATGCTTCCACTATATTCTCTGAAAGTAAATAAAAGTAAACATATTGAGAAACATAATTTAGTGTGCCATAACAAGGGAAATTAAAAGCACAATGAAATTATTTGCATAACTGAAGCTGACAGTAAATACTCTTTACCAGAGATTTTCATAATTTGCCCAGGCACTTGTTTCTTATTAAAGAGCCAGCAGTTTTCATAAGAATATTTGTAAATTGTATCTAGGTACAGCTTTTATACTCACTTTATGGGGACAGTCTATGAATGCCAAAATGTAGAACTGCAACTGCTATAGTCCTTAAAAAAAGCAGCATTTTATGCTGAACTTGGATCCTGATCCACTGGTTCTTTTGTTACTCCTACAGCTCCAAAGTGCCAAAAGACCCAGCTCCCCAGCACTGGCTTGCTTTACTGCAGAACCCTTCAAAAGTTACAGGCACTGGACCAACAGGACCTTTTTTTCCCACCAATAATGAAAGTTAATGGAAAGAGAACATATAAGAAAGTGTTCTGGACAATGGAATTCTAAAAAATTTTAACTACAGTTCACTATGATTTTCAGGTATCATTGTTAGAACATGGTGAACACCAAACTTTTCTGACTAAGAGACAGATTCAAGATTTACATTTCATTAATTGTCATAAACCTATTAGAGACTTGGAATCTTTCCTGCCAGTGCCATTCTGTGACCATACTTGGATTACAAAGTTATTATTTAATGAGACAAGAGTGACCTACAGAACTCAGCCTAGGGAAGCACTACCTTAAGGAAAATGAATAAATCAGCTACTAAAAACTTTGAAATAAAGCAGCAAGTACTGACCAGAATGAGTTCTGTACAAGCACAATACCAACTTGTCCTACTCATTTAGAGCTTGAATAACCACACCCAGTTGGCTCATACCGTGAACATACAAGAGGATACAAAGGAGAGTTGTAAAATTTTAGTGGGCAGCACATTTAAATCCAGTGGCACTAACTAGATTCTGCTCCTTTTGTTCATCAGCTTCCACAGCTGCAGACACATTATTCAACCTAAGCACGTACTCAAACAGGTCATACTTAAATCTAGTGAAAAGGAATTTGACTGAAGTTAGGCCGACCTACACAAGGGGTAAAATTACAGTAACACAAATTTTTCCAAGATCAAAATTTTGCTATGATGTGAAGGAAAGTCGGCTTGGCTGGAGGCTTCTGCAACTGTAGCATAACTGTATCCAGGTGCTAAATGCTAACAAAGAGGCAGAGGCAACTGATTAACCAGATCCAAATATTTTTTTCATTTCAGGAGTTACTTCACTCAGGTTTTAGAAAGCCAAAAAAGCGGTGTGCTGTCCCAGAACATGCTCCAACAACCTCTAGCTGTGCAGATAAGACTTAGAAAAGGATTGTTCTGGGTCTACAAGCTTGAACTGCTGGAAGAGGAGGAAGGACTGCCATGAGAGATACACGCTGGTTGTTGAGTGCAGAACAGTAGAACACTGCAGAGGCTAAGGATGTCAGAGGGGGTTTTTAAGTGTACACTTAGGAACTCAACTGTGATGTTTATTACCTGGCCTTCAGCCCAAACAGTCCTCTTCCTGCCCATGAATGCAAATAAGGTACCAAAGCAAGGCAGAGTTCTCGAATCATGAAGTGGCTAAAACTGCTCAAACTGGGCAACTGTAGGCAATCTTTCTCTTCATAAGCCATATCAAATGTAACTTGAGATTCCCTTGTGTACAGTGAATTTAACACTAAATATACTTTCATCAAAATAAATTTTTCGATAAGTCATTCACGCACTAAGTGATTCTATTTTCTTGAGTTTTTTCTAAACATATTAAAAGTAAGGAAAAAAACCCCAGCAAGTATTAAATGTTTGCATATATTGTAACCTGATGTTTTGCAAATTGCATACACTTCTCAAGTGTTAATTATCAGCAAGCAAGTAAATATTTAAAGAAATATAAATAATATGAAGCCAATTGCATACAACAAGCCAACAGGGCTGCATCAAAGTAAGTATGAGCAGCTGGCCAAGAGAGGCAGTCCTGCCCCTCTACCCTGCTCTTGTGAAGCCCCACCTGCAATGCTGCACCCAACTCTGGGGCCCCCAAATATAAGAAGGATCTGGACCTGCTGGAGCAAGTCCAGAGGAACCACAAAGGTGATCAGAGGGCTGGAGCCCCTCTTTTGTGGAGACAGGCTGAGATGGCTAGGGGTGTCCTGCCTGGACAGCAGAAGGCTCCGGGAAGACCTTATGGCACTTTCCAGTACCTAAAGGCACTGTAAGTGAGCTGGAGAGGGCACTTTGGACAAGGGCATGGAGTGACAGGATAAGGAAGAATGGCTTCAAAATGGCAGAGGCCAAATTCTCTAAGGCCCTGACACAGGTTATCCAGAGAAGCTATGGATGACCCATTCCTGGATGTGTTCAAGGCCAGGCTGGATGGGACTTTCAGCAACCTGGTCTAGTGAGCCTGGTAAGGGGGTTGGAATTATCTCCAAGATCCCTTGAAAGTAAACCATCCTACGATTCTAAACCAGCCAACCCTTTACACAACATTCTACAATGCATATTACTTTTACACTATCAAGATTTTACTGAGATTAATTTTTCTTCTTAAGGTTTTCTTAATGTATCTAGATGTGCAGACTTCGTACTCTAGCCATAAACTGAATATACAGAAAGCAGCTGCTGAACACACTCCCACCTCAGCTCCTGCTTATCTCTACAGACTCACAGAAAAATGTCTTTAGAAAACATGTGATGAGAACATACCATCTATAGCCTTTAACAATATTAAAAAGAAAAGGAGAATGCAGACCATTTCTCCCCCATATAAGTTCATTAATTATAGTGATTAAAGCTTTAAAAGCTTTGCTACCTCAATGGCATTTATGTTGTTCGAAGTCAGACATCCAGACTGGACTTATGCTCATTTTAACACCTTGAATTCTATTAAGCAGCTTAAAGGCATTTCAAGAATGTGAAGAAGTTTTAGCCTGTTGCACACTTGCAGCTTCTACAACAGACACAGTCACTCACTGAGCACCTGGGGTTTCCAAACAAATTGAATACACACACTGCTGAAGGGCTCTCTGCTTCGGATAGAGTACAACATAACAAAACAAACACAAACTGTGGCAAGTACTTCTTTGCAGAGATGTTGTAGGTGTACAGCCACAAAGGCCTTTTGAGTCACAGCGAAAAATCCAGCATTCATTACCATCACAGTCAACATATACATCCACTTCATTCAACTAGACTTCAAGTAAGTAATAGTTATTACCAGGGCCTTACAGACACAAGCAGCTTAAGGAAGATGAAAAGCATCTACAGAATTGAGTTTGTGACCTAGCTACCAAGGACAGCAAAGCCTCACTCCTGCCTTCTCTGTCTTTACTGGTAAGGTCTTCTCCTAAGCCTTCCTGATCAGGTATGAGTCTGGGGAGAAAAATACCATTCACTCATGTAAGAAGTCCAAAGCAAGCTGAAGATACACAAGTGTGTAGGAGAAGATGGGAGAAAAGGAGAGAGCTCTTGGATGACACTGCAAACCTGCTAACATTGCTGGAATGTCATGGTGAGAAAGAAAAGTTGTCTGTGACTGAAAAGGGCAAGTTTTGTGCCTCTATTCCAAAAAGAAAACCTGGAAGATCACAAAAACTACAGGCCAGTCTGCCTCATCTCAGTTCTTGAGAAAGTTACAGAAAAAAAAAAAAATCATATGGAAATCACTTCCAAGCTTATAAAGGTGACTAGGAATAACCAGTCCAGATTTGTCATAAGCAAATCAAGCTTGACAACAGTGCTTGCTTTCAGTGATGAACTGACTATCTCTGAATGGCAGGAGCACGCTGGCAGCCTTTAATGCCAATATTGGTGAGGTTTTTACATTGTCTCACTTGTAGCCAAACAGGTGAGACACGGACTGAATGCCTGAATACAAGATGGATGAAGGCTTGACTGCATAGTCAGGCTCCAAGAATAATGGTCAGTGGTTCTAAAGCTTCCTGGTGGCCAATTACAAGTACTGCTCCACTTCCCAGGAATGTTATCAGCTCCAACATACATGTCATCTTCAACCATCTGCACTACAGAACACACAAGCAGAAAACTCACAGAGAACAAACTGGTGGAGTGCTTGATAAATAGGTCTCAGAGCTGCCATTCAGAAAAAAATGACAAGCTGGAGAAACACACCAACAACTTTATGAAATGTAATCAAGGCAAAACCCAGGGCCCTGGATCTGGCACAAAACCATCCCAGCCTTCAGCACTGGTTTTAGAATAACTGGCTAGGACCACCATTGCAGGAAAAGATGCAGAGGTCCTGAAGGACAGCAGGTTGGACATGAATCAGCAACAGACTCTCATAGCAATGAAGGTTAACCCCATCCCAGGCTGCATTAGCAAGACTTAAGGCAGTGGATTGAGAGGAGTGGTTGTTTACATGCAGCACTGGAATACTGAATCTGGTTTTCAGGTCACTCCCCTCCCCCCACTAAAAAAGAGATGCTGACAAACTGGAGAGAGTCCAGAAGGCTGCCACCAGGACAGTGAGCTGGCTGGAGGATCAAAAAAAAAAACTCCAAGAGAAGCTGAGATGGGCAGGCTTGTTTCCGTTGCAGAAGGGAAGGCTACAGGGAGTTGGAAGCAACACAATCTGATAGAAGCTTTCTACTACTGAAAGGTGAAGGTCATAGATAAGAGCTTGCCAGACTTTCTGGAGTTACAGAGCAAAAAGGAAGGAGGCAGAGTTAACAACTGCCACTAAAGAAAATTCCAGCTGGACAAGAAAAAAATATTTCAATCAGAAGACTTGGTAAGCACTGCAACAGCAGCCCAGAAAGGTGATGGAATCTTCACCCTCAAAAACTTTCAGAACTTGGCAGGACTCTGAGCAACTCAGATTAGCTTTGAAGTTAGCCAAGGTTCAAGCAGAAGACTGAATTTACACTGTCTGCAGAAGTACTTTCCTACCTTAATTTCATGAATCAGTCTCTGCTAACTTAGACACCAAATACATTTCCATATGAAGATGAGAATGACCATACTAGATTAAGACCAAAGTCCCTCTCTGCCACTATTCTCTGATGACATCCAGAAAGAGGATGGCACTTGAAAAGAGGCAAGAACAAAGTCACTATTCCCAAACAGTCTCTTTGGACTTCTTGAGCGAGAGATGAGAGTTTAACAGCAGAAACACCACAGGGTGTTTCTTACTCAAGAACTCTGCTGGTTGCTATTGACCTGAGTTTTAGCACTGCAACATCCTATTGTGAGACATTTCACAGGCTCACAACTACATGAAGAAATACTCTTTGGTTTTGACTTTCCAACTAATTTGAAGCTCTTCTGTTCTTGTTTCGGAGGCAAAAAAAGCAAACCCTCCCTTTCTCCTACATCTCACATATCTTGAGATTGAAGAGACTCTTTCTAAACCATTCCTTGAAGACAGACATTCCATCTCTCTAATCATTCTTGCCCTTCAGTAGACATTTTCCAGTTCTACAACATCCTTTTTCAGGATGAGAGAAGCGAGAAAAAAAAATAAGAGTAACTCGTACTACTTGAGAGAAGAAGAAACCATGGATTTTAACTGCTATGCATTGAGGTCTCCATTCTTACCTTTTCTAACACTTCTGTCCTGTGTTTGTCAACATTAACTTAATCACTCACAGAAAACATTCACTATTGGCCCTAAGATGCCACCAAGGCATAATGATCATTTCCAATTCAGTTTTACATATTTAAGACTAGGATAAATTTTCTTTCCACCATACCTAAAAACTGTATCACACCACATTTGTCTATACTGAATTGAATGTATTTCAACATCCATTCAGTCTCTCACTGCTTTTCTCTAATGTTTCACACTTGGGCTGTATCTGTAATACCTCAATTATCTTTGTATCATCAAGGAAACCACTTCATCTTAGCACTTACTCTTTCTTCCAGGCTGTTCAAACATCTGAGTATCACCAGGAAGCCAGCAGAATCCTAAAACCAATCTTCCTCCATTACAGAGGCTGGCTATTAAATCTTGATGTTTGTTTTTTATCTTGGCCAGTTCCTTATCCACATGAGGACTTCAGTCTTTCTTGCAAGAGTTCCTGGTAAGGCTTATCTCCAAAAAACATTCAGTAATATGAGTAAACTATCAATCAAGTCCACCTCACTGCCTCCTTCAGTTTTTTAAAAACAACTCCAGTATTTTTATATGGCATGCACTTTTAAAAAGTCACATTAATTGTACATTATTCCATATTTGATTAGTCAGGATACTATTTCTGCATCAAGAAGCCATCGTTGGAAGGGAAAAATCAATTACATATATTAAGAATCTCACTAAAATTTTACTTAAAGGAGAAGCATGGAAATAGTCTTCTACTTTGTCTTTCTTCCACAGCTGTCCAACAAAATCCTCAGACTACTTCAGCATTTATCAGAGAATTAAGAGGAAGACTGAACACAGGAGAAAGGGATTTCTCCCAAGCCAAATAAGCTTTTTATAGCAAGTGTTAAGCGCTGCATTTCTACTCCTTCAGAGGTATTGCATGTTAGGCCAAAGTCTAATGGGCACTGTGTGAAATTTCAAATACCATCCTGATGCTGCCCACAAGTTTTCCTAACTGGTACAGAGCAATACTGAAAGACTGAATTACACATTTCTTGCACGACCAAAGTTTTGAAAAAAATGTAAGCCTTTATTCTCCTCCAAATCTTTAGCCTTACACTAGACCTTTAGCACACCAGTTCTCACACTGATCTTGTCACATACCACAACTGGCCAAATTCCTTCTTTACTTATGTAGATTTAAACCTAAGGAGCTCCAAATAAAATTGGAAACTAAAACACAATCACTTTCAGACCACAACATTAATCAAAAGGTTTCTAGCCTACCATGACTGCATACATGAAAGTAGTTCAAATGCAGCAGGAAAAAGTAAAAAAAAAAGTTTGTATAGCTATTATTTGGTTGTTGGGAATTATGGAGTAAAAGTGAGACTTCAAAAAAGTCAATTAAAGGAAGAAATTGAAGGAAGAAATATTTGGTTGTATAAGTAAGACCATTAACTACTCTCCAGACTCCTGTTAACAGGAATTTTCAAAGGTTTCTTTTCTAAAAACTGATTTTCACAGAAAACAGTATAGACAACACATAAACAAGTATCTCTTACATAGGTTTGCAATTCTGCAAAGAACATCCATTTTCTTTCCATATTTGGTAGAAAGTAGATAATCAGGTTTAACTTGTACCAATCTCTATACAGGGAACTTTTAACTATATATCCTGACTTGAGAGATCTCTGTGTGCATCCTCAGTGTTACAGTATCTTGGCTGAAAGTAACTCCTTCCCACACAAAATGTGATTTTTTTAAGAAACATAAAACCTCCATAGTGCATCTTTTCAAATTAACTCAGTCATGAGCAAGAGGGAATTAGAAATGGATTGTTAAAAATCTTACTAAGTACACAAAGTCACTAAACCAGGGGGAAGAAAAAAGTTTCAAGAAATATAAAATAAAAAGAGTCCTACCAGATTAGGTGGGGGGAACCATTACAGAACTATGCTCTCCTTTCAAGGGTCAGAAAAATGGTGTGCTTCCTCTCCTCAACTGTGTTAGCTTATAACACCTGAAAAGCACCAGAGATTTGTGTGACTCTACAGGTCTCAAGACAATTCAGTTGAAGACTTTGCGATATAAATAAGCTTTTTTCAAACGCCCCTACATGAAATTAAGTCTGGCCACACAGCTAAGGAAAACAAAGAGGTGCAGTGATGAAACTGCCTTCTGAAAAACTAGAAGCAAAAACAACTTAGCACGATTTTAGGCAAGAAGAACATGGAAATATAGGAATTTTTTTTAAAAAATGAAGCATCTCCTGAAGAGTTTTGATAAACAAACAGTGTCAAGAGAAAAACTACACCCCACAATAAACACCTTCAAGCATTAAGCTGTTTTCCTGACACTAAATGAGATCACCATTTAAACAAAACATAAAAGTAGAGAACATCTATTATATATGATGCCATAGAAAAATGAGGCAGGGGACAATAAACTACTGAAAATTTTCCCTCAAAGTAGTAACAATTAGAAGTTCCATACAGAATTACTGAAATTGTGTATGTTTATATACGCCAATTTTTCCTCAACAATTCTTGTATTATTTCAGACCAGAGTCAAGTCAGCATCATTATTTGTCACTGGACTTATCCAAACCGTAAATGATATCAGAACTTATTCAGTGAACTCTTCTGATAAGTAGTTCTTATCAATTCCTTGAAATTGCAATAGTTTTTCTTTCTTCTAGGCAAAATCAGAAAAGGAAAATAAAGTTAGAAGAGTAGTAGTATATTTCAGACATGGATGGCTTAGAATAATGTCTAGATTTAGGTTAACTAGGTAAAAGCATTAAAATAAAATCTTGAAGACATATAGATCCAAACAAAGTAATTTTATAAGCCTAAAAGCAATTGGAGGTAAATTGGATTTTTAAAAAACAGTTCTTTTTAAAAACAGTTTTAATGTTTTTGAAGGGTAAGACCTAGTAGTTTGCCTTAGTTACAAACAAGTCAGTTTTATAACTCAGGAAGACAGTACTGTGTATTCTAGAGCAGCTGTGCCTAGAAAGAAACCATCATTATATTATTCAAAGCTGCCAGTTCAATACAGGAGAGAATGAACAGCAAAAATTCTTGGACTACCCATCTGCTACACACATACTTAGTCAACAGAAGCAATCACACTCCTTCAAAATATTATCCTCTTATACAAGCAGCAAGTAACTCATTTCTGAATATAGTATGAACTTCTGAACAAGGCTTCCTACAAGAAAATCAAGTGCTTTACAAAGCCATGTTAGTTATAAAGTTGTAAGAAAATTGTCTTACATCCCTATGTAAGGATATTTACAACCATTTAGAGCCCTGTCTAGAGCCACCCTGGGGACATCAGAGGCCAGTCCTTTTCAATGTACTTGTTTAAAGCTGCCACCCTGGACTTACACCTCAAAAGAAATGTCTTTGCTCTTCTTCTTTTAGTAGGAATATTGGAGTACTAACAAGAACCTAAGCATTGCTCCCTGTCCAGAGAAGCATCTGAGTTGCAAAGCTAAGGTCACTCAGCAGGTGTGTGTCCTCAGCAAATCCTTCCATTTGTTTTCACCTTTCTTTCTTCTCCAAATATTTGTTCATTTTAATCAGAGCACCACCTCTTTAAATGAAAGAGGTCATTGTCCTTCTGTGTGTTTGCAGAGTCCAGACACCATGATACTCTCCAGAGATCCCATTTGCAATCAGATTGCTCCCAAAACAACCTAGTCCAGCCAAAGTGACATCATTTCTTGTAACACAATTAATCATTATTGATTCAAATTAGCAGACCCATATCAGAATATATGAATGACCAAAGTTCTACTCAACATGTTATCTGTTTTCTTTCATTTTCACAAGTTTACAAGTCAAGTTACTCCACAGAGCTTTTAAAAAAAGCTGAGGTAAATCAAAACAAGTTGTGAAGCAGTTAAATTATTGGCTATCAAAATAAAAGTATCTTAACAAAAAAAAAATTGCTTTATTTAAATCAAATATCATGTATTATAAGTAATGAATTACTTTGGCATATTTCACATTCTGGGATAGCAAATACTTCCCACATAGTGTATCTTCAGGCTGTAAGTTGTGGGAGGCCAAGTGCACTATGCAGGCAGCTTTTTGACTTAACAAGGTCTGATGGATCTTGTCAGTGTGCCCTTATAGCAAATTCCAATCTGCCAGAACAGTACTTCCCTAAATTTGTGAGCCCAAAAGGCACACTCTTATGCTGATTATACAGGAACTACTGATTTTAAAGACAACGGGAAGATGCTTAGGGATCACACCAAGTAAAGCATTGTCCTACTATTACAGTACCTAGGAAATGTTTGAAGACCATCTTTACTCATTTCCCAGCTCTTGAAAAACACTCACTATGCTAAGACTCAGATTTTTAATGGATATTCTTGTTTTATGTCAACATTGAAAGATCCCAATGTGCTAGCTACCATACAAACGTTCCTATACCAGAAAACATATACAAACCAAACTCCCAAGATCACAGGCCACTGTCCTGTGAAAACACTACAAATCAAGTATGGTGCAACCAGGAATTGCAACATCAGGTAAGTGGTCACTTTGAAGACACCAACAGGAGATCTTCCGTAAGATATCTGAGAATAACTTTCTTCAAGTATTTTCCTACAGGCACGATGGGGTACTGATAACCAAGTAACAGCTCTAGCTCATGATCACACTGTTACTATCTTTTACTGTGTTTTCTTCCTTCATTAATCACTTCAAAATATATTTTACAGTAAGGGGCAGGAGTGGAAAAGAGACCAACAGGAGCCAATTTCTTCAGCTATGTTACAATGTCAAACTTCTTACAAAGTCCCACAGTATTAGATTATTCTTAAAACACAGATTTTTTTAGAGAAGAGCCTAGTGCAGAAAAACAACAGCAGTACAAAAGATGTCACACTTGTTTGCTGACACACACAATGTGTCAAAACAGGAAGTACATTATTCAGCAGCACAGGAACGCTCGGCATGGACATTAAATGCACTCAGTGAGTCAGAGCAGACAGGTTGAAGATGGATTTAGTGTGAGATAAGTGCTCATGATGAGTTAGTGCAGAGCTGACTGTTATCAACATCCAGGTTTAGCTCATTTTGCCGACCTTCTGTTCGAAAAGTACTTAAAAACCAGATCATCTAAAGAGGGGCCTACAAGAGAGGTGGAATGGGACTTCTTAAACTGCAGGTAGTGACAGGACAAGGAGGAATGGCTTCAAACTAAAAGACAGCAGGTTTAGATCAGATATGAGGAAGAAATGTTTTTTATTGTGAGGATGGTAAAACACTGGAACAAGCTGCCCAGAAAAGCTGCAGATGCCTCCTCCCTAGAAGAGTTCAAGGCCTGGCTGGATAAGCCTTTCAGCAACTTGGTCTAGTAGAAGGTGTCCCTGATCTTGGCAGAAGGGTTGGAACATGATGATCTTTAATGTCCCTTCCAACTCAAACCATCCTGTGATTCTATCATGATACATGTTCTTTTTACAATGATGTACAGACAGTGAACTAAATGTTACAAGTTGTTACTTCCATCTTTCTTAAGCTCTGCTTGAATCGCTTTCACTGAACAACTTTGGCTGCTTCATGTTCAAAGTTTTGTCAAAAGCACTCTGACTATTAAAATTAGGTTCAAAAATCAACATACAGTAAAGCTTATAAACATGGGAAAGCAAAGTACTGCAACCAGTTATGCAAAAAATTAATCTTGCACCTCTTCTGCTTCACTGGGTAAAAAAAAAGTTGATCTGAACTGTTTGACACCTTCATTAGTGACCTGGACGATGGGTCAGAGTGCACCCCTCCAATCTGCAGAGGATATGAAACTGGGAGGAGCTGTTAATATGCCAGGTGGTTGTGGTGCCATTCCTATGGATCTCACCAGGCTGGAGAAATGGGCAAACCAGAACCTCAGAAAATTCAACAAAGGGAAACAAAGTGTTACATGTCAGAAAAAACAACCCTTTGTACCAGGAGCATGCTGGAGACCAACAGCCTATTTGCAGAATAGAGCCTGGGGTCCTGCTGGACAGGGTGCCCATGACAGAAATGTGCCCCTGCAGCAAAGGCTACCAACAGCACCCCAGGCTGTGTTAGGAAGAACACTGTCACGGAGTCAAGGAAGGTGATCCTTCCCCTCTACTCCAACTAGAACTTAGACCCCAAAGTGCCATGTCCAGTTTTAGGTCTCCAGTAGAACAGAAACATGGACATACCAGAATGAGTAACGAGAAGGCCACAGAGATCACTAACAGATTGGAGAGTCTGACATGGGAAAAAGGGCTGAGAGAGCTGGGATTGTTCAACTTAGAGAAGAAAAGGCTCAGAGGAAGTCTCATGAAAGTGCATGAATACCTGATGGGGACAACAGAGAAGATGGAGCCAGACTCCTCTCAGCAGTGCCCCACAAAAGTACAACAGGCAATGGGCACAAACTGAAATACAGAACATTTCTTGTAAACAAAAAGTAACTTTTTTTTTAGTACCACAACAGCAATCAAACACTTGAATAAGTTTGTCAAGAGAGGCTGGAGTCTCCATCTTGGGAGATAATTGAGAACAGTCTGGCCAAGATGCTGAGCAACCTGCTGTAGCTGATCCTGCCTGGAGGGCAGGCTACTGGACTAGACTGTCTGCAGAGGTCCTTTCTAACCTCAGCTATTCTGTGGACTCAGGATACAAACAATATGCACTTCATACAATCCCAGTCTCCTACATGTTTCCCTGTAAGAATCCAGTAAATATTGCATTTCCATGAGAAATTAGTATCGTATTAAATCTGCTGCCAGTATTTTTGCTGACAGAGCTGTCAACAAAAGAAGCCAAACAACAAATGCAGCTCTGAGAAGGTGCTCACATATCCTGTGCTTCTACAACTCTCCTGTTGATCAACTTTTGTTTAAAGCAGTAGCAGCCCAGCTAACCCTAAAGTGCTTGCCAACAAACAGCCCAGAATATTTTCACAAGTGATCATTCCTGCTTTTGGGTCTTCCATCTTCCACTTTTGGGGTCTTAGTCTATACAGCTTGCTATCAGTTTAATAATTATTCATACTTCTCAAGATATGGATCAATTATCCAGCTTCCTGTCATCACTTGTTTATTAGTTTCAGCAAAGAACTATGATAACAATGTTCGCATTCATTCGTTTTCCAATTGCCAGCGTTCATCTTTCATGCTCTCATCTGAGACTAGCAGAATTCCCCATCAGTAGGATTTTAAAAAAAGAAAGATTCCACAGCAGTTTGGTGGAAGAATAGCTGACAACCTTCTTGTCCTTGAGAAGGGACTGGAGGGGGTGGAGGGGAACATTCAAGAATTATTTTGTACACTTAAAGAGCTTCTTTAGATTCAGCTGAAGAACTCTATTTACTTCCCTTGAGCTGAACTGCTGAAGAACGGCTGAAGTATTTCCACTCCAGCAGCAACCACCATTTAGCTATGGAACAGGGATTTCCCTCTGCAGTTTGAAGCACTCTTTCACATAAAAAGCACTCTGTGGAACATACTGTAAATGTAGAACTATTACACAACTATTATCTAGTGATGCCGGCATGAGGAAGCTAGAGGGAGGAAACAGGAAGGATATAAATACAAGTCTGCAATCTTTTATATTTTACTCACAGTAGGGACAATCACCAGTGTCCAGAGATCCAACAGAAATCTCAGCTACTGTGTTGGTGAATAATTTTTTTTTTTTAAAAGTGATACACATTCATTTTACACAGCATTTGAATAAGCAGGAGATAAAGATTCACAGAGTCTCAGTCCCACAGAAGCTTGGAGGCACCTGACTCCTATAGAGCAAAATGAGATTTCATATCAACTTACTTTGGTTGACTTTAGCCTCAGTGTTCATTTTTCTGTGCTGCTTTTTCACTTCCACCACTAAAATGTTTTGATACATGACTCACAGCTAAGAACATTTCAGAGGACATATTCAAAAGATTTGAGCAGACACTGTTCTGGCAGGTTTTTTTAAACAATGAAAAATGCTGTTAACGATTACAGCAACAACTCAGAATTTGAATGGCTGCTGGGAAGAGTCAATAAACATCACCTTTGCTTGGAAATTAAGAATTTCAGTGCAAGGGTGTCTCACCCTCTTGCTATTTAGCTAGGTAACTTTACAAACAACATTCCATTCTTTTATGTATATTTTTGTTGAGATATTTTGGGGAAAAAGAATGCTTGTGGAAATAAAAGAATTAGTCCAAAATATCTCTACCTTTTAAATGGCTGGCACCTTGACAATTTATCTTAAGTCACAAGCACCAAAACAAAAAAACACACTGATCCTCACTGCCAGTAATTTTTCAGGAATGTAGCAACCAAAGCTGTGGTCACAACTGGAATACACTTAAAACGATGTTCTTAACATTAAATGCCTTCACACTGTTCTGGTTATGAAAAGTGCTGGAGTGCTCTTTACAGCTATTTTAAAATATAAGGCTGATGCTGTCAGGTTCAAAGTACTTCTGCATGACAGAAAGGAGCCTTCATATGTAAAATGGGAATCAACGTTTTGTCCTTCTACTTCTCAGGACCCGAGCAGAATGGAGCTATTGGAGGAGGATATGCACAAGAACATTACCAGAGAGCCCGCAGAACCAACACTGCAAGGAGCACACAATGCTCGGCGTGTGAAGGCACAGCATGATCTCAGCACAACAAAGTTGGCTTTGCATAAACATCTTCTATAGACGGCAAAATGTGGATACACTGACACGAGAGATGTTTAAACAAGCATTTTGCAATAGAGATCCTTCTCCCAGCTCCCTTCCACAGTTACTGCTATTTATGAGGTAGACCTCCTGTATGTGCAACACGAGACTTCAAACAAAGGTTTCTACTGATTGCTATGAGCATCATCCTTGCAGTTGAACAGTTCTCAGAGGCATGGAGCGTTAAGGTCATCGCTGAGTCCTTCACCTGTCTCACAAAACCTGGTTGAAGCCCAAGACCACCTATGCAGCCTTCCGAGACCTCCATCCTGCAGGGAGATCCAGTATCTCAAGGCACAGCTTTTACCAAACTGTACTTTGCTTATTCGCCTCCACAGCCCTGCAGTACGTCTGTCCCTTTTTATATTTTAAGCTCATCTCCATCTTCGGGGGACCCAGCAGCCAGGGAACCATATTCTACTGCCACCTCCACTCCCTCCCCTTTAGTACGTCTCCTAACAACGCCACGTAGATCCAGATAATCATCTGGGATGAGCACTTCAGGCAGCCCTCGGTGCTCCTGAGGGAGTACGTTCCACTCACACGCCCCAACCCCTCTCCCCCAGCCCGGCTCCGTCCGAGCCCACTCCCCCTCACACCGCCCTGCGACCACAAGGACCTCACTTCTCTCCCCGCTCCTTTCCAGCTCTTTTTGTGTCCCCAGTGTGGCTCGAGGGCCTCCCCCGTCCCCTCAGGGCACGGAGACACCAGGGAAGAGCCGCATATTCCAGGCACGTCCCTCTCCTTCCGCGGAGGGGGATGGGAAGAGCAGCAGCGGAGAGACACCAGCCGAGACGTCAAGCGGACAGAAAACGGGAACAGGCGGGAACTACGCGATGGAATCGCTGCAACCTCCATCCCACAGCCCCGGGGCTCCCGAGATGGGGAGAAGGTGGGGGGGAGAAGGGGCTCTCCCTCAGCGCTGCTCGGGCGGGACGCTGAGGGCGTTAACGCGCTCCCCCCGCGCCGGGGGCAGCCCGGCACCCACCTTGAGAGTGGGGTACTCCTGCACCTTCAGAGTCATTGAGAGCTGAGCGGCTGATTCCTGCACCGCCATCTTGGATCGGGCACCGGTCTCCCCCCCCTCCCTGCCTTCCCTCCCGCCCTCCTTCCCAGCGCGTCCCGGCGGGAGCTACCTACGGCGCGCGCGGCATGCCGGGAAACGACACGCGCCCCGCCCCGGCCCTCATGGACACGGGGCGAACCAACGCCGCCCGCACCCCCCACACCACCCTGCGCTGCGGCGGCTTGGTACGCTCCGCGGGGGCGGTGACGGGGGGAAGAGCGACGGCGCGCTGACCAATGAGCGGCTCCTTTCGGCACGTTTCCCCTCCCCCGTAAGCGCAGACACCGCCCCGGACCTCGGGAAGCGGCGTCTGAATGGGCAGCGGCGTGGGAATGGGCGGGGCCGTGTGGTTGGGCGGACAAATCAAATGGGATTACGGCATCGGGATAGGCGGGATTTAGGGGGGTTATGGGCACCCGGCCGCCCATTGGCGGCAGAGAGCGATTTCCCATCGCCCAATCAGAATCTGCTCTGGGGCTGGGTGGGTGGGGCCTAAAAGTAAATTTTGCTGGTGACTTAAAACGGCCGTTTTAACACCCCCGAGGTGTCCGGGAAGGGGAGGGGCGGGGCGAGGGGCCGGGCGAGGCTTGATTGGCAGCGTCGCCAGCCAATGTTGTCGCTCATCACGTTGACGGGCAGGGTTCTGAGCCAATGGGCGGCGGGCCTGCGGCCGGCGGGCGGGGCGGCGGGCGGCGTGTGGCTGTGTGTACATCGGGAGGGGCGGGGCCGCCCGCCGTGAGTTCCGCGGGGCGGAGGGAGCGAGTGGGAGCCAGTGAGGCGGAGACGGCGGGAAGAGGTTTAAATAGCGGAGACGGCTGCAGCCCCCTGCCCCTTCGGGCCGGTGCCGAGTTTCCCCGGTGAGCGGAGGCGCGGGGTGGGCGCAGCTCCCGCCGCAGCTGGGCCGGTCCCGCCCGCCCCGCGGGGGACGGGGTGGGAAGGGGGGGTGGCTGCGTTCGGTGGTCTCTGGTGGTCCATTCATGGATCCCGCTGCCCTCGCAGCCGCGCCAGGGAGCGGAGCTGCCGCCCCCGGCACCGCCCGCTGCCGACGGGCGCTACAGGTGCGGAGTTCGGGGCTGCTCCGGCCGGTGCTGGTGGGGGCGCGGAGTCCCGACGGGATCCCCAGGGGACTGTGGGTCTCCATGGCTGCGCTCGGAGGCTTGGCGTGACCCGCTGACCTCTGGCCGGTCCCTGTAAGGTGGCAAGCACCGGTTTAAGCGAGCAGTAATTCCTCTGCCGGACGTACGTGAGTGTTTCCATAAAAGAAAAAAAAGAAAAAGGGAGTCTTGATCCTGCAGAGTTCCTACTTGTGTGTGTGTGACGGAATAAAACCACTTTTGGAGTCTCAATCCTCTGGCTGTGAATATAAAAGCTGCTTTCTGGGTAAGGTGTAGAGGGCAGTGTCCCGATGTTCGGCTCCTCGCTGTGACCTGGGCACCTCAGTGCGCGACACGGGGCACTGGGACAGAGCTGCATCACACCAGGTCTGCAGTAAAAGGGAAATGGGCCCATAGGATCTGGGCGTGTAGTAAATATAAACTTCATTCTGTTGCTGAAGTCGGTGTCAAAAGTTTAGTTTCTTGATGCACTGGCAGCAAATGTGCTTCAAGCAGTGTGCTGCTGGAGTTTGAGGCTTTAAGGAGACCCCAAAGCCTGTATCCATCGATAATCAGGATGGTTTTTTGCTCTCTTCTCCAAACGTTGTGGTTATGCGTTTTTCTGGTCTACAGAAGACTGTGAGAAAATAAACACCAGGACTTCCAGGAGGAGTGAACATGCTTAACTTTCTTAATTTGAAAGAGCAAGTAGGTTTCTTAGAATGTTTGGTGGCATTATTTCTGATGTGCATAGACCTTATTGCACTGAGAGCATCTATCCACCACAAAGGAATAGGGGTAAATAAAAGGGAATGTGGGAAGTCATGTAGTTGAGTGTTGGATTCTCTTCAGCTCTTGACTATAATCTATTGACTGATATTTACTCACAACTTCCCTAGCATTCAGCCTTGTACTGATCATAACCAGCAAATGTATGCCTAAACATAATTTACCAAGCCTACACCAGGTGCAAAGCTTTTGTTTGTGAAGTATATTTGTAAAAACTTTTGTGTTAGTTACACCTGGGATTAGCGTTCATGTCTAGGCACGATCTTGGGACCAGATCCTGCAAGAGGATTTTTATAAGGGGGATTTTGACATCATTAAGGTTTCTGTGCAGGGAATTGTTCACCCTGAGCTGCTTGGGTGGAGGATTGAAAACTTTGCTCAATTGTTGCTGTATTTACAAACATAATTATGTGGCATTGTAAAATATTCCTGTTCTTCCTGTCTGTCTTAAATATCCTGTAAGCTAATATTTAGAAGGAAATTTGCTCTTCAGTATTCCTCGTGATTAATGTTACTCAGCAGCTTGAACTTGTCATACCTTAACTCTGTGATGCTTAGAGGGACTGAAGAAGTCTGACTTGCCATGTAATTGATCAAGTCATGGATGTATTTGTCCAAGAAACTTATTTGCAACAGGTTTTGTTTATATGTAGTCTCTTACTGGTCCTTTCCAATAATACAGTAGCTAATTTAATGTAACACAGATACTCTGTGGATACAGGTTATGTGCTCAGACTGTGTCTTTAAACTGGAGGGTTATTGGTGATGGTTTGTCAGACATGAGTAGCCAGAGCTAAAGGGGTTGCTTAATGGAACAGATGGCCAAGCAACCATCATGTCAGAGAAAACAGCATGCATTCCTGTATTCTTAGTTTAACACAAGAGGGAGCATGTCTAATCTTTAACCTTTAAATATTGTAACTTCAGAGAGGAAGCTTGAAGTGTTGAGTGTCAACTAATTTATGTTCAAGGCTCCATGTGCAAATATTGATACAACCTATGCATATTTCTGGCATGTTTTCAACTTCAGGCTGCAGCTGTTGATTTATAGTGTAAATGCTGGCGTGATAAATGTGGAGATGAGAACTAAGCTGATGATCTTTTGAAGTTTTTAAAATCTGTAGTTTCCTGCTAAATTAAACAAAATATTTATGGTTATTGTTATTCCTGGGTATGGTTATTAATATACAAAGGTTGTATTTTTCTTTAATATTAGGTTAATATGTCTTCTGCTTAACCTACCATACAAAGTTATTAAGCTGAGTCTTAATTTAATTAAATTTAGTGTAATTGCCTATATAACTTTGCTTTTAGAATTCTTATAAATCCTACCACTTTATTCTTCAATAGGAAGTATGAAGTTGAATCTACTAAGAAGTTTTGTACTGTATCTTCTTTATTGTTTTCCTTGTCCCCGATGTCATAAAAGGAAGATGAAAACTCAACTTCTGTTTTGTATTTCTTGGTATTGTCCAGCTGAATTGTAATGTGTTAATGTTTGTCCTCATTCAGCGTCTTGTTAATGTGAATTAGCAGTTAGCTTAAGTGTGCACAGAATACTCCAAACCTTTAGGAGAACCTTACTCATTTATTTCCAGTAGCCTTCTGCTTTGCTCCAGATTAATGATTAGAGAAAAACATCTGTCTACCATTAAACACTGCATGCAAATTATGTGTCTTTCAAGAACATAAACACTTTGTGTGTTATTTGGCAGAGCAGAAACCTTTGTGCTTTGCTTTCACACGCTGAAGAAAACTGCTGTGGATTTAGATTTTACTACACTTGCTTCTCTTTCTTCTCAGTGGCCATTATAGCCCCTGTGCCAGGTGGCAGAAGTGGGTGTGTGTCACCATCATTTCTTGTATTAGCAGACAAGACTCGTCTAAGCCAGAGATGTGAAGCTCTGTGCTGGGTCAGGTAGGAAGTGGCACAGGCTGTCCCATTGTTCAGCAGAGTTTTCTTCCTCTGAGCAGGTGGGTGTGGTGGTATTGTCCAATAAAATGTATTCTCCATTATAATGGAGAAGCAGAATCCTTCAGTCTTCTGGTGAGTTGTGATGTTTGTGTAATATTTAGGACCTTATCTTTGATCTGGGTTAATTTTTTCTTCTGAATTGTGGGAGGAATTTTGGTATTTTTTAACTGCTGTGCATAGCATTGACAGAAGAAGATGTTAGTATCAAATCAGCTTGACTTCAAAATATGCCAGATAGCTATTCTTGCAAGGCAGAAATGTGAGATGACCTGTACTAATATTGGATACCTGTACTAATGCTGGCTACTATTGTGGAATAACCATCCTAGAATGGTTTGAGTTGGAAGGGACCTTAAAGACCATCTAGTTCCATCCACCATCTAGTGTATGAATATTGTATATTCATTAAGTGTTATGACTTTTTAGAAGATAATGAGACATTGCTACTAGGGAAGTTGCTTTACTGAGTTATTCACAGCAACCAAATATTTTTATTGAATGGCTCAATTTTAATGGATGCAATTGATTTTTAAATCCTATGTATGCAACATACTGCAAAGTCAGAAACTCACAGAGACCAGAAGGATGCCTTTTGATGGAAAAGTCTTGATGGACTTGAATTTTGTAAGGATTAGATGAACTACCTGTTGTCTTGGCTACTCCATATCAGTCAAGACTTATGCCTTGGTTTTCTTGCCCAGGAGGCTTAGGCTGCTATACAGCCTTTGCAATAAAGGTGTATTTTTACTTTAAAAGAAAGTAGTTATATGACTGTAGAGTTCATGGTTTGGGGCTTTTTTCTTCATTTTTTTATTGTAACTTTAAACATAACTGTAAAGTGTCTCAGTGTATCTGGCTTGTAAAAAGGCTGGTGAACTTTTATTTCTGTATCTGAGAGGAAATTGCCAAGAGTGTAAAAACCCAACAAACAATCAAAAGAAAAAGCCCCCACAACAAAACCTGGTGATTAACAAGAGCAGCAGCGATTGCCCTGATGTGCCACAGTTTAGAGCATAGTTGTAAGGTAGTAAATACAGGTCAAAAGCTTTGTTTCCTTATTTTTACATGATTATTAGGACCCTTTCCTTACCCGGGAAAAATGCAGATGCCCTCAGCAATTTGGGTTACCACGGTACCATAATGGGTTGGGATTGAGACCTCAGTAGAGGCTGTGCTGGATCGTCTGTGGGAGCAGTTTCATATCTCTGGTACCTTTCAGGCAATGTGTGTGTAGAGCTTATTTAGAAATTATCCCATGTTTATGCAAACTGCGTTGCGATGTTCGAGTATTTTTTATATTGCTTTTATTAAAAAAAAAGGGAAGATTCACAATGTAGGTCAAATCTTGTGAAACCTCATTTAAAAAAACCACTTGTATTTGCATAAAAAAAGGCGTGGGACTGCCTGACAAAGTGCACAGACTCTTGTAACTTTCTGAATGGTCTAAATGGGTGATTTAAAATGCAAAGGGGGGACGATTTACCTGAAATATTTTTGGTCATGAGCAATTTTTCTTTTTTTTTTTTTTATTTTCCTTTCTGAGCTACAGCCCCCTGAAAATGGGGGGGTTTAGAAAGAAAGTGCTGACACAGCCTTGACTACAGAGCAGTGCCCTGCGTGCTGCTGCAATAATTGTCCAGGCAGTGTTTTCTGCTTCCCTGCCATTGTGCTTTACATTCCTTCAATCCATTCCATTTTTAACTTTCCCAAAGTTTGGTATTATTGCGAGCCCCCGGCGTGTGTGCAGCCGCCGGAGGAGCGAGGTTGGCAGAGTAGCATGGACTTGTTAATCTCAACCTGATCTTGTCAGCAACAGCAGAGGGAGAGGGAGAGAACTCCGGCTGGGGCAGCGCTCCAAAGGTTCGTCTCTTATTTTTTATACCTAAATTGCGTCTCTGGAGCAAAGTATTCGGTGCGCGGAGCGCGGAGGGCTCCGCGGCGGGGCCGTGTGCGCGTTCGGCCGCGGTGTTTGTGTGCGGGGGGGTTCTGCTGGCTGTGCGCGGAGACAGCGAGTGTGAGTGTGTGTGTGTGTGAGTGTGTGTGTGTGTGTGTGTGTGAGTGTGTGTGTGTTACGGCCGGGGAGCCGCCGAAGGAGAAGAAACCCTGTTGGTTCTCCATGCAAATGACCGCTTTGCTTGTAACAAAAGCCTTGATGTTGGGCTTGGAAAAACGATCTGACAGTGTAACAACCCCAGGCCACTTTCGCCATGTTTTTGTTTATTCATGTTTCATTCCGTTTTCCGTAGCTATCTCGCAGATGTTTCCAATTGCACTGTTTGTTGGGGTTTGGTTTGTTGGTTTGTTTTTTTTTTTTGTTTTTTTTTCCCCACTCTCCCTTTTTCGGAGTTAGCAAGAAAACGTGTGAAAGAATGTTAACAAAACAGAGAGGTGTTGCAGATGTTTATACTTTAGTTCTTGCGTTGCGCCTGGCGATTCTGGCAGAGGGATTCAGTGCATATGAAGGAACGTAAGAAGCATCTGTTTTACCTTCCGAGCTTGTGGTTTCGAAATGTGCCCATTGTAACTTGAATATTTACATAAACAGATGAAGTGAGCACGTTCCCGGTGCAGTGTGGCAGGTCGAGATCTCATTTGTTTGCTACTGTTTTTGAAGGGGGTGGGGTGGGGGGAGAAGAAAATCCAAAAGAGCAAGGAAAGGAATATCTGTGACACAACATGTATGCTCCTAGATAAACTCCTGCCATCTCGGAGTGCCTTTAAATATTTGAGCAGCTTCCGTTAAGTCAAATAAAATTGGTTACCATGAGAAACAAAAAAGTCTAATAGAATAGTTGAGCACACTAATGAAAATCTGAACATAAGATTGTTTCAGAATCATTCGAAGAAATGGATTAGACAGAAAACCTTGTCAATAACAGTCATAGTAACACATTTAAACATTTTTGCTTTGAGATCCTGGAAAACAGCACACACAGTACAGAAATAGCAGAGGTGGATGGTATGTTATCTTACAGTCGCATAAATTGAAATGTAATTGTCTACTAATGATATTAAAATCAGTCTGGTTGTAGAATTTTATGCTCGATGGATGTATCGAGGCATACACAAATAAAATCTGAAATCTTAAAGGACAATGATTCAATGTCCGGAGCCAGTGGTTAAATCAGATGTGGTAACTATGGTGAGAGGTAAAGTTACTTAGCTTCCCACAAACCATGCATATGTGGATTTCTTTTAGTATAATGAAGATTAAGGAGAAAAGGATTAGAAAATCTAAAGAGAAATTTTGAGAAGGAGACCTGTAGCCTTGCTCTGGAAATTAACATTGAGGAGGCTTTTAGAAGAGAGGCAGGGTGGAAGTAATCACTCTCTTGTAATATATATTGATGATAATTCTAGAAAGGAGTCTTTCTGGTTGGGAATATCAACAGCAGCTCATGCATAGAGGAACAAAATCAATCCTCTCCATATTAAAATAATCCTCCTATTCCAGCAAAACAAAAGCAAAACCTAGCATATTTTTTCACATTATCAAGTGACAGCACAAAATCAGGTAAAGTCTGCTGTTCTGAATGAATGAATTTTAGATTCTTGCAGAATGAAGCAATATTGATTTGTTTGGACTGTTTCACATTCCTATTTTTAAGCATGTGTATGATATGTATTTAGGATTTTTTTTAACTTCAAAAATGGTGGTCATAGGAAGTAGGAAATAAAATCAGAGCTTAGTGTTCTAGCTGGTAAATATTGGGGGAGTTTGGACTGCAGCCAGAGAGACTTGGACCATGTTTCTGATTTTCCTTGAGTTGAGAGGGCTCAGTATTACCCTGAGCTTTTCAGGGAAGAACTTCATATTGTGCTGATAATCTCCAAGGGGTATGGGAAGGATTGTCATGCTTGTACATAAAACTGGTGTTCTGAGAGAGCCACCAGGGATGCTAATTAGTGATTAGCTATTTGAAAGCTTAGGAAACAGAGAGGGGAGAGGTCAGGTTCAATTTCCAGCATAGAGGGACCATTTCCCTGTAATAGTGAAAAGTCCATTCACTATGAGAATGCAGAGTCATCTGATGGATATGAGGTATGTTCAGCTTTCTAGTCATACATTCTAAAGTGTATTGGGGTTTTGGCAATGAATTAGACACATCTTTAATAAAATATTGTAAAGTTTTGGGTTTCCCCTCCTCCCTGTCCCCATTGTGGTCGTAAAACACTTGTTTCATGGGAAGTTTGCAGGGGAACTGGTAGATGAGCATAGCCTAGACACATGGTGTTACAAGTTTTAAGGTGTTTCTGGATTTGCTAGGAAACACTTTGAGCTTTTTGTGGGTCATAATCCCACTCTTTCCCTTATCAGTTGCTCTAAGAGGGTGTGATAGCTGTTCAGGAGACTGGGTTCACTATCTCTGTGCAACACTGGGGGTTAAACCCATGAATGGAATGAATGCTTCTGGATTTCAGGCCAAATGATAAATAATAGACCCAACAGCAAGGAAATTCACATTTACAAATTGTTTTCACGATAGGAATGATCAACACATTTTATTGATTTTTCTTTTTAAATTTTCATTTCTTCAAAAGTATTAAAAGTTCACTAATTGTATTCTGTGCTAATACAGAAGAAGAGGAGGAAAAAGAATGGAATTGTTGCTGTCAGTGGACAATATTTTGCTTTTTTCTTCATGTTGGAGTTGACATTTGTGGAATGGTACATTGTTATTGCATAATAATGGCTTATTATTTCAGAGGAAAATTTTTATTTGTATAGATTGCTATTTTAGATTGAAGCAGAAAGCTTCCATATCTAGAGCAAAACTCAGATATAGCTATTGATGCATAACAATTCATTTCCTTGTTCAGTGTGTTTTGAAATTGTTTTATCATCCTACTTTATTACGATGTATTATATTTAAAAGCAATCTACCTGATATTTCAGGCACAGGATGCTGTATAATCTAATGGATAGGAATAGTGGAATTGGAACAGAGTTTTTCTTCCTTTACTATTGGATTAGGACAAGTCAATTCACCTTTCTGTTTCTGCTTTCCATCTATAAAACAGGTGTAACCATAATTCCTTCAATATCTACTGATGAAATTTAGAGATAAACAGTATTTTGTCTTACAGCAGCACACACAGTGGATACTGACATATTTGCATCAAAAGTCCTAAAACATTAAAAGGAATTAAAATACTAGTGATTTGATAATAAAATGTTTCCAGAAAAAAAATTCAGAGTGAGTGCTGTTGAGGTTTTTTCAGACAGTTGTGGCCATGGGAGTGCTTTAGGGTAGCTGAATATCAGCTGGCTGGTTAGCACCTTGATGGTGAGTATTGACAGGTTATACATGTCTGGTTTAAATCTTCAGCAGAAGATGGACCTTTATTGAGTTGTTCAGGTGTTCTTTTGGGATCCAGACAAAAGTATAGTTTCAGCAGCATCTTAGGATGCTGGAAAAAAAAACCCAACCAACCCTCCTTTTCCCCAATGAGTCTATTTACATTAGTACTGGAGAACCTCTGGCCTTCCCAATTAAATTTATAGATTGTAAGACTGAGAAGTGCTGTGCAAATGGCTGTGTTTGAGCTCACACTCCAGCAGCTGAGTAATTCCACTGAACTTACTGGGCCTGCTGAAGTGAATGAGGGTTTTCAGCACTCAGCTTTGCAGTATTTATCCTGCTCCTTTTGAGAACGATCATGGTAATTCTCCAGTGGGATGGGAAGTCCAAAGTGCTCCCAGGTAGCTGAGAGATGATTCTTGCTCCATTTGCACACTGTGTGAAGTTGTGTAAGTTGGTCTCAGGTGCAGTATAGAGGAGATGGGTGGTAGTTTAGTGCTGAAAATTGGGACAGTATGGAAGGAATTCAGGCAGACTCTCAGCCTGTACAAGTTATTCATCACAGGCCACAAAAGGGCTTATCTTCTGTGACTTGCCAAGGTCTGATCAGTTTAATCAATTGCCAGAGAAGAGCATTTATATTTAAAATTTGATGACAAAATTTAGGAAATCATAGTTTGAAGTACAAATTGCACCTTAAGTTTTCACAGTTTCCTTCATGTGTAACCCTAGTTCAGTTATGTACTCGTATCTTTATCTTTGTAGACAGCAGAGTCAGTATTTTGTTACTGAAAATAATCACTTGCTGTGTTTTGGTTTTGGGTTTTTTTAAACTATAATTGAAACAGCCCCCAAAACTTTAAAAAATATACTTTTATTTTGCTATTCAAGGGACCAGGTTTTATTATAGAAAGAACTCTAATATTAAAAAAACTATTTTTCCAACAGTTTTCCATTTGAAGGGAATATTTTTCTTCATCTGGAGAACAAGCCAATAGAGCTTAGTTTGTAAAATTTGTTTATACAATGGTATTTTCTGTCTACACAGTGCCTGGAATGTGTCTTAGCACATAAATAATAGAATAAATAAAAGCTTTTGTATCCAAACAACTTTTGTTTATATTTCTCAGTAAAAAGTGTGTGTGTGCAGAGAAGGATTCTTGTAGCTTTGAGAAACTGAGTGTATGCTTTGTCTAGTAAATTATGTCATTTGTTATCTTGGTAAATCTTAGAGCATCAACTACATGACAGTTTCCCTTTAGAACAGTAAATATTAGGTGGTGTTTGTGTGGAAATCATTCCAGCTTTTGCTGTCTTCTTGAGGTATTTCTCTACCTTTCTCAGATATCTGTGCTTGGCTTTTGTAGAGGAAAGTTAACCAGGGACAATGTTGTTGTCACCTGGTAATGCCTGTGCAAACTGGAATATCTTCCTAGTGTTTTGCAAGGAAGTAATGATGGTTTGAAAGCTTTTGCATGCTGTGTTTTTTTTTTTTTTGTAGACATTTCATACATTCCCTGCTTTGCTTACTGATACGCCTCCTGAAAGAGTATGGCATGACATTATTTCATAGCTTCTTTTAAACTGTAAAATGTATATTTGTCTTTTCTGGTGGTTTGTTTATGCTGCTCTGTGACAGACAAGTAGAGATAAAAAAATGCTGTACGTAAAAATACTTAGAATAATATAGTCTTTAAATAACTTCTAACATCCTCTCTTCTTTTATCCTTCATCTCTGCAGTGAGGGAGTGACATCAGGGAGTGATAGTCATTCTGACTTTTCCATATAAGTGATGTGAATTTGATATAATGCAGTTACTATATCATTCCTTAGGCCCTCCAGTACAAATATATATATAAAAAATCCATTCTATTGTTCAACATGAGTTGAGAGGTGACCAGTGGAGTTCAGACTGTGAGAAACAGGCAAAGAGCTATGTTACATTTGCATTGTTGTGCACAGGTTGATGTGTTTCCTCAAATGCTGGCACAGAAATGAAAGATCCTGTTTACTTAAGGTCAAAGTATCTGGGAAGGATTCTCTAGAGAAACAATTGCCATTTCCCATTTTACTGTATGACTGTGGGACGGGAAATGGATTTTGCAGATTTTTACTTCCTGGGAAATCCGCTTGAGGAAGGTAAAGGTTGTAGTAGAGTCATTGGACCATAAAATTTAAGCAGATAAAATAATTTAATCTATTGAGGATAGAGTGTATTACTTTCAGCCCTATGTTGCTAGACTGGTGAAGATGTCAAAAACAAGGTGTGTTCATCCCTGTTGGAGCAATTAAAAATGTAAATTTTCTGATCCTGATAAGACTATATCAGAATAAACACACTTGCATCCTGGCTGTGTATCAAGGTTTCTGCCCCTTATTGATACTTAATTTGACTATGACTTAATTAAATCGAAGTCACATTGCTTTTAATTTGAGCATCTCTGCCCATGTAATTAAGGGAGAACTTGAAATGTGGAAGGGCTAAAAGCTTGTACAGAAAGGATTGCCTGCTCCTGCTGTGACTGGGGGCAGCAGAATAAACCTAGAGAGGACAAAAAGTTGGTAGTAGAGTGCACAAGTTGAAGGAGCAGATAATTTTAAGTTTCTAATTAGCATTCCACAGCAAAATTAGTAGATGCATAGGTAAGTATGGCAGATATTTCCAGCAGATTTAATGTCATTCTAAGTTTTGGATGCTTGCATTTGATTTTGTTCTGTATGACTCCATCTTTACCTCTGTTCTGCACTGTTTGTTTCAGTGTTTGTGGTTGGTCAGTAGTGCTTTGTCTTGCAGTAATGTGTCCTAAATGCACAGACATAATTTTCTTTCTCTGATTTAGAGCCCATTGGCACTTTCTTTGCCTGCTAGTCACAAATTTCTCAGAAATGCCAGTAGGATGTTCTGGGTCTTTGGATGTGTTTCTAGATGGAGCAATGTCAGAATTGGGTAAGGAAAGGCACAGCAGTCTAGACTTGAGTTGTTTTGTAGACTGTGGTTGTTCAGATCCCTCTTGGGAGAAAGGGACAGTCTATTAGCAAGCCTGAAGATGTAAATGGGTGTCTTCTGGGTATAAAGGTCTACAGGATAAAATGCTAAACTGACCCTTCTCCTAAAATATGGGCAGCATGTTCTAATGAGAATGATGAGTACAGTCTGGGAAGTTCCTTAGTGTTTATGATTGCTTCTGCCTCAATAAACAACTCTTTGCCAGCTCTTTTCTATCTCAGTGCTTTGATTTTGAGAGCAATTTCTGTCTGCATAGTATTGATGAGTCAGAGTATTGTCAGCTGGAGTACCTCAAATTATATGAAAGGACATAGAGTACAAAATATTTTCTAGTGTTTTGAGAAGAGACGATGACATTCTGAAAAATTGGAAGGTAAGGTTGAAATGTGCAGGGCATCATGCTATGCATTTCTGATGTGTGTTTTGGGAGTAATGTCTCAGCTGGGCTGGAGTCATTTTCAGGAAGCCACTTCTCAGGTTGACAGCCATTTCCATAATGCTGTTTACAGGGAATTCTGACAATGTCATAATTGGAAATTAATGTTTGACAAGAAGTGATCTGCACCTTCAACAGTAACTTGTTTAATACCTGGTGTCAATTTTTCAGCTCTTCCTTGGAGTACCTCTCTTTTGTGATATATTTAATAGCTTTGTGTTAGAAAAAGTGAGGGCTTTTGTGTAAGGTCTTAACTGTTACTTTCAGACTGTGATAACTTTGTATCCTGAAAGGTGTTGTCTTCATTTCATCATTTAACTTGTAATTACTAAAACATGTAACCATTTACCATCCAATAGTTGCCCTTCATCATCCTCGTGAGTCTCTTCCAGCTCAGGATATTGAATGATTCTATGATCTTTCTTATCACTTAAGTTCACAATAGACTTTTTTAGGAGTGCAGGTAGTAATTTCTAAGAGTATGCTCACTGTAGTTTCTGCCTTTTTTCCTAAATTCAGAATTGGTATAAAATTGGTCATAGTTTGCAGTGACCAAGTTTCTATAGTTCTGAAGAAATTACTGTGTGTGTTGTGATCCAGGAAACCAGGGTATACCTGAAGTTGCTCTGAGGGCTTTTTATGAGCCCATGGTTGTTTATTGTAACTATAGGACGTCTTTTCTGTTAGTAGCCTGTTACCCATTGGTAATTAAAAATGACAGTCACTATTGTTGCAAATAGTAACCATTGACTATGCAGTAAAAACATCTGAAGAAACCTATTAACTGCAAAATGGCTACAAATAAGCAGTGCAGACATTAATTTGTCTCATCCTGAGAAGTTTGCCTGCAGTAAGGAACCTATCTAGTGTTTTTCTCTTAAATTAGCTTTTTTTGCTATTATCAGTCTTTGCATGTGTTTTAGAGCCTTGGAATGAAAGGCATGATGTAAACACTAGGTATTAAAAGGATCAGATAATTTTAATATGATTTTTAAGAGGTATTTGTAGAGCTCTAGCTTTGACTTGCTGCACTTTGATAGCAAAAATGTTACATATTTCATCAGCTTGGGATTGCAGTAAAATTTAATTTAGAAATAGTGTTATTCCCAGCCACTTGTTATAATAATTTTGTATATTGGCTTCACTGCCATGAAAGTTTTACACAGTTTGCAGTGTGATTCAGTATTTTTTCAAATTGGTGTTCACATTGATGTCGACTGACAGTAAAAATGAGTCTCATAAAAAGTAGGATAAGGCAGTAGATTGTAATACAGCATTCCATTTTTCAGTTGTTCAGCATTGATACGTACCTCTGGATAGAACAGTTAACTCAAGATTAAATTAAAACTAAATTCAGTTCAAATTTTAAGTGAAATAAAATACTGGCACATTAGCTATCTCTATGCAGTAACGAAGAAATTGTCTTTTATTATATGTGTGCTGATTCTCTAAGGAAGGATATTGTTCTTTCATAAAACCATTATGAGTAATGGATCTGGTGTATATACAAAATGAGTCTATATGGGGTTTTAACAAAACAGTGATGTATCAAAGAAGGGAGTTTCCAGCAATATTTTCTTGTCAAATGCAGTGCATCTCTTAAGCTTTGTGGGTGCAGCTTGTCAGGAGAATAAATAAACATCCTGGTCCCTGTTTAGTTATGCTACCAAAATAAATAACATGACAGTCAACCAAAAGTATTTTGCATTGTCCAAGACAAACATCCACAGCAATTGGCAGTTGCATGTCCCAAAGCACATTCTGTGATGGAGGTTTTCCTCTTCAACACTGACTCTTGAGTAAGTGGGAAGGTTATGCTAAACAAACATCAGGGGGAATTCCTACTGCAGTTCTTGTGTGGGAAAAGAATTTGTATTGTTGCCAATTGCAAAACCCAGATCCAACAAGAATCTGAAGTTTGAATTGACAAGCCAAAGCTTCCATTGTTTGAGTTTTTAGAGATCCTGGTATAATCCAAAAAAAGGGTCTTGAAAATTTTCTGTTTTCAGAAACGTGTGGTAGAACTCTATGGGAGATTAGTCTGCCCAGCCTGGTTATAGTGCCTTATTAAACCAAGTTATAGACCAGTTTTCTGTTGGACACTGTGGCAGTATGGGTGCAGGGGGAAGTGTCCTGAGTAGTCTGTCAGGGCATGAAACAGGAAATGAAAGGTGGATTCACACAAGCAGTAGTTAAGGAACTGTGAGAATGGACAGAAAGTTCTCTGCAAGCCTGATCTGTGGTGCTGAGAAACGCTGGGGACACTTGAACAAACAGCAAAATTGCAGTTGATGTGCTGAGCTGGTTGAAAAAAAGACTTTTGTGCACTCTGAGGGACTAAGAGACTGCAGGAAAGATGATGATAGACAGTGGTCTCAAAAATACCTACTTTTCTTTTTGTCATACTGATGAGAAGGAAGGCTCAGACTCATCAGTGTCTCTGTATCCTGCTCAAAGTGTAAGCTGGATTTTTCTTCTCCTTCAGAGCAAAGAGTGTCCTGCAGCCAGTTCTGTAGTCATGTGATGATGTGTATGGTGCTTCTTCTTACCTAGAGAAAATATCTGGGATCTTTTCACCAACTGTGCTTAGTACTAAAACTCTACAATTTACAGTCTTCATCCTTCCATGTGATATGGGGTTGGATTGTTTGCCAAGACCTAATACCTATTCAAGCAGAGCAGAAAATTCACTGAACCTGGAAATGAAATTATGCATTCAAATGGCATGAGTTGATGCAACCCCCATCCTTTCCAGTGAGAAGCCTTCCCTATTTATTCTTTGCATTGCTTTTCCCTTATGGTTCTTTGGTACCTTATAAATCCCTTATCTGGGGAGGCTGTGATAGAGTCACTTAGATTATAGTGCAAGAGGGAGTGTGAAATTGCCACTTTATTTTTGTGGCTGCTGTTTTTCAAAGTAGGCATGATTCCATTTCACTGTTCTTTTTGACTGGGGATTTGCTATGGCAAGATTTGAAATAAACTGCTAATCATTTGTATTTGCTTATTTAGCTTTCCAGACTCAAGGTATTGTATTTCACAGGGTACTGGTTTTCTGAACACAGAAAGACTTCATGATGTAGACTGGAGCTGCATGTGCTATAAGATCAGAAATGTAATAAAGCATTTTAGACACAGTCATGTGTAATACAAGATGTTAAAACAGGTGTCTCACAATTAGGTGTTAAAAAAAAATTGGTGTTGACCCCCAACTTTTTCTAAAGTATTCTTCATTTGGGTTTGGGGAGGATGTGTGGGGAGTTATGATAGAAAGAAGACTGAATTTAGTCATCTTTGTCAACTCTATTAAATAATTCCTATGTAAAAGCAGAAAAAGCAAAAGAGGGGTGCTGTCAGTTCAGTTTCAAAGTGTGGCACCTTCATTGTAAGTGTGTGCATGCTTGAGAGTTGGATTAAGAATTATGCTGTGATATTCACATTATTAAGCAAATTTCTGCTTCAAGTGTTTAAGTGAGCTCAGGAGGAAGAGAAAGGGAATTTGTTCCCTCCTCTAACTGGTTTTGGGGGATAAGGCTCATACATGATTTTATAATGTTGAAACAATCATCACAATTAGTTGTAATTCCAGATCATTTTTATGATGACTGTTAGTTGTGGGCATGCACTTCAGGCAGAGGTACACTTCTGTGAAGAGGTATGATTTTTTGGTGAGGAATTGATGCTGGGAATGCTTAGATTCTTCTTTGGTCATTAAAAACAAGTCAGATGAACCCTTGGGTGTTCCAGAAGTTTGTATTAAAACAAGACTCTGATGTCTCAGGGCTGTGTCTCCTGGGTGAAATGGTTGCTGCTTTCATGAGTTATAGATCTCCATACTTGAAGACAGCAGAAAGAAAATGTGTGATTTAAAGATGACAAAGGAGCTTTTATTGCTCTAGATTCAATTTGTCATATGAAACTACTGTTGGGTCTGATGCTGATCAAGTCATAGGTTAAGGTGATAGTAACATTTATCTGGTGTTTGTAGCTTTCTGATAGTTTCATGTGGCTTTAATGGATTTGGATTATGGTCCATGTGCTACAGAGATGACGTAGACCTGAAAGGTAAGGCAATAACCACCTCTGTCTTATGTCTTAGTCAGCTTTACAGCACAGCAAAACTCTGCCAAGCAATATAAAACCTTGTTAACATCTGCTGGGTATTAAAACATATCACTGGTGCCATAATGGCTTGTTCCTCTTCAAGCTGAATATTGTTTCCTCCTTCTACTTCCATTGGAATCACTGGGGGATAATCCTGGTGATAGAGAAATGTGGTGGTGTAAGTAATGGTATGGCCAAGTGATTACTGGGACAAAATTAAGATAATGCTTTTAGGATTCCTTTGTATTCCTTTTCAGTTTGTGTACTAGATTTTTTGTTTGTTACTTCTGGTTCTTTGTGTATTTTGGATTCTGAAATTGCCTGTTAGTGTCCAAAAATATGAGGCTGAATATTGGGGAGAAATCAACTAAGGTGTTAAAGCAAATAGTGTTTAATAAAAATCTGGCTGGCATAAAGTCCTTTTCTGAGCTAGAATATGCAATAATGTTATTTAGAGACCAGATTGTCAATATTGAAGACCTAAAGTTTGGAAATAATCTTAAAAAAAAAAATCACTTTTGCTCTAAAAAAACTTAAGTGAGTTTTTCTGTTTTTCTATGATGGATTGCTGGAAGAATTATCTTGGAAAAACAACAGCTGCTTTCAGCTTTTATTCGGGTCAGATGTTTTTGTAATATAGCATGTTTAATATTGAGACAGAAATGAATCTGTGATTATAGAGATGCCTTTCTGTGAAGTGACATAGACTGGTACAGGGTTGAGAGGGATGTGTGAGCTGCACACCAGTCATGTAGTGTGGTCCTGGAGCAGTAGTGGTGGTGACAAAACTGTTCAAAAGTATTTGTTTTCCATCAGTATGAGTACTGTAGGAAAAGGGAAGGCAAGCAATCCAATAAGAAGGTATTTGCCAGTGTGGTATTTGTGTGAGAAAAAGTATCTGGTTTGTCAGTTTGTTCATGATTTTATCAGTGAAAGTTACTGATAAAATGGTGATGTATCACTTCACCTGTAGTGATATTGAGGTTGGCTAAAATATTGAGACCAAAGAAACCCTTTACTTTCTCACATTCAGCTTTTTGAAATATTTGTTTGATGTGGGGTTGTTCTAGGATTCTATCAAGATTTTATCTTTTGTTTCACAGTACTTCATTTTATGCCAGATTTCATTGCAAGATATGAAATTCTACTAAATTATATTACATTTTAAATTAAATTGTATTAAATTGTCCTGTAGACTTAAGTCTTGGAAAACCTGACTTGGAATGAGGAATAAAAGAACTAATTGCAGTTTAATCTGAAGAGAAGGTTACTGAGGGTTGATGTAACAGCTTTTAGGAATGCAAGAGGTATTTGTAGTGACATGGTGGGAGAGTACAGGAAATACTGACCTTGGATCAAAGCAAGAGAGAGTCAGGCAGGTTAGACTTCATTACCATCAAACCAGCAGATTGATTTTTTTTTTTTTTTTAAGCATAATGATACAGAAACTCTGGGGTCCTCTGCCCAGAAATCCTGCACAGCCTCTGTTACCTGAGCTCTTAATCTCCTGTTTAGACAACTCTGTGTGGATTGAGGGAAGATGATCCGGGCTTGGGAAAAGAGCAGGCCAGGTGACCTCTTGGAGCTCTCCCTTCCAGTTATTTTTTCTATGAACCTAAGAATAGAAGTTTCAGTACCTCTAACTTTTTTTGACTGTGCTTTTAAATGGAGGGATATAACTCTGTCAGCATGTTTTATTTGTTTTTTTGGCAAATGTGTTCTGGGACAGTCAACTGTTGGCAATGACTACCATATTTAACCAATTTCCAGTATGAAGCTATGAGTGCTATGTGCTATCAGTTAGTTAAGATTTAAGCTGTCCCTTTAATTCAAGTGTTCTTCAACACTTCCTAGTGTGTGCAAGGACATGAGTAGGCAGCTGCTCAGGAGCACCAGTCAATGAGTTGGTGTGGTCTGTGTTTTGGTTTTCATCACTTTTCAAAAAAATCTCTGTTCAGAGTGTGCCAGCTTTCCCTATTCTACAGTTTGGCTTTAAAGATATAAGATGCAGCTCTGGAACATTTTCATCCTGTGGGTTTATTTTTTTTTTATCTGCTGTGGCCTGCTATTTTATGGACTCTCCAAGTGCATTTGTGTAAATGCTTATTCAGCCCTCATGGGTTTATTCATTGCTATATTGCTAAAGCATTTGAGAGTTCATTATGTTCTATACTTCCACATGAATTGTTTTCTCAGAAAGTGGAGGTTTTAAAGAATTTTCTTCTTGATTTCCAGAGCTGTTTGTCCTGCTGTTGTGTTGTTGTGCAATTGCTGCTGGGGCAATGAAAGCCAAGCATTTGCAGACCTTCTCCTTCCACCCAGGCACTGATTGAGATGCTGAACTTCCAGGGCAGGTGGGTGGGAGTTGGGCTGCCTGGGTCAGGTTCCACTCCAATTGTTTGCACCCTTTCATGGAGTCCTCTTCTGGAGTCCTCTTTTCTCCCCTCCCATCCCTCCAAAGGGAAGAGATTTAATGAGAAAACCTTAATGCCCTCCCAGCATAGGCTTAGTGATGAGTAAACCTAATGAGCCTCTTGAGGAGAAGGGCTGTATTTACTGTTCCACCTGAAACCTGTGCCCAAAAATTTGATGATTAGATTTATGTGTTTGTCCTTAAGGGCAATTCTGTCTAGAGTTTTAGGGCTGATGGAAGTTTTTTTTGCCATCTCATATGTCTGGCCAGACAATTCAAAGTTATGCTGGAGAAATAGTAACTTTTATTCTCATGGCCTGAGTGTTTAGTGAGATTTAATTACTCTGGATCTTGAGAGGTCCACCTGGAGAAATAGTCTGATGTATTTGGTAAAATGAATTTTTAATTAGAGCACACACCCACTAATGACTGTATTTTTTATTTAAGGTTTTATGTACTGCAAATTTGTACTCAAAGGACCTTATTTTTTTTCTTTTGCAGCTGATTTGTTTTAAAAGTGTCTGGATAAAACTGCATTTCCTTGCTATTTTACAGAAGAAAAAAAATCAAACTTTTGATGTGGGACTACTTAAATGTTGTTAGAATGTGCAATTTGAACTGTTCATTAATCCAAAGGTTTAAGAAGACTATTTCCCAGACTGTTTTCAATGGCTGATTGACAGGTAAATTCTTGAGCTTTGCCACAGGAATGAATTTTTTTTTTACATTTTAAAACCTGGTTCTTTTTGTCTGCCTCTTTTTCAGTGTCAAGTTCTTGAAGCTTCCTTTAGGATGATTTAAGAACTGTCTGCTCTGTGCTGCTGAACCAGCCCATGGAAACATGGCAGTGCTTCATGTGGTTCTGAAATCAAGAGCAAGGCTGTTGGAATGTGCCCTGTTAGTGTAGCAAGGACTGTGATTTGTTTGGTTGTTTCTAAATTAAACCTAATTTAAGCCCACAGAAGCTACTAAAGCTTCTAAGGTCTCTCTTTTTCCCCCTTCTTACTTTCAGATGTCTGTAGAAGAAAGTATGTTTCTGGATATTGAAACAGGTGGGACCACTTAGCCAAGAAATTATACAAATAAATTAGTAGAATATCTGGTATCTTCCCCTAGAATAATGTGAGTTTTCCTTGCTGGAAAAGTCTGGTCAAGTTCAGAAGTGAATCTGGGCTGTTAATCTTGTGTTCTGTTGAGGGTGAGCATGTCCTGTTGTTCTCACTTATTACAGAGTGTTCTCTAGATTGACTTGAGTGGTCCTGTAGCTTGAAAATGGAGTTCCCATTGAGTCCTGTGTACTATGTTGTACATTTCTTTTGGGCCTGTTCCAGAAAATGACTCTGTGTTGTAGTAGTAAATTTGTGATATTAAATCTTAAATTACAGCTTATATGGTTTTACTTTTATTCTAGAGGAGTTGGAAAGGAATGTGCAGGCTGTTCTGTGCTTACATATTGTAATTTAAAATAATCTCGTGTTGCTAGCATTACTTATAAATTTACATTCCTTGTTTTTCATTCTCAGTGTATACCCTGATACAGGAAAATTGCAGGTCCAAGTATGCTGATTTCTCAGAAAAGTTTATTAAGTTTTCCTTTCTGTGGTTAAAATTTGTCTAATTCCCAAGTGCTTTAAATTAAAGTTTGAAAATACCTTTTAATAAATATACTTTGTGGGGTTTTTGAGCAAATTAGGAGTATTTTAAATAGTATCCTAGAACTTTTTTCGTAGTTTCAAGTATTTGTAGTGTGTAAGTATTTGACACTAGGAGCCCTTAAGAATTAGTTGTTTTTAAAGAGGAGGGAAAAAGAGGAATCTAACAAAATTCTATAATTTATTTTGAACTTTGGTCTCACTTTGAAATATTTACACTTCTATATGAGGATTACACATTTTTTGCTAAAAAGGAATTAAGAAAATAAACTTCAGGTATTTGAAAATGAGAACTAGAATTGTAGAAACTCTGATCTTTTGATCTTTCACTGGGGACTGGTGGTAGAGCTGGTTAGAGTCAGCTCAGTACAACCAGGATGGAGAAGTTAAATAAACCAGCTTGTGAAACTCTGCAATACACTTGCTGCTTTCTGGAAGTACCTATAGTACATGAAAAGCACTTGGATGTTTAGGTCTGTAAAAGCTGTCTAACAAGTTGTGTGTTTTACAATTTATTTTACTTGCAATACTTAAGTTACTATTTGATTGCTCATTATTTTAATTACAGCCAGTAAAGTTACAACAAACTGCCAAAAATTACACAGACTTGGTTACTGTTTATTGATTGCCAGGCATGAGCATGGGGGCTGATCTGATTTGCAGTACCACAGGTGGAGCAAAGAGATGGAAACAGCAGAATAGAATTCTTTCCAGTATTTCAAACAAACATCTTTTGTTTGTAATATAGCTCAGTCAGAGATTTTGCTATTAAGAAAGAAGTAAATGAAAGAGGCTCAATTTGATTTAAAAAGAAGCTGTGCAGTTTTCTCATTAATGTCATTTTAATGTTGTTGGAACATTCAGTTTGTGACTAACAAATCCATCAAATGTATTAGCCAAGTGTTAATTTTATACTAGTGTAGGATGTTGCAAATAAAAAAGTAAAGGAAAGATGAAAAATAAAGGCAACTTAAAAATTGGCATTAAAATGAAATTGCATGTGGCATTAAAAATCTCTACAATATTTTGAAGAATTCCATGGAGAAAGTTTGTCTCAGAAAGGGGTAAGAAGAATGAAGTGTATCTGCTACTGAGGAACATTTGAAGAAGGAGGACAGTTATTCATGCTTTCCAAGGCATGGAAGTTTGGGAAGATTGCACTTGGAATTTTCTCTTGTTATTAGTTTATTGGAATTTGCCCCAAGTGTTTTCATCAAAATCTGAAAATAATCACTGCATTCAAATAGAAGCCTCAGAAAGTCAGTTAAAGGGGTTCTGGCTATGAACCTGTAGTCCATTAAAATGACATTGCTGTCAAAATAAGAACAGAGGAGTTGAAAATGAAAATAATTGGACTGTTGAATTATTCAGTTCCTTAACCCTTCCCATTCCCAATGAGAAGATCATGTGCTGAATTGAGACCAGGGGAAATGAAACACAGGGTGACAGGACAAATGGAACTCTGCTCTGATGTGTCACATGTGAAAATACAGTTTGATGTATTTTCCTCTATTGAAGTCTAATTCCTTTTGGCTGTATAAACTTTACCAATGGTGTGAAATGTGCTTAAAAGGTGGTTGAGATTTTTGTGGTCTTTTGTTTGATGGTTTGTGTTTTCTTTGATTAAAAAAACGCAAACATTTCAGCACTGTGTTGCTCTGTGCATTCCTGTGAACAGTTGCATCAGCATAACTGGGAGTATTTATGGAGTGAAGCCCTAAGGCCTGGTCTTGTTGCCCAGAGACAATTTATTTCTGTTTGTTTTGTAGTCTCTGTCCATCATTGTCACTGTCCATGTGGCAGAGCTACTATGGCAAATATGAAACTTTTCACTATCAGTAATACTCCATGTGACAGAATTTTTATTCCTTCCATTTAAAAAAGGGTGCTGGAGGGCTTGGTGAATGCATAGTGCATACTAAAATAAGTTATGAATTTGCAGAGTAAAACCCTCAGAATCTGGGAAATGAATCTGCTGTTCACTATGATGACATCTTTTACTGTTTATCTGTATGTTCTGTTGTCAGCAGGATTTCTGCTTCATTCAGGGGTCTGGAGGTGTCACTTTTTGTGTGTTTCTGTGCAGCCTGTTTGTGGGAGTCCAGCATGCTCTGTGCTGATGGGTCAGTGCAAAACTGGTGAGAGAAGTCCTTGCCTATGAGATCTTTTACCTTGTGCTGCAGAAACAGGAATGTGTATGGTGTTAAGGAAGTGGGTACTTTTCCTGGAGAGATCCATTCCTTAGGATGCAGCAATGGTGGGGATCAGTTAAAATCAGAAGAGGTGTTTTCTGGGGAAATGAGATGGCTGTTTCTTCTGTTCTTCCACTGCCAGAAAGGTTTGTGATGGCTGGTTTTGGTTTTGGTTTTTTGGGGTTTTTTTTGTGTTTTTTTTTTTTTTTTTTTTTTTTTTTTTTTTGGGGGGGGGGGGTTTTTTGTTTTTTTTTTTTTTTCTGGGGTAGTTGCCAGCTTTGGCAGTCTGTTCTTGAGCTGGTCATTCAGCTGGGCATGATGATCTGATCCAACAAACAATTGCCTCCAAAAGGGGAAATCCCACTCCCCCACCTGAAGCTGTCCCTTTTCTTCCTTTACATCAAATCTTGTGCTTGCCAAACTAGTTCAGCTCACTAAGTCAGCAGAAGTCAGTAATTTTTGTGGTTATCTTAGTATTGTTTTGGTTCTTTGGGATTATATTGACTTGCTGGATAGTCAAATAATAAAGTGTACAAGTGAAGAATGAAATCTCTTGTCTGAGAGAATTAAAGGGAGACAAAGATTACCTTCTTCTAGCAGTTTAGGAGCTGAGACTGACCATACCTTTGGAATGGTGTGATGTACTTTAAGACAGGGCTTGAATATTTGACTGTATGAATCATGCCATTTGAGAAGTCAGGTCTAACAGTCTTATACTGGCTATTTGAGTCATTTAATACCTCTGAACTTAACCCTCTTGTGCCTTAGTTTCATTATTTTGCAGATTGGAAAAGATGCTTTCTTCACAATACATATTCTGTGAAAATAAATGAATGTATGAGTATTCAGGTATTACAGTTGAAAGTGCCAGAAAAAAGCATGTTAGGATGTTCTTTTTTGGGAGTGGGATTTGAATAGTGTACAATAAACAAATTCTTGAGGAATAAGATGGGTTTTCTCTCATAAGATTTCTTCCTATATAGAAAAATGCAGAACATGTTACTTTCTAATTTTAGTGTTTCCTAACTTTGACGTGCCTGATTTTGCACTCCTAATCATGTTCATTTGATCAGATTTAATTGTGTCAATTAAATTTTCTGTGCACTAAAATGTAATTGGTAAGGTACTAAGAACAAGCCTTATAAAGAGAATTTGGGATGCATGTACTAACCATGTTTTTTTACTAGTCAGTGAGTTTACCACTGATTTTAATACAAGTTATCCAAATACTGCTGGTTCTTTGGTTGAATATGAAGTGTTTATTGAGTCTTTAAACACCTTATTCCCTTATTTCCTTAATATATAGCTGCTAAATAAGGGAGTTTTCAAAAAACTAACCAATATAAAACTAGAACTAAAATAACTAAATATTTTTTGCTATAGCCAGTGGTAAAGTGATTTTAACTAGAAGTTTCATTATCAGAGAGCCATCTCTTGGTTGTTTACCAAAGATCAATTTAAGAAGTTTTTACAGGATTTTTTAGTTGATGACAAAATTGTGAAACTAAATAGGAGAAAGAGTAAAACCACAATCAAATTTTGTGCTCATGCTCATTCTTTTAGCCCCCATTTCCTGTTGCCTCACTGTAATTTTGTTTCTCATGCTCTTAAACCTGGTGCTTCTGCCTCTTTTCTGTTTGGGGTGAGCAAAGCTCAAGGCTGTAACCACTGCCTGGGATGTTTATCCCCTGACCTGGCTGATCTGCAAGTGTCAAGCCTTGGATTTCCAGTAATTGGAAAGTCAGAGATAATCAGAGCTATTACTGCTAACCAGATGTTTTGCCATCCTCTGAGTGTTCTCTGGACAAGAAGTTTTCAGGAACCAATCCAGCTGCTGCTTTGAAAAGTAACCCTAAACCATTTCTTTGGGGGCTGAACTGCCTAAGATATTTTTTTACTAACTGCAAATCTATCAATAAAAGTTGTAACTTCCTACTTAGAATTGATTAAACACATTTCCTATTGCAAACAAGGAGTTTAAGAAAAAATTAATTTCAGCTCTTGACTTTCTGTGGTGTGTAACTGCTGTAACTGGAGGCTACCAAGGGACATAGTAATAAAGAGAGGATTACAGCCAGGGAAAGCAAATGCTCATTCTCAATGCTCTTTTTTCTAAAGCCTTCTGAAGACAAATCTGTGTTTTCAGTGCCCACATATCTGGACAGTGGGAGGGTGTTTGATCATGCTGAGAGTTTAAATTTAATTTTTACTTTATTCACTGGAGAAATTGTAATTCATGTTTGAGACTTGACAAAGTAAGAAATTTATGTTGCTGGAAAGCATAACAGATAGACTGATACAGCAATTCAGGCGTAACAGATGGCTGAGTTTCAGGAATGGAAGGAAAATTAAAGTGAGATTATAAGCTAGGTATAAAGTACATCCAAAGATCTGATGCAAGAGGAAATAGGAAGAACTGCTTCAAGGGTCACTACTGAGCAAATTTAAGAGTTTGCTTTTTCAAGCTCTTTATGGTTGTATGATGATTGTTCTGTAATAGAATTCTGTGAGTTTAACTGTATTGCTTTGTGCTCTAATCCTGGCTGTGATAAAACAGATAATTTGTGAGAGGCTGGAGATCTTTGTGAGAGGTGGGGTCCCCTGCAAGGAGAAAAAATGTTCTCTACCTTCAACTCTTCTCTAATGACATCGAGGAGTTGCAATATCGTACTGTAAATAGAAGTACAATAATGAATTGTAGAGCAGAACAACAAAAAAACATGTTTACATGGGGAATACTTTGAAATAGAAGTCCTTGACTAGCAATCCCAATTATTTTCTGCACAGCTGCTCACATTCCAGCAAAAGAATGTCTTGTTTTGAATTAGCTTCATGTAGTTCAACAGGGAGTCTTATTTATAGATCAAAAGTATTCGAATGGATCTAATCAGGAATGATATAAATTAATGTCTCATCATAAACAAGTGCAGAGACTTGTAAAGTTTCCTTAATACTCTCTTTGCCAAGTCAGACAAGTAGTTTACAGCTTCTACCCATGGCATGAGCAGATTTGCACTGCTCTCTGAACACTGTGCTGTGAACAGTTGTTTCCCATTTCTAGCAGGTGGCAACTTGTATTTGTTTACTGGCTTAGTGGGATACTTTTATGAGAAATATTTCTGTAGCCTGAGAATAAGGCAGTAGGAATGCTGGCTTTATAGTAATTGTCTGTGTGCCATGAAGCTGGGAAATGAACACTGCCTCCTTACCTTTAGCAGTATAATCATCTTGAATAACCTGCTTTGGAAGCTGAACTGACAAATTTGCTTATTTTTCTATACCTTGAGTGCTTTCTACAAAATGTTGAAATTAATTCAAAAGCAGATAACCAGACCTGAGGTTGCTGTCTCAGCTGGGTGTCCTTTTTCTTACAGAATAGTCTCTGGTACTTTCTGTCCCACCCCTTTCAGCTTTGAATGCTCCTCTGTGCTTTGCCTCAGATGTAACCAGATGGGTGGAAGACAGCCTTGCTTTGCCCTAAACACTTTTGGTTGGTGAGAGATGTGGAGTTTAATCCTTCAGATAAGGTAAAGCATTTTGGGATGCTGTATATAAAATGTGAATGGTGCCAAATCTTTCTGTACCTCTTTTCTTGTTCATTTATTTAATAGTTGATCTCTGAGGGTGCCTGCTTGGGCATTTGAGGTACTCTAGAGTGTGTTTGAATTGGTGCAAGGTCATGAACCATTGTAGCTAAATGAACTTACTAGTGGTTGTATGGGAGCTTGTCTCAAGTGTGAGGGAGACATTTCACAGCAGAAAGCTCAGAGGTGCTTGGTTGAAAATGCCACAGGTATTTTGGTGGAGTCTGTCTTCACAGGTTTGGCAAAACATAAATTAATTCCTTTCTACTGAGTGAGAGGCAGTAGTTGTCATTGGGATATCTTACAGAAGTCTTCAGAGTGCAGTCTAATAATTTGTGTTCAGTGCAGTGGAGAAGTGGGGGCAAAAGGGGTGAAACAGTCAAAAACTAAGCCAACTTTATAGTAGCATAGAGGAGGTTATGAGAAGAGAATGCATTTTCAGATCAGAAAACTCCACACAATGAAAAAATTGAAGTGTCTGTTCTAGCTGGGACTGGATTTTTAGTGACATGGAACTACAAACCTTGGAATCAGCATTGTTTAGACCTTGCTTGAATGTGAGCACCTGAGGAAGCCTGAGCCTAAAATTGGCTCCAGTGTCACAAATGCAATGTTGATGGTGTCTGCTGTGACCAAGACTTAATTTTGGTTTTCCTTGATAGGAAAGATGCATACTAATCTTCATCTAAAAAAAAAAATACCAAAAAACAACCCTCAACCCTGCAGCCAAGATTTGTCCTCAAGAGACTGAGATATTTTGCTGTGCCATGAGCCAATAAATCAATTAGTCTAAGGTCAGCCTTTCAGTTAATGCTGAACATTTCTCACAGACAGAAGCTTTAGGGGAGGATGAGGAAAATTTGCAGCTCCTTGTTTTTTTTCTTGGGCATAGCAACTATCACAGACATTCCTTTCATCTAACGACAATATTGGTTTAGATTAGTTTCTTAACAGCTGAAACCTGGAGGCATTTTTCTCAATAACAGTACTTGAAATAGTTAATGAGTTTAGTTTTAGCCGAGGTTGATTGTACTTGCATGAGAAAATTTCTTACTCCAGATAAATTGAATGTGAGAATAGACTTCTCTTGGCTAATACAGAGAACCTAGCTGACAGAAAATGTCTTAAGATATGGAAGAGCTTTTGTAAAGGGTTCTGCAGATTAGAATCCCAAACCTGTAGGGTTTAAGGGACTTCTGCAGGATATCTTGTTCAGCTTCCCCATCAGAGCAGAGCTCTGGCTTTGTCTGCCTCATTTTGGAGATCTCCATGGTACAGCTTCTACCATCTCTTTGGACAACTTATGCCTCTGCTGTACAGCCTGTGCCCTGAGGAAGAGGTCTGAGACCAGTGTGACCCTGCCAAGCTGCAGCTTTGCTTTTGAGCCCTGTTCTGTTTGCTGCTGAGATAAGCTTGGCTCTGTGATAGTTGTTTTCTCCAAGGTGACTCTTTCAGGACCTTTCCAGCAGGGCTGCAGTCTGTTCCTGCTCTTTCCTGAGGTGTGGGGTCTCTCTGGCCCAGGTGTGCAACTTTCTACTCCTTACTGGTACCTTTCTGCTGGCTCAGCCTCCTAGTTTATCAAGGTTCCTTTGAGCTGAATCTCTGTATTCTATCAATCCTCCCCTTTGCCAGCCTGATATTGTACTGGGTTTGCTGTAGATGTATTTTGTTTCTTCCATTGGTTTGCTGATAAGGATTTCAAACATTAATAACTGGTGGGCTTATTATGTGCCCACCATTTAATCTCCTTGGGCTGAGTGGTGCAGCCACTTTAGAACCTGTGGGACCCCTTGATGCAGCTCCTGCTCCCTCACCTTCCAGCTGAGACTGCTGTGACATGTGGGGCTTTGTCCTACCCGTGGTCTTTTGCATTTGGGTTGGTCAAACATTATGTGTCTGTTCGTCAATCCATGTTCATGGTGCATAAATACCTTCTCCTTCATCTTTTTTTTGTGCTTCTGTGTGAGATGATTGTCATATTAGGAAATGCTAAAATAATCAATGTGTGCGTGTAATATCTCTGCCATATTAAATTCCTTCTCGTGCCATTTACCCTTCAGTATAAGTATTTTGCTTGATTTTATAGTGGAATTTAGAAATATCAACTGAAACATTTCTTCTTTGTTTTGATAGTAAAATATTTATATGAACTAAACTGTAACTGAAATAATCAGAATTCATATAGCAATTCAAAAATCTCATGCAGAAAACTGGATGTTAGTATTGAGTAGCTTCAGAACTGTAGTGGTGCAGTTTGTCATGGTTTGTAAAAGCTTTCCCTGGGAAAAAAAACAAACCAAAAAACCAAAACCAACAAACCAACACAGCAAACCCAAGAATTGACTCAAACTTTGCATTCTCAGGAGCTGGAAGAAGATTTATGTGTATAAAATATGTATTACTGTGTGGGGAAACATTTTTGTAAAACTTAAACTACAGTGCTATCTGGCTTGGCTGCCTATTGTTTTATTCCCACTAAAGCAACCTTGAAAATTAGAGGAAGGCAGGAATTACATGAAAAGAGAAAGAACAGAATTTGCCTCCAGCGAAACATGTTTACAGTAACAGCTGCTCTCAGAGGAACTGCAGAATGTTCACAAAATAGTTTATTTTTGTGTTTATCTATATAGCTGGTAAAGGATCAAATAAATTGGCTTAGATATATAGGAACCTAGTACTGATGTTCTGAAAAACAGCTACATTTTCCCACACGAGGGTTTTTTGAATAGTTTATGAATGCTTTTGATGCATAAAATGTAGCAAGAGCTAACAGAAGTTATCAGGATGGTATTTTCTACATAGTTACAGGGAAGATTTATTTTGATGTATCATGGGCAGGCACTTATTTTGGGGGCATTTGCACAATCCATCTTATTCTGGTGACCTTTATTCTGTCATATAGGACAAAAGGTAAGGTGCCACTGATTCAAAGTCTTGAAAGTTTATGGAGTTTGATAATTTTTTTAAAGCCTCTGCTTTTTTTTTTTGCTGCACAATTTGTTTGTTGTACCTGTCCTGTATAAATGCAAATAGCTTAATCACAGGCAAAGACCAAAAGGTTTTTATAAGCCATGGATCTAGAAATGGCTAGTGTTCTGCTTCAGAATAAGTAGAAAAAAATAAAATAAGCTGAATTGAGTCCATTTCTTTAAACAATACAAGATACTGCAGTTCAGTTAAAAGCATATATAGTACAAAAAACCCCAAAGCCAAACAAAAAATGTGCATGTGAAGACCTGCTGGGTGCAGTAGTTGATGCATGGGCATCCTTGTGGTTGTGTTTGTTGAATTTCCAGTTCCCATCCTTACACTGCTGGTAAGTTCATAAAGGTTGCTGTATTGCATTAATCTTTGTCTGCTGTTTTAAACTCAATAAAGCTGCACTACTTGGTCATGACACAATCTAATATCTCTGAGAAGACAAGTAAAAAAAGCTCCCAAAGATACAACAGTCCACTGGCAGCTTAAGTTGTGGTTGTTTTTCCTTTTTTCCAGTTTGTATGATCTGATTTTGCTTATATTTGTTCTGTTTCTTTGTTGTGAGAGATGAGATTTGTGAATCCTGAGCCTTTTGCCAGCTTTTGAATGTGGGAAAAGTCAGTGTTTGAAATTACATTTAAAGTTCTTGTTCATTTTACTCATTTACTTTTTTTACTTCATTTGCTTTCAAGAGGTTTCAGACAAACAGATATTTGGAGGCTTTGTACTTTCAGTTCTTGGTCACCTTTCATACTGTATTTCCAGAGCTGCATTTAAAGGTGGCTTCATTTGTGCATCAGTGTCTGAGAGTGCCTAAGGCCTTTTACTGGACAAACAGAGTTTCTCTCTATTTAGAAGATTGAGGTGCATCCTTCACAAAGGAGATGTAGTACTAAGCTTGGGTTTTGACAGAATTTTTCTAATGCATGTGAGGTTTTTTTGGGCAAAGTCCCACTCACTCTGTCAGCATTGAACAACTAATTTGGCATTATTTTTTTTTTTAGTCTCCTGCCATGGACGGAATGTTCCAGGGGTGTGTTTATCCTATCAACTTACAAAAAAGAAACATTTCTCAACATCAGTCTTTTCATACTGAACACTGAATCTCATGCTTTCTACTCATGTTATTACATTTTGCTATAATATGTTCCAATGATGTGTACTGACTGTTAAAGTCTGGATACTTTTAGGTATGTACACAGAAAAATCAGCTAAGCAGTGTATTTCTTGAATGTGATGTAAAAGCATATAATGGGTTTAGGACCAGATTAACAGTTATTTAACAGCTATTTAAATTAAGTTGTGACAAACTGCATATGAAATATAAATAAGTACATTCTGAAGAAGAGAAATAAGATGGAGCTCTCATGTATCACCTCCAGAGCCCCATGCTGGGAGTAAAATAGCTTAATGTACTGTGGGCTTGAAATATTCGTAAAATATATAATACAAGTAAGCTGTAGAGGTATTTATTGTGTTTTATGCTGTATTTAATGGTGTATTAGGTTTTGGTGCTGCAATGCTTTCAATTTTCTCTAATAAATCCAGAATGTACATTCAGTGCTCCATTGCATATTTGTTGCTTCTGCTTATGACCCTTTTACTATCAGAGTCAATGAAATGTATCACTTGCAGAAGACACCCCAGGGACAAGTTCTCCATTAAGATGACTTAACAGGTCTTTCATGTCTCCAGGTGGTACAATAAGAACAAGTCTAAAGTCATCTTGGCTGGAATTTCTGCATGCAAAGGGTGTTTGGAAACATCTTTGGTAATTTTTTTTTCTTTTGAATTTAATGCTTTAGTATGTTCTAACTATAAGAGAGAAAAATACTTGGAAGGATTCTAATAAACACTTAAGGAATGGATGCCTAGAACAGAAATATGTGGATTAAATGACTTTTTACTTCAAATTGGTGGTAGGTTATTAGGTTCATTCTACATGTCTCCAGAATTGAATTTTTTATGTTCATCCATCAAAAACTGTGTTTATCTGAAATAGATGCTATTAATTCATTAAGGTTTTTACCAATGATGTACAGCTATAATCAATTTTTACTAACTGCAGTGTTCTATAAATTTTCTAAATACAGGAATCTCTCACTTTCCCTGGAAAGTGTAATGACTTAATATCTGCAGTGTTCCCTCCTGGGAGTAATCTGTTCTTACCAAGTGATTTAATTGGAGTTGATTGAAGAAGTCACAGAAGTTAAACATTGCTTTTAAAAGCCTTTGCTAGTTTGAGAATAGCCCTGCAATGTCTTGTTTTTTTGCAGGACACACCAAATATAAATTATATTTGGACAAGGAGGACACATTAAATGTGTTAAAAATGCTGGAATCAGTAAGTGTTACAGCTGGGATTTTTTTTAGTTAAGAAACACACATCTTTTAATGTAGAGGTGCAGTTTACTTTGCCAAAAAGGAAGTACTAAAGGCATTTTTGGAGTGCAATGCAGTTGTGAGCAATATTCACTGTAACTACACTGTAGTTTATAATGGGAAGTAATGAAGAAAAATCCCATTTTAGTATCTCATGGTTACAACTGATGCTTTCAATTGTTTGTAGCTGAGAACGGGACCAAGGGGAAGGAAGATATAACAAAAGGTAAAAATGAAATGTGGCTTACCCTTTTTCTCTGAAACGGAGGGGAAAAAAAAAAACACTGCAAATATTATAAATACATTTCTGAGGTCTTTTCTGGGGGGAAAAAGCCCTGTTTTAGCAGGCACAAGTGTGGCATGTTTTTCAGTAGAAGACAGCTGAGTTAGTATGGCTGTCACTAGAAGAGAAGACAGTCTATATTTTGTCCTCAAGAAGAAACACTGTCCTTTGGAACAACTCTTAGAGAATCAATATCAAACTGTAAGGGCTTTTTTTTTACTGCTTTTCTCACTTGTTTTTCCTTTTGTACAGTGAGACAATTTATGCCGTGGTGAAGCAAAGTTCTAATCATTGCAGAATAATCCAACTGAGATTTTTAAACTGGTGTCCTCCAAATTTTTTCATGCCTTGCAGATTCAGTTTCCCTTGTTGACAGTATGAGTATTATCACACTACTATTTGAACATAAATGCTCCTTTAAGGGTTTTTAGTGCATCTTATATAGTCATCTGAAGTCCCAGGTTTCACCATCTTTAAAAAAATAACTTGAACTCTCTCTCCAGGGATAACGATATAAATAAAATGTCTTTGCTCTTATGTAGATGCATTTAAAGCAAAGAAGTAAAAACTTAATATTTGATTTTGCTCAGTTCAAATAAACTTAAATCAATGCTAGTAGATACTGACACAATGTTTATTTTTTATTATATATTTGAGGTCTTAGGCCTTTACAAAGGGGCTAGTATTATTTTCATTTGTATTAGTCTACTGAAGGACTTTAGTGTTGGACTCAAGGACTGGGAGAAAGGTATCATCTTCATCTTGTTACTTGAAACTGAAGTAAGTGCTTTAGGAGGAGACATCAAGGAATCACAGATCAGAGGACTGGCTGTCACATTCTTCAGAGCTCTTTTTGCTAGATAATGTGAAACCAGGGACTCCTGCAGTGCCTGTACTCATGTCTTTTTTGAGTCCTTTTTCCCCTCTGATTTCTTCTTCAGACAAAAAACCTTAAAACAGTTGGAAAGTAAATTTACTGTAAATTATCCCGAATCAGAAGCATACAGGCAGAATCACTTGAATCTCATTTTGTTAGGTATGGTGCTCTGCTTTAAGCTTGTGTAATAAATGTGAGATCACCTGAAAATCCTCTCTACTGAGCATTTCTGGAGTGCAATTCTGCCTCATTGCTGGTAGAAAAAGGAGGGGAGGTGCTCTGAATCATGATTTTTCATAAATTAGTAAAGCTGTTTTTCCCCATAGTATTTATTTTGTAAGATTTTATGTAGATTTTAGTCCTGAAAATCAGAAGTAGTAGTCCAAGTAATTTGAGCTTTGTGGTGTTTAGGGTGGTGTTTTTTGGTTGGTTTTTGGTTTGTTTTTTGCCCTAAAGGTGGGAATACCTGATGTTTTGAATTAGAATTTTGGACTGCAGGAAGAGAAGTCTGTCGTGTTTCTGGAAGACTTTGTGGTTTGCCCAGTGACCCGTTCACATTTGCACCTTCATTTTGAGGCTGCACATGTTCAGCTGCATTGTGGCAGGGCATTCTAGGGCAGGCAGGATGTTGCTGGTTTTGCTGGGCTGGAGGTTGTTTCACAGTGACCACAGGACATCAGCTACATGCAGAATAGCACTGTCATGTCCTCTTCCTTTGCCTTCCCTCTGATTTCCACCCACGAGCTCCCAGCAGAGCTGTTTCCCCATTGCCTGGCAAAGCTCCATCCTCTTAAGCCTCAGCTTTGCCCAAAGAGCTGCCATTGTCCATCCATGGCTTCCCTGCCTATTTCCAAAGCTATTCTCTTCTGGGAGCTCTGTATTGAGGTGTACACTATATTTCTATCCACTCACTTTCTTTGAATGTCTTTAAATTTGGCTTTTAGTTCTATGGAGACCTCACTTGCTCACTGTCCTCTGGCAAAGCTTTAGCATGGCTGGCATGAAGCAATTCCCTAATTTTTTGGCAGCAGGTTGGCAGAAGACATTACACAAATTTTCTAAGAAATCATACTACTTGAATATTGTTGTTAAAGCTGTTGTTTGCTATAAACATAGGAGCAGGCCTTTAGGTCTGTACTGGGGGGTCTGAAAACTGGCATATCTTACCTTTTCCTTGACCCCCTGCCAGGAATGAGATGTGTGGTTGAGATGGCAGATGCTAAGAGGAAATGGGATGAAGTTGTGTCAGGAAAGGTTTAGGTTGGATATTAGAAAGGATCTTGACCCAGAGGGTGGGCAGGCCCTGGCACAGGTTGCCCAGAGAAGCTGTTCAAGGAAGGTTCAAGGCCAGGTTGGATGGAGTTCTGAACAACCTGGTCTAGTGGAAGGTGTCCTTACCCATGGCAGGAGGGTTGGAATGAGATGATTTTTAAATCCAAATCTTCTGTGATTGTATGACAGTAGACTTCTGAATTTCATTGGAACATTCCCAGAGGAGTAGCCTAAAGAACTTTAGTTAGATTGTATTTGGAGCTGTACAAATGTATTTGAGATTTGAAGATCAAATAAATGTCAAAAATGAAGAATTCCAGACGTGTTCCATGCCTCTTGGGAAGACAGATCGGACCTGAAGTAATAGTTCACTTTGGGTAGACAAAACTCTATAGGTTATTTTATGACATAAAAGCAAATTGCTTGGATTGTTCCCTGAGTTTTGCCTGTGGCTGCTGGGATGCTGAGGGGGTAGTTCTGGACATTGCCTAAGCCAGCTGTGGCTTGGATGGAGTTCCACTGCTCAGGGCTGTGCAGGGGGGTCCTGCAGCCTCTGCTGGGCCAGCAGACCTTTGGGCCTCCCTGCAGCAATAGCTGGGCAATTGTTTAATAGCTAAAAACTTGCTTCTCTTGTGTGGGAATGGTAGCAGTGTGTCACAGTGAGGGTTTGAAACATTCTGCCTTATTAATCTGCTGGTTAATTCTTACATTTCCTCTCTCGTTATCTCAGGTGCAACCTCAGAGCAATAAAGCTGCTTCTGATTCCATTTGCTATAATTTTTATTGTAAGGACTGAAATTAGATTGCTCCAGGTACATTGATTGCCAAGCTTATTTTAGGTCTTAAAACCATAAGAGAAGCTCTCTTGTACATTTGTCATTATATATAGGAGAATTAAAACATAAAATGTGTGGAGAAGAGGAGACTGCTGGTTTGTAGCTATAGAAATTCCTTTCTATTTTCTGATGCATGTGCTGGTTTAGAATCTGTACTTTTTTTATTGTGTATTTTTTTTATTGCTGTTCGTAGAACATAGGCATTTGTATAACTTTGTTCTGCTACTTCAGTAAAAGGGTTGGAACAGATGAATTAAATGAATGCCAGCATTTTCTTACTGTAATTTTATAACTGGTTATTCCAAGTTATTTTGTAATGGTGAATGGTTCATTCTAATTTAACTTTCAGAGTAAGCAGCAGGTAGGATAAATTCAAATCCAGGATACAGATCCTTCTTTTTATTTTCAGAGAAGAAAAGCCTTCTGTGCCTTATATTTCAATATTCACTAATAACCAGTATATAGCCTTTAAATCATTTTTCCATATTTCATAGTTTCTTCCTGAAGTTTTCTTAAGCTAGTTGTGTTTATACTGATTATTTGTTCTTGTTATTTTCATCTTCAGAATGTTGAAAGTTTACTTTAGTTATAAGCTTTTTTTTTGGTAAATATCAGTTTTGCTGAGTCTTTTTAGCTATGTTCCATTTTAAAGATTTTGAGCAGTGATTACCAAAACCAGTAATAAGAACAGCTGTAGTCTTTAAAGCTTTAAACAAAAAGGATGTTTTTAAGGGTCAGAGTTTGATGAAAAGCCAAGAATAATGCACAAAGTAATACTTGATATAATACAGATGGTCTAAATTTGTCATCCTTGTAGGGCCTAGATTTCTTGTCTTTGTAGTTAATCTATAGTGTCCACTTACAGCTGTAAAAACTTCTGAGAAATTAATCTTCTTTATTCCATGATCCCATTTTTTAACCTCAATATACATACAGTGGCATTAGAGTGAGAACTGCCTGGATGAATTACTGCACATTTCTTTTGATAACATAGAATTTTTACAGTTATATTTTATGTGGATGCCTTATTCTTTTGTCCATTTAGAAAACTTGAAAGCAATTAATGATCTTGCTGTAGGAAAGTCTTTTCCTGAAATTCATTATAACTTTGCCTTTGGTTTAAATTTCAATTTTGCAATAGAACTGGAGAATTATCCATTAATTCTGTATTCATTATTTACATCTTTCTATTAAAGGATGTGCTATTAATGCACACTTATTTCCATAATGATTGTCCAGCATATTTGCAGGTTAATGTCTAGTTTATAACTACACTTTTTGGTACTAAAGAGATTAATANACCACCCTTAAAGTGAAGAAATTTTTCCTTTGTTTCATAAAGGTAGAGACTCAATATACACCTTTAGTTTAAAAAGATTCACTTCATCACAGAACCCTTTATTTTGCATGGAGTACTTGTTACAGATGAAAGTCAAGTTTGAAAATACTCTATTTTTAAAATATACTTTTTAATAATGTAAAATCTGAAGTTCACAACATTTTCTTCTTAGTTTCCCTGTGCAGTGATAAATCAGTCTTGCTATTGATGTTCACTGATCAGGAGCTGTAGCAATAGGATGAGGAGTAAAGGGTTTAAACTGAAAGCAGGGAAATTTCAGTCAGATATTAGGAAGAAATTCTTCCCTGTGAGGGTGGGCAGGCCCTGGCACAGGTTGCCCAGAGAAGCTGGGGCTGCCCCATCCCTGGAAATGTTCAAGGCCAGGCTGGATGGGGCCCTGAGCAACCTGCTCTGCTGGAAGGTGTCCCTGCCCATGGCAGGGTTTTGGAATGAGATGGACCTCTTTAAGACCCTTGTCAACCCATTCCACGATTCACTTAGAAATTATAACAATCTGTTGCATTTAAAAATATATGTTGGTGTGAAATGCTTTGATTTTTGTATAATCCAGGAAATCGAATGCTGAAGATTTGCAGGTTTTTTTTTTTAAATAAAATGTTTAATTATCAATAGCTCTGATTGCTCTTGAGATGCCAGAAAGATGCATTGAGTTCCATATTATGTATTTAATTTTGATGGAATGACAATTGAGAAGAAAATTTCTTTGTAACTGAGAGTACCAACAATAGTTCTTATAATTGGTTTTAGGCATGGCTTTTAGTGTATAATAGGGGTCAGATATTGATCTCAGTAAAATAAAACTTTCTATGGGGATCATTAAATCATTTATTCTGTGCTGGCATTGGCCTAAGTTATTACTTAACTTGTCATTGTTATAGCCAAAATTTCCTTTGAAATCATTTACTGCTCGATGGGATTTTTAACAGTGCTAATTAATATGATTATTGGTTAATTCCTAGTAATTAAATCTCTAGGACGACTTTTGGGATCTCATGCCTTTGTCCATTAATCTGTCATTTACTGTAATAATATCCAAGATGTCAGTATCAATTCAACCTTTATAGACTCATTATTAGACTCACTATTATTAATTTATGGTGTTGTTCTTTCAGTCCTTGGGATATGCAGTAAAAAGCATCCCACCCCCTGTGATCAAAAATTGCTCACTAGATCCATAGGCAGCCATTTGTTATCAGGATTATGAGATGTTCTAATGATTCTTAATTTCCTGGTTTGGTTTTATTTTCCAGTGTTGTCAAATTTGTTACTTTTAAGAAGCAATAGAGAATTAAGAATTGGAATGGGTCAAGTGATTCACTTTGGGAGCAGTTGCAGAAGCTTTGCTGCTTTCTGAGCCCGTTGTGTTTGTGCTGTGCCCTTCTCCAGCTGTGCCCTCTGGGGCAAGCAGGGCCAGTTAGAAATGGCCATCTCACATCAAGCAAAAAGCAAAGAAACAGCAATTTTATCCTCTGCCAAGTCTGACCAATGTAACATCCAGAATTGCATCCATAGCTTATGTTAAATGTTAGATAACTGCTTCTATATGGATGGAAACCAAAAGGAAATGTGTCAAGAAGGATTTTTTCCAAAAGGACACATTCTAAAAAGCTGATTGTTGTACTTACTGGCCATTTAAATAAAACATTTTTATATGTGTAACTTAGAAATGAAGTGAAATACTTGTCAAGGCTTAGTTTTAAAGGTCTGAAGTTGCTGTGTTTGCCTCATGCAGAAGTCAAAGATATCTCTACTGTTTAAAAGCAAATCAATATTCCATGGTATTTCAGAGCAGTGCTTGGGTAGTTCTTAAGTAAAGAAATTATAAAAGTTAGATTTCTAAGCTTAATATTTCCATTTCCTTCAGATGTATCTTCTGGCTACTGTTAAATCTGTCATTGCATAGAAATGCTTGCAAATCGTATACTCATGCAAAATTCCATTTCTTTCTTTTAAAAAAAGTAAATTTATCTTACATTTAAATATGTTTTGTCAAGGCTGATTACTGCCTATTTTTATTTTTTTTCAGGGAATGTGCATCTAATGGAAAGGGAAAGTTTATTTAGTGGTATATCATTTTTGCTTTCTAACATATGGTAATATTTTTAGGGTTTATAAATACCCGATTGTGTAATTGCCAACCCTTATGTGCTCTTGCATTTCGATTTCAAAGCATCAGATAACAAACTGATGCTTCAGGAGGAAACAAGCTTTGGTTTCAGGTTCTTTGGGGAATTGCTCCCAGTTGTAACTGCTGGGGAGGGTCTCATCACCAGTGTGGATCTGGACTGACTTAGAGGAAGGGATTTGGGGGAATGTATTTCTACACAGAGGACATGCCAATGGAAAGAAAATATCGAGGAGAGAGGTTATTTGTCATTGCTGTGGTGTAGCTGTTACTTGCTATTTGGTTTTCCTCAGTTAGAGGATAACTTTCATAGAATTTAGGATGATCTTGGACTTAATGAGCAGTTGCACTACTGAATGTTCTCTCTTTCAGGCATTTCCTCAGTTAATTCCAGTGCAATACTCTGTTTGTAGCCTGTTTAAGAAGTTGCTTGGCACTCCTTCACCTCATTGCTGGGACCATTCCCAAGGCAGGATGTGGGAGGGTGGGACAGGGACACTTCTCTGGGTGCCAAAGCTGCCTTGAGCATCTTGGGGCAATTTGTGGTGGACTTGAAAGTTAGACAAGATTAAATGTTCTGTTTTCAGCTGCAAGAGGGAAGAGGAGAAGGGGAGATTCAGCAGTTCCACGCAGGGAGAGGCAGGTCCTGTCTGAACAAGGACAAACTCAGCTTTGGGATACAAATGATGAGTGAACTCTCAAAAAGCTCCAGTTTGTGGTGCTGGAGGACTGACTCTGGATATTCCTTTGCAGAGCATAAATAACTGCCTCTTGTCACCCCTCCTGTGTCTTGCTTTCCAAAGCCAGACTGTGCTCTCTGGAAGAAAGAGGCTGAATGTTTGCTATCTGAGCATCTCTAAAATACATCCTCACATGAGGTGGAATGCATAGGGTTGGGCATTTCTGCACCTCCATACTGCCAGTATTTACTAAAAGCAAGATCTGGGTCTTATTGAAACAACTGGGAATGGAGGTTTTTTCCCCTACCTGGAATTTTATTAATCAGCTAGATTGGAAATTCTAGCACAGACAGCAAGCTTTCTAAAATCTTTAGCCATGCATTTTCTAATTTATTTTTTTTTTCCCAATGGGCATTTTATGTCAAAATAATAGTTCAAAATTTAGGTCCTTAATTAACAAGTAAAGAACTGACCTCATGCCAGCAACAACTGAATCACTAATATTTAAGGCCATCTGTTGTAGAATTGTCAGATATTCAGAATTTGACATTTTACTCCCTTTATGCAGATAATTTTCATCTAGATCTTGACACAGAGAAGCCAACAATCTCAGTCCAGATATGCAACACTCAGATGAAACAAAAGCACATGTTGTACTTTGGTCTATTTTAAGACTTGATTTTTCAGGGAACAATTTTTTTCTTTGCTTTTGAACTGTAATATAATTGCAAATATACTCATCTTGGAGTCTTGGACTTCTGATGTTATTTATTCAAGCAAAAGACTTTTATGTTTTCAAATCTAATTATGTATAGGGAGAGCTGTTATTCAGACATTCAAGAAAAGGTTGCAGGGTCTTTATATTCTGGGGGCTGTCTTTGAACTATTTCTGAAGAAATAATACCAAATAAATAATACCAAAGTAAGAGGAATATTATTTGGGCCCTGGTTCTCATGTTTTTTCCACATATGTAGATTCCATAATTATTATATTTTACCTGGTTTAAAATTCATTTATGTACAATAAATTAAACATAAAAATTATGGTGTTTATAATAAGACCATTTAAGTTGTAGTTGGTATTCCTGGTTCTCTACACATGAAAATACTATGGTCATGTTATAGACCACTGTTTGCTTTTGCTTTAAGTCTACTTGTTTTAAGAGTTGTTTTTTTAAAAAAAAACCCAAGGATTTCTTTTGTTGCCTACTTGCTTACTTTTAGAGTTAGGGCATCTCTTACAGGATTTTTTTGGCATTGCTGCTGTTCTAACCATAGTCTGGATATGGTTTAGTAAAGTTGCTGTGACCTGTCTTCAGACTGTGGAAGAAAATATTTTGTTTCTTAGTTAAACAAGCATCTCCTAGTATTTGTGCTATAAGGAACACCAGGATTGTGTCTTCTGAAGTTTGTTTTGAATTTGCTATTTAGAAAAGTGAATTTTTTGGTTTTGTCTCCTTTGTTTTCCAAAGACAGGACGATATAATTTGTCTATTTAGGGTCTAATATTAAGCTTTGAAACAGTTTTAAGATTTTAGTGGAGATGCTAATGCTATGGAAGGAAAGGATGAGAGGTAATTGGTACTGATTCCCTTCCATACAGGCTCCCATATTGGAAAGGAGAGCCCAGGTTTCACTCAGCCCTTATGTAACCAAGGGAATAATCCAGACAGTCCACTGGGCTTGGGAGCTTTCCCTTCCTCCCAGTGTAGCTAAAAGCTGTGAAGGATCAAGGAGGAATAAGCAATACCATGCAGAGTTCAGGAGGCATCTTGAGGAGGAGGTGAGGAAGTTGTGGTGCAAAAAAGATAGGGCAGTAAGTATTGTGATGTTCCAAAAGTAAGGGAAACATGAAATACTCAGGTTTGCCAGCTATGAAAGCAGATTCCAAGAGCAGCAATTTTGCACAGTGATTCCTGCAGATCTTCTCATGAACACCCTTTGAGTGGTACTTTTGGAGGAGCTGGCCAGTGGAAGAGTTACAAATACTTGGACTACTGATAATTAAAAATAGCACAGTGAGGTTTTCCTGGAAAACTTCTGTTTTTCCTCCTGGATGCAAGACTGCAAACCCCTGTTTCTCTCCAGGTACTCTGATTTCAGCCAAATATCATTCATTTGACATGACTGGAAGAGCTCACAGTATACCAGAAATCAATGGGAAGTTGATCTACTTTATGTAAATTTTTATCTAGACCTTTTTAAAAGTCAGCACTGTGGCAGAGTGTGCCTTGGAGAGCAGCACAGGCCACTAGCCACTGCTGAGGGACTCACTGATGGGTGGTGAGTGGCTGTCTCCTCTTGTTCTTGTTGACAGTGTGACATTCTCATAGGCATGAAATGTCGTTCTCCTCTCTGACAGGAGATCAATACAGTTAAATGGTTCAAAGGTTTGTTAAAGAAGCATATTCAGTATTTACTGACACAGTCTGACACTACCACAGCTCCTCTAGGAAGAGTCCCACAAGGAATAATTCATTTATAGCCCTCTGTCTGATAAGGGGTTGAGGTTTGAGGGTGTGAGGTGGTGGCTCGGGTGCTGCACACAAAAGGCAATGATACTTCTCTTGTCTCACACCTCCAGCTTTCTTCCAGAACTAAGGAACACAATTCTTGAGGCATGCAAACTACTTCATCCACGTCTAACTTCCAGTCTTTTTACAAATTTTTTGGAGTCTCTTCTTAGATCTTGAAGAACTATGATATTCACAGCTATTTTCAAAATGTTATGAATGTAAAATGGTTTGAAACTTCTAGATTAAAACTGCCTTCTGTAACAGAAGCATTCTAAGTAATCAAGAACTAACCTTCAAGTTAATATGGGTTGAAAATTTTATTTCCTAGTGTAGTGTAGGACTGAAATTAATTTCCATTAAGGACTATTATGGTCATATCACTTTCCAGAGCAGCTGCCAAGTGCACTGCTTGATCTTTCTTCTGTAACAGATACAAACCAGCATATATGTTCAAATAAGGAAACTAAAAATATCTGGCTGCACAGAGAGTTCTCTTCCCAGATAGAGAGTATAAAGTGTGGTAATTTATAGTTACATCAGTTACATCTCAGAAGGATACTGAGATGCTGTGATGAATGTAGTTGCCCTAAACCCTTCTGGAATAAAACAAAAGTTTAGTGCATTTGGATTGACTTAACGATGCCAGGTTATTGGTGTGTATAATGTAGGGATTTTGTATTCTGCCAGGAGCATGAAGGGCTTCCCATGATTTCTCACACCTGCCTAATGATTTCAGAGCCTGTTTGTCCTGCTCTGCAAACTTCAGAGTTGTTTTATGGGAAAGACCAAGTAGTTTTGCTTTGAAGTGGGTCTCAAAACCTGAGCAAGCTTCTGTTCTGTGATATTTTAGAGCTCTTAAATGTAATTTCAGAATGCAGAGATGAAGAGAACAGGTCACAGGGTTTTTAAGGTCCTTTCTCTAGGGAGAGACATCTCAGCACTATGTGAACTGAAGAGAAGGGAATCCCATTCAAAAACTGTATCTGAAAGCAAATTTTGCAGAACATCAGCAAAGCAGCCTGCAGGGACTGTAATTCTTTCATTTACCTTTCTACTGAATAAAAGAATGAGAGGATGAGCTCAAATGATGAATATAGACAAAACAAAATCAGTTTGGAAAATTAGTAGTGTTGATTACAATATATTACATAAAACACAGTCGTCAGCCAGTTTCAGATGTGTGAGACTATTTAACTGTACTTTTAATTCTTTGTTTCCCCACATTCAATTGTGCTAAAGGATTCAGTATCCCAGCCACTAACATTAATCTTCTACAAAAGCAATCCCTGTAATTGCAACGAAGATTGTGTATAGAATTTAGCAAGGTGTGGAAGTGCACTGTATTATTGGGATTGAGATGGGAGTGTGGTTGGCTGGAAATTTCTTAATGAAATGTCATGTCAGGAGATGAAGATTGACACCAAAGTGGGGGGGAAAGAATTTCTAATTAAACAATTTCTCTAGTCTGGGATGAAAGTTGAGTGTGGGAAGATGGTCAGTGACACCTTCGAGGCTGTGTAGCTGTTTCCAGGAGTCCAAGGGTGAGGGAGCCACGGTGGGAAAGCAGCTGGTACTTAAAATTGTAGGCATTTTTGTAGAATTCAGTAGTATTTTTTGTTTTTACAAATAGATATTCTAGTAGTTGGGGGTTTTTACAGCAACAATTTATAGCACTTGCAAACTGTTTTGCATCTCTAAAATGCAACATCTTGGTGTGACCGTGCAACTGGGGCTGCTCCATCACTGGAAGTGCTGGAGGAGGCTTGGAGTGACCCCATGCAGTCCAAGGGGTCCCTGACCATCGTGGAGGGGCAGGGGGTTGGACCAAATGGTCTCTAAAGGTCCCTTTAAAACCAAACTACTCTGTGGCAAATGGGGCTGTGGATAAAGGTGCAAAGCTGGACAAAGATGGCTTAAGTTAAAGCATGAAGGTGTAAATGGAACTTGTCACTTGTTTGGTCTCTTCTTATACTGCCTTTTTTGCTTAGTCAGAAGGGAAGACATTTTTACAATATCTAGTGGTACACTTGAAAATTCCTTTTTATTGTAGTTATACTTGGTCATAAAGAAACTTAGATCTTTTGACTCCACAAACTTCCATGGGATTTATGTACCAGGTATCTGTAGACTGACATTTCAGAAATGTAAAAAAAAGTAGAAATACTATTGCTAAATATTATTAATGGTTATGTATGCATAATTTATAATATTTTAGTGTTGATTTATGGAACATGCAGAGTAA
>JACBWW010000036.1:4752890-4775220 GCA_020086605.1 Lanius collurio | reverse complement strand
TACCCTTAATTTTAGTGTCAAAGACAGTGTTAAATACAGAAAATAATACAGCATGACACTGGTTTTACAGGGTTGTAATAATTGTATATGTAATATCATAGATATTTGAGTCAGAATCCAGTACATAACCACACCTCATCATCTAATTCCTGAATAATCTCCAGAGAATTTATTCCTCCTATTCTCCTATTAATAAAAGTATTTTCAGACTAGATATTTAGCTTTTATACAGTGCAGATGAGTGCCTGATAAAACATTTAAAAGCTTTAGAAGTCTTAAGTACTTGATGGTAATATGTGCTTATTTCTGCCTGGGGTCAGGGAAGATGCTCTGATGTTGCTTTACACTCTGCTCTGGAAAACTGAACTGTACCAAGATTAAGTGTCTAGGTAAACATACTGAAGAATTTACCTAGTCATCTAATTAAAGCAGTCATGTTCAGCTTTCACAGAGGCAATTCCCATCCTTAGGGAAGTGCAGTCTGAGATGCAAAAAAGGATTTTATTTTGTTTCCTCCCTTAGTGCAGTCGGGATGGGAGTGCGATTATGCAAGTGGAAACAAGAAAATAGAAGTGGAGACAAGAAAATAGAAGTGGAGACAAGAAATTAGAAGTGGAGACAAGAAATTAGAAGTGGAGACAGTTTTTGAGTGCTGGAGGCTTCTGCTGCTCCATTCTTGTGTCCTCCTTCCATGAGGTCAGCACTGGACCTGAAGGGTGCCTGCCTCTCCTTCAGCAGGAGCAATTGCATGGAGGCTTTGCCAGGGAAGGAGTACCTGGCAGAGATGTCTCTCCTTGTTAGAAAAGTCGTTGTGGGCTACTGGACAGGTCATTTGGAGTTAAGAAACCTGTGTTTTATCTTGTAGCTCTTCTGAAGTCAGGTAGCAGGTTAGGAAAACAAAAGCTGCCTGTGCATCTTCTTTTTCTGTGGCAGAATGCAGTCAGTCAGAGAGAAGTTCTGGGATATGAATAGCAGCAGGCTGATGTAATATTCATGGAATCCCTTTAAAACACGAGGCTTTGCTAATTGTGAAAATACCTGGCACTTGGTGCAGGTGAAAACACGCCCTTTGGTGCCAGTGGAGATCCAGAACTCTGCAGTGGTTTGTGGCCCTGCTCAGATACCTAAATAAAAAGGTTCTTTCTTCTGCCCTTTCCTATGAGAACTAAATTTAAATTGCTTGTGACTTTGAGCAGATGTATTTGGGATTTTTTTAAAGCCAGAAATTAGCTGTTAAAAATTATTCATGTTTCTCTTTTCCCTGATGCTTATTTTTCAAAGTATCCTCCCATGCACTGAATTTTCAGACCTCTCATCCTACCAATTAAATGGAGACACAGCAAAAATACACAACAAAAATTACAGGCGATGGCAGTAGGAGAGCAAAAGATGAAGAGTAAAGACTCTTTATTCTTTTGATCCTACCTGTATTTTTCAGAAAGTTTTCTTGTGTGCTAGATGATGACACTCAAATACAATTAGACTATGACTCCTGCTAATAGGTAATCAAGAATAATTATAAGTGTTAATTAAACACATGATAAATGCCTCTTTTTGTCAAGGAGTGCATATTTGAAGAAATAGTTTTATTAAGTGCTAAGAAAACTTTTTCCCAGGCAATTTTATCTCTATTTCTTGTTCCCTGCTGTTCCTTTCTATCTTGAAGATTGCATCAGTGGCACACATGTGGTTTTTTCCTGGGTATCAAATAGGACTTGGGCAGGTGTTACTTAATTTCCACAACATCTGCCAGTCATTTTTGGTTGTTGTTGTTAGTTTAGCTAACCTGCAGATGGTCGTGTTTGCCTGTTTGTGCAGCGCTCCAGAGACTCCCATGCTTGTTCCCTGAGTGCTGCCCTGCCCTTCCATGCAGGCATCATCAATTTATCAAACTCAAATAATTTAGTAACAGTTACATCTTCTTGCAATAAACAAAAGCAGCTGCTCTCTAGGTATCCTTATCTGCATGAATGCATAGATTGTAAAGGGCTTTTCTGACAAACAAGACAGAAGTTTAGAATTTCAAACTGGAATTTAGGGCATGTAAGTCAGATTGAGCTGGAGCTGATGTTTAGAAACAATATAATAATGCAGAGAATGAATTAGTTACCATAGTAACTGCTTTTTTTTTAATAATTTGGTGGGGCAATGAATAGAAGGATCTCGGAAAGAAGTAGTATCACTCTTAATTACATGTTGTGAAACAAGAGAGGTTTTGTTCATTAATAGTGGAAATTAATTTGATTTTATAACAGATTGAAGAATGAATATATAAGTTTTGCTTTGGAAAGGCAATAAGAATGATTTACAGGTTTTTTTATTCTTATTTTTTCTACCCTCTGGGAAAAACATAATCACATTTTACATTTTATTATGACAATGCAGGTTATTGATTTCTTAACAATAAAACATGCTCCATAGATTGCATTGTAAGCGTGGCTTCAATCTGTGTGCTGTGATTTGTTGCCTGGCAGTTGTTGGCAGCCTAGCAACATGCTTCAGTCCAGATCTGCAAAAGGATATAGACACACAAAGTTGGGAGTTATGGGGAAGGCAAGTTTTCAGTACTTCAAAACCCATCTAAAATCATCAGCACCTTGATGATTTTTTTGGACTTTTGCACTTTTTGGATGATGTTCAAGTGCACTCCACACTTTCAAGATCACAGAATGGCGTGGAAGCGACCTCAGTGATGCTCTCATTCCAACCCCTCTGCCATGGGCAGGGACACCTTCCCCTACACCAGATTGCTCAAAGTCCTGACCTCCTTAATTCTCTTTCCTCTTGCAGTTTTGAGCAGTTTTGTGTGCATTTTGTGCTTAAGGCAGGATTCTCAAACTGAATGAGCTCTTTTGGAGGCAGATGCAGAGCAAGCAAAAGCCTTCTGTGATCACGAGTCAGCTGGAGCCTGCTTTGCAGAAAGATGGAGGCCCAGTGGTGCTTTACTCCAGAAATTCATGTGCAGGGCATGTCCCAGCACCTCTGGCAGATGCCTGGGTGCTGACGAGGCTGTGGCTGGAGACTGGCAGGTGTCATGGCAGGGATTACTGCTGATGTCCTACTGGAGCCTCTCACAGAGCACGGCCTCTAATTTGTGTCTGCCGTCTCATCTCGTGCCCTTTTTTTTTTATTTTCTCCTTAATGAAACTTGCATGAACTTAATTCTCCTTGAGACTACTGGCAACTTTTGGCTGGAATTTGCTGTTGAGTTAGGGATTTAATTAAGAGGGCCCAGCGGGTTGATGGACAGACACAATTAGGTGAGCCTGGCTTCCTTTGAAAATCTGTCTGAAAGTTGCTTAGATACCTGCAGACAGAAATAAGGAGTGCCACCTGATTACTCCTTGGCCAAGAAAGTGATGTCCATCACCAGACTCAAATCATGTTCCCTCCCTAGACCAGAGAGTCTTAAAGTTGTTTCTCAGAGCATTGCTCTTAACAGTGGCTGCTCAATGGGCAAAGGTGTCTTCCCAGGAGCAGGGGAACTTCCCCTGGTTATCATCGATCCAAAGCTAACTGGTTTTTTAAGGGAGGTTTGTTACCCTTCCTCCTGTGTTTGTCTATGTGCCAGGTAATGCAAGCTCAACTCATTGTTTCAGGAGGAAAAAAAAGGGATAATTAAACCCAGTAATGATTCAGGAAGGGAAATTCAAGCTTCTCTGTTTCTAGTGCTTCTGTGTATGTAGATGTCTTGGTTTGAAAGACAGATGTCTGTTAAGGAAGGCAGGAGCCTCCCTTGAAGTGAAGGATGCAACCCTCTTCTCTCTGAATTATTATAATTTTGAAATTAAGGGGCTTTCAGGCAAAGATATAAAGAATAGGAATAACAGTTCTTTACTAAAATACAGATATATAAACAGGCAAACAAACAGCAATAACCACAGTGGTGACAACCAGACAGAACCACAAACCCAGTTAAAACTGTTTCTTGTCTTTGAGGTGAGTGCCCCCATGATGTCCTTGATGCCTCCTCTCTGGTCTCATAAGAAACTTGCTCTGATAAAATAGTTCTGAAAGCAGTGTATTGTACACTTCCTTCCTTCTTCCCTTATTTAGCTGTATCTAAATAAAATTAAATTGTGATGTTTTTGAAATGGACACTAACTTGGTTTGAACTTTCTTTGGTACCTAATCCTTCACTAGAATTCTGAAATGTTTATTAGTATAATCTTGAAGTTTACAAAATCCTTTCCTGTTTAATTTTTTTGTGTCAGTCTGTGAAGCTTCTCAGAATGTCAGATGATTAGATGAGTTTTGCCCCCCATCCAAGATGTTGATGCAGGGAAGTAAAAGGAAGTTCATTCCAGAGCTGCAAACATCCAGTGAAGAATTTTTTAGTCAGTTGCTTCCTTTTATCTGTGTTAACCATAAATCAGTGATTATTTTATAGGTTCCTTGTGATTACAGTAATCAACAATGTGATTGTATCCTGGAATAGCTGGTGAATGAAACTTCACAGCAACCCCTTAAAGGCACTGGTGTAACAGGGTAACAGCACTGGTGAAATGCAGAGTGGTCTTGCAGTCAAATGTGGTCTTTAGTTTGCCATTTTCCCTCCAATTCTGAGTCTCATCTTTGTTTTTCTGTTTCTCTTTTCTCATGAGGAAGTAAAAGAATTTTTGTTTCATTCCTGGTTTTCTGATGTTTCTTAAATTGTTCTTTGTGATATGTTTTTTTTCACTTAGTGATACACAAATGGATTTCCACTGAAATTCATAAGCATTAAATGTTAACTTTTTAATTTAATGCTCAACTCTATTCCATTCACTCTGACTTTATTTGCATTAATCTTTTATGAATGGAAGCACTTGCACATATGATCCTAAGTCATAGTTTTCCACATAGTTTAAAATTATTTAACAGTTTACTCAGGGTTCACTCATGGAAGACACTCCTGCCCTGTCTGAAGCTGTGGATTGCTCCTTTTTAAAAGAAATACCAATGGGGTTTTCAGGTCAGCTCCACTGATGGTGCCAAAGGCTTGTTCTTTCCTGACCATGAACTTCTCCAGAAGGATGATTGACTTGTACCTCCTGATGCAGTCATCTAATTGAAAAACAAATTTGCTGAATAAAGTTTGTTGCATTGTTCTAACTAAAAACCTGGCATATTATACTGTTTTAAAAGCTCTCTTTTTAAATTATTTACAAGGCAGACTTGTAACTTAAACTTGCTTTAACTTACAGACAGGTTTATCCTTTTGCTGTGATAAAATTTGACAGAAAATTTTCAGATAGGATGGTGGAATTCAAAGTTAAAAAAGGCAATGTGGCCTCAATCTCTACAACTCAATTATGAATGTTCAATTTAACAGGAAAGGTTTGTATTAATAATAGTGCTAATTGAGCCCAGTTAGGCCCAGACAAGAGAACACAATTACATCTTGGAGTACTTATTTTTAATAACTTTATACATCCCTTAAAACTCCTTTTGATATATGTGAGTACACATACACAATATAGATCACTTGAAAATGTAATAAAATATTTTGTATCCAAAAATAAGCTATTTAATTGAAAAGGCATGTTTAAACAGGTAGTTTTGGTATTCCTGCACTTGACTCCTCAGTATTGGAGTAACTGTGACCTCTAATTTGCCTCATTTTTGTTTCCATTCTCTCTCTTCTGTCCTTTCTGCTGTTCTTTGGTCTGGATGCAATTTGTATCTGTTCTCCTTTTTTGCTTTTTCTTGATGCCTCAGTGTGGCAGAGCTTGTTGTCTTATCAAAGCTGCACTCTGGTTCCTGGAATTCTTTGCCTTTTTGCCACAAAGTAGAGGAATTAAAGACTTATCAGCATTTCTCCATAGAAGCACAGAGGTGTACTTTCTGTTGAAAATCTTTCTTTAATTTGGTGTTGTAATTGAACTACACTTACATCCAGCATAGAAGGAAGTTGATTTATTGGTTGCAGTTAATTTAAAAGGCTGCTGGATACTTCTACCTTCCTTCAGCAGTATGAGTGGGATTTTTTGATTTTTTTTTGTAAGTTTTCAAATGTAGCTGAAGCTTGGGATGGACCCTGACTTAGGTTGCCATGTTTACAGATGCCAGTGTTTTTGTAAACTTTAAATTGTCTTTTAAATAAAGACTTCATAAAATAGTAGAAGCAGAGTTTTCATGATTTGTAGAAAGTCCATAAATTGGACTTAATTTAGCTGGGCTGCTTTACTATCTGTAAGATTGAATTGATCTAAAGGAGTTTAGCTTGGCAAAACTGCTTGAACCTCATATTTTAAGTAAATGTGCTGAAAACTGGAAAGTTCTAGAGAAGGAATTCTATGCAGCATTCCTTGGCTGTGAAGGACAGAGCAGGGGGAGGGAGGGAAAGCTAAAATTACACATAAAAGCACGTTCAAGATATCATCATATCCTTGACACTGGGAGTATAATCTGTGTTGTAGATTGGCAGTAATGCCTAATGATTTTGCATCCAAAACCAGATGACATTGTTCTCCCATTTGATATATGCATAATGGTTTTTTGTGGTTTCTATTAATGATGTATTTCCCTTTTAATCAATTACATTTCAATTACATTCTGTCCTTTCAGTAGCCTTAAAGGATTATGGGTTGAGAAAGTAAAAACTAATTTGGTAAAAAAGTATAAGCCGGAAAAAAAGAGTTAATTTCAAAAAACCCCACTGCAATATTCATCTACTGCTGACCATTCAAGAAACAAGAAATGCTGACACTATTGCCAATATTTTGTCTTTTATGGCACCTAAAAAAATCAGGCCTGTGAACCAGGTACTCTCAAGCATCAATTGAGTGTTCAGCTGCAGCTTCTCCATTGTCTGTTGTGACTTGTGGTGCTCATTTTATTGTTAAATATGTTGTCCACAACAACAATCAAGTTGCTGGTCAAGTACAAGGAAATGTCTTCTAATATTTAGCTCAAGTGAACAGCACTGATTGGTTCTATTTTACTTGCTGAAAGGTTTTTTGTTTGGCCTCCATAGAAAGTAAGGGTAAGTTAAATCTTTTTCATTCTAGCTTTATTTAAGAATAATATTGGCCTTATGATGTTATCAGCAAGAAGAGAATCAGCATAGCTGCTACTAAGACAAAAATTTATCTAGACTTGAGGTTTAAGCAGTTGGTAAAGTTATTTTAAGATGCACTCACCATTTGAAGATGTTCCATTAATGCTTAAGATTAGCATATTTTTTAAATGGCAGGAAATTTGGTATAAACATGTAGAGTATGCTGGATGTGATGTTTTCAGAAGTCAGTTTCTGTAAAGCTTGGCTATAATCCTCCTCAGTTTTAAGTTTTTCAAATATGATAGGGTGTTCTCTAAAAACATTTATCTGGTTGAAAATAAATGGAAGAAAAGATTGCATGATAAACCAAGGTGTCAGTCACTGAATTCGGTGTTAGTCAATTCAGAAGTGATGTGGTAAAAATGCATTTACAGAAGTTTTATTATGATACCTATACTTAGACTGCCAAATACCATAAAATGTAGCATAAACATGGTGAACTGTGAGCTGAATCAGGTCCTTAGAAAACTCCTCAGCTCTCATTTTCTCTGGCCATTTTATTTTCTCCTAGTTCTAATTTTCATAATTTTTACTCTATTTCATAATAAGGGAAAAACCATTCTAACCTCATGTTTCAGGGACCCAGTGACAATGATATCTTAATTGACTCACAAATTGCTGACAGCATATTGGTTATTGATCTTGTAGCTGGAGCCTGCATTGACACTCTTGGGCTGTCTGTTCTGCCTCTCCAGGGCTGGCCACCAGTCGAGGCAAACAAGAATTCAAACAGCTGGTGTGGTGTAAAGGTGAGAGCTCTTAGCAGAAGTGAGCTATGCCCTCAGGATTTTTTAGGGGTGCTGATGTGATTGGAAGTGCCTTCCTCAGGTGTCTGAGCTATGAGTGGCATCCAGACCCAGCAGGCTGGTGAGGGCTGCTGGAGTTGAAAGCCAGGTGCCTTTAGGAAGCAGTTCAGGACCTGCCTGAGGTCCCTGATCTTCTCCATGGATTGTGTGTGGATCCAGCTGGCAAGCAGGAGTGGGGAGCACCAACATTTCTCCTTGCAGAAGTCTTGGTGAGCTGTGCTTGCAGAGTCCCTGACTCAGCACTGCACTCTACAGTACTGACAGTCAGAACATCAAGTCCCTTTTTGGGAATAAGCAAGAAGATTTTGACCTACTTTAATGGAAGTGTAGCACTTAAAATATTCTCTTCAGCCCTAGGATTGAAAAGTGTCCTACTTCCCACACAGGAGTCCAAACCCCTCTCCTATTATCTTTGCAAGTCTGCTTCTGTTCTCAATGTGATAACCAGCGGGCACCAAGTGAAACTGCTGCATGTAGGTGTAGAAAGCATTTCTTTATACATCAGGTGAGTTAAGAAGCTCTACTGCAGGATATTGTAGTTACTGGAGTTTCACAAAAGTTGAAAAATGAGTAGTTTTGTGAAAGAAAATTCCACTGGGTTTGCTGAAACAATTCTGATTGATAGAGCTCTTGAATGGCAAATTGCTGGTGGCAGGGAGAGAGGTTCTGAATTACTAGTCTTGCCTTTTTTTCATCTTTTTTTTCCTCACTTTTTTTTTTTTTTTTTCTAGCAGCAGGGAAAAAAAAACCCCAATATTTAGCAAGATGAATCTTTGGTCTGAACCCATGACAAGCTTTTCTTGCACCCTTGGTTGTGGAAGGCTTCTGTCTTCCTTGTCCAAACTTAGTAGAACTTTGGAGGGTCCTTCAGTTCTCTGAGGCTTTTAGCCTCATTATTAGAATCACAAATTAGAGCTACACTGCCCACCTGTAGTGTGTGGTCCATAATGCAGCATATCAGAGTCTACAACTTCAGGTACCTGCTGCTGTGCATTTCTCATACTTCCTTATTAGGCCTAGCAGTGCAATAAATAATGCTTTTCACAACTTCAAATATCCATTTTATAGATGTTGTAAAAAATATTAATTTTAGAGATCACTGTTCCTTTTTTTTTTTGTTTTGTCTAGCTCAGAATGGCTGAAGTATTCAAAGAAAGAGAAGCAGAATATATATAAAAAAAAAAGTAGCTCCCTGTACTTGCAGTACTGCACAACATGGGATTGATTCATGTAACACATCTGTGATCAGATCCCTGGAAGTGATGAGTGATTAGAGATACAGGAGATCAGAACAAGGAGTAGCCAGCTGTGTAGAGTCCTTGTGGCAGCAATTTCTCCCTGTAGTTGTTTCCTTACGTGTGAAAGGATGATAATACTCATCTCTCTGAGGCTTCACTCATTACCAGTTTTATAGCAAGGTGAAAAGTCTATATATAGTTTAATAAAACCCCCAACAGCTATTAGAGAACAGTGTTACTTAGTGTTTAATAATTTGCCTATTCAAGCAACTATCTGTATTAAGGAATAATTGAAACATATTTACAGAGCAAATTTGAAAGAAAAATAATAGCATTATCAAGCTAAAAAGCTATAGCACATAATTATTATATACTCACTTCATGATTCAGCAGCTGAGCTGGTTTTGTGCACGTAAATGATTTTTACCTAATGGATTATTGCAGCAGTGGTGAGTGAGCAGCTCAGGACTCTCCGAAGGGCGTACCTTGAGGACACTGCAGCAGCAATATTTTGCTGTGTCACGAGATTTTATCATGCATAAAGGACAGATTCCATCATACTCAGGAGTTTTCAGCTGGAAACCACAGTTACATTTCTGCTGCCAGTGTACAGCAATGCAAAATGTTCTTAAAAACAAACTGGTTCTGTTAGTGCTGGGCTATTTTTTTTTTTTTCCATTTAAATATTGCCTCATGAAGTGTCTGACTTATAACAGCAGTTATATAAACTACATCAACAAAATGAAGAAAATTATGTCTACTTACAAGAATTTTATTTCTTATTTTTGAAGCAGGAGCAATAAAAATAAAAGTGGATTTTAGTTTGCTGTTACAGTGCTCTATATTTGTCAAGTCCTATTACTAAACAAATAGTAAAAATAATGTGTTGATTTTATTGCTTTAGTAATACAGTTACCAGAACCACTTTACTACACTTCTCCAAGATTTCTAACTTGTTTGAGAGTTAGTCCATAGAAGTGATTTCTCAGGTTTGGACTGCCTCCAGTACACTATGGAAGTGATCTTTCTACACAGCCAGAGATTTGGGTACTAGATAAAGCAGGTATAATTTCACTAGGATGAGATTTATCTCCAGAAAAAAAAGAAAAAAAATTAAAAATGTAATTACCACTAAATTGCATTAAACTGGGGATCTGCCCTAAAATAAGGGCAAACATAATAAGTGATGCAAACATTATCTAACACATATTAACCAACAGGCATCTACAAATAAAAAAGGTGATGTGTCATTTCTGGAACAGTTTATCAGTCCTGGGGATGGTCTCAATTACAGCTCTGTGTCTGTGCCAAGCATTCTTTATACCCCTAAGTGTGTAAAATCTACATGATATATCTGTAGGCTGTGCAAATACAGTGCTCTGTTGACTTGTGGTTTTTTTTGAAGAAAAACATCTTTCTACTGCACTGATAAAGTCAAGGGAAGAATGGAGAAATATCTGGCAAACTTTGGCATTTCTGATGTAGCCTTTAATGTCAGTCCAAGAAGTAATAGAGCTACAGAGAGATGTGAAGATGCATAGAACGAAGCTGGTAAAATTGTTTGCTTTGGCCTTCCCTCAAACATCTATGTGATAACAGGAAACTTTATGTTGAACTTGATAGTCAAATAAATTAAAACAAACATTCCTACTTAAAGGAACCTTATCCCCAGCCAGAGCACAACTTTCTGGTTTATTGAAATGTAATCTCTCAAGTTGTTGAAATATAACACTAATACAAAATTTTGGGGGTTGCCAAGATGCTGTTTGATGTCTATTTTACCAAAACCCTGTTACTGTTTTCACTACCCCTGGTAGTGGCTGCTTTGGTGAGGAGACACCAGTTTAGCACCCATGGGCACAGTACCTTTTAACTCTGATCCACAGAAGAAGGTTGAACAAATTCTGTGGAGATTTGCTCCACAAACGTTTTATTTCTGGCCTGAATTCAGAGTTCTGTCCCTGAGTTTAGCAGTGATGTGATGAGCCACAGCTAAACCAGCGAGCCTCGTGAGTGAAGAGGAAAGGTCATCTATAAACTGCCCAGGATTTTACTTGAGATCTGGAAGTTTCTATCCTTTCTAGTCAAATGTGAAGGAACTTGTACTTTGAGTAACTCACCCCCTTTAGGTTTCTTCAGGTGGTAGGAAGGATCTGAGGCTGAAAAAGACTCAGATCAACTTCCCTGGATCTGAGGTTTAGATCGAGAGCTGTTACTCTTGAAAGCTACCCTGTTGGCTCTGTTTCTGTACCTTTACAATAAAAGTAACTCCTTCCTGCATCAGAGAGCATTTAGATGTTGAAGTGTATCTTAGGGTGTCAACTGTGCTGTATTTTTAATATTGAGGACATTACTTTCTGGAGCTCTGAATGCAACACTCGTTAAAAGCTGTGTGTGCCCTTACTGTTCAGAGGGGGCAAAGAAAATTGTGTGTTTATGCCTATACTGAAGTTTTGCAGTCTTGTTGATCTCTGTATCCACACTGCAAACAACTTTTCAAAATTTGGTGTTGAGGCTGAATTGCTTTTTATTTTAATTTATATCCTTGTATATTGTGATGGCAGATCCTACAATTATTTTGTACATTAATTTTCACTTGGAGCTCCATCTTGTCCACGGGGTACAATTGCATGTTTCAGTTATGGTTTATGTGCCCATGCCTTCCTAAATACTAGAATGTCTCCAATTCTGAAATACTTTCCCTGTGTAGTTGACATACAGCCATTCTTAAGTGTCTGCCTACCCCTTTTCTTTTTAAAGTAAGTTGTGTATCAGATATTTTTGTTTCCATTTATGTCTGATATTTTGGTGCCCTTTCTTCCTCCGTGTATCAGATCCACTTGCATCATCTCAACTGATTTTACCAACATCCTCATTACTTATGCTCCTTCACACACCAAATTAGCATTGAATTATGTGCTGCATGAATTTGCTTGACAGATAAAAGGAAGAACATTTCTGGTGTCTTGAATGAGGAAATGAGTACAGTTAAAACATTGTGAAGGCCTGCCATCTGCAAAGAGAGACAGTATCTGTTTTCCTTGAGAAAGTGAAAAACAATGCAGTGTGCATTGCCCTGTCAGAGCATTTACATCCTTTATATAAAGTCCAAAAGAAGGGCTCCCAAGCATTCCTCAGTTTTTAGATACAGACTCCATTTATTAAACTGGCACAAACCAAAAACCATTGGTAATAGAAAATTGCATATTTGAAGGTACATGTGAGCAAATGCACAGAAACAATTCCCTGATAATTCAGCTTCTGCTTAGGTCCTGCTCTCAGAATCCAGAGCTGCCTTCCCCTGGTCATTATTTCCTCTGTGTTTCTGTCATATTTTATATACATTTCCATCCGTGTGCATCAAGGAGGCAGAATGCCTGCTCTGAGTAAGCACTTTGGATTCCATCTCCAAACTCTGCTTTAATCAATATTGTTTGCAGTGACAGAGTGCTCTGAAGTCTCCTTTTCTTGTCTAACCTCAGACGGGAAATACAACAGATGGGTTTCACCGTGTGTTTTTGGCAAGGAATAGCATGAAAATAGAAATAAACCTTATTACATATGTGCCTCTCAGCACGATGCTTGTAATCTGCAATAAATATCACTAAAAAAGTGCAAACTTATTGCCAGTTAACCATTAATCAGGGAAAAAAAAGTTTAATAGAATGAGCTTGAGAGCAAATGCATTTTAACCTTTACATTAAAAACTGGTGATAGGGTGTTTTTTTTCGTGGTCTGATAAGATGACAATATAACTCAGTGTGCTGTCATGAGCTGAAAGATGCAGTTAAGTGTTTTTCCAGAAACAGCAAATCCATTGTTGTGTGAGCAATATAACAAATATGTAAAATGTAACAGACTAAAGTAACGAGTTTCATTAGGAGACAAAACTGCATATCTTGAATTCTGTTTTCAACAGTACATATTTCCACAAATTATCAATTAACCTTTTAAGTGACCTGAAATCTACCATTACATGTAAATCATGTAGGTGTGGTAGATACTCAATGTTTTCAAGAAAACAAGTATGTTTTCTGAGCTCTAGATGATCCAGCTTTTATCAAGACATTTGAGATGATAGAATGGTTAAATAAATAAAACCACTTTCAATAAAATATTAAGTCTGTAAAATACTTCCAGCTGGAATGGAGGTGATGGAGTTTGTCTGTAGTTGCCTGTGAGGGATAAGAGCCCTGGGTACCTCGGTGTCTGAGCTTACATCCTGTCCTAGGACCAGTGATGCAGCTGCCCTGGAGGCTTTTTGGAGGTCACAGATGAGGATGTCTGTTTATCCAGGACTATCAGCAAGATTTAATTTTAATAATGATTCATCCAGTCTCTTGTGCAGCTCAATTCTTAGACTGGTTTATGCGTGTTTGTACACTAAGTTATTAATGTTTTAAAAAATCCTATCAACTGGGATAAATAAAAGCTTAAAAATATTTTTAAATTTAGAGCTTAATGGTTGCATGACTTCTTTGGATAAGGCTAGATTTCTGGACTCTGTGTGAGATGCTGTGTTCTGCAGGATAATGCACAATGGTTCTTTTACTCAGGACTGAACAGTATTTTCCTAACAGTGATTTCTTCTTCACATATGTCTTCAAATCTCTCCTTCAAGGAGACATTAATCCCAGTGCCACCTATAGTATGTCATGAAATTCAAAACCTTTCTGTTTTTCCCATTATATATAGCAATTTAATCAATTTTGGTGGTGATCCTGGTCATTCTGTATTCCCCAATGGCTGATGCAACCTTCTCTGACCCACCACAGACTCATCAACCATGTCAACTGTTCCCTGAGAAAACAAAATGTTCTCTTTAACTGAACACTCTGAAGGAAAAATTGATGTCAAGTGTTCATCCTTCCCGTTCAATGCTTCCATCATTTCACTGATGTCAATTCTGTGCTTCTGGTAAAAACAGTGAAAGAACAGTCAAGATTCAACTGCAGCAATTCATGTAATCCCAGAGCAAATGAACCTTTTACTTCTTTCTGTCAGTCTGCTCAGATGTGGATTTTACACACATATTCAACACCTTCAATTATATATTTCGGTACTGGTTGGTTGAGTAATATCAAAAGAAATGTATCTGTTCAAATCCTGAGTAAATCAATAAAAGGGTAGAAGTGTAAGAAAACAGAATGAAAAAAAAATGTTTTCTGCACATGTGGGACTTCACAGCCCTCAGTAACTGAGGTTTTGGGTTTCCTGAGTGTCAGAAGCCTTAAAGCATTGGAGGCTGAGTTGGCTTCCAGAGGACACATCTCATGACTCTCTCCCTCATCTCCCATCGTGTCTGAGTGTGAGGTTCCTTACAGACACACATTGCTGCTCTTGCACAGCCTTCCATGGCCAGGACAGAGGAGAACTTAAAATAGCATTCATTAATTTAATGCAATCTCTGTTTGCTTTGACTTTTCCAGTCCAGCATTTTGTGTAAGTAACAGGTAATGTGGTGCTGGTTTTACTCTTCAGCTTTAGTAAAAACAGAATTTTTTTTGTAAATGAGTGTTTTCTTTTTTTTTTTTAATCAATAAGTTTCTTCATGTTGTTCTCTTGGCAGTCTCTTGAAGGCAGTGTTTTGGCATGGCTAGATCACAATGAGCCAGAGCAAGTTGGTTTATCTATTTTATTGAGACCACAGGCTCAATTAAATCCAGGCTCTGCATTCTTATTCCCCTTCTCATACATACAATTCTCTCCCCCCTCTCTTTTTTTTTTTTAAGAGCTTCAACTGCACTAATCAAATTTTTAAGCAGGTATTTCCATTGTAATAATATCTAGCTAATTATTAAAAAATTGTAAATCAGTATATTAAACCTCAAATATTTTCCTGTAACATTTTTATTCCCTCATGCTATGTATATTTATTCTTTTTCTCTCATCCCTTTTGGTTGACTGTTCAAATATAGAAAATCTACTCCTCTGTATCCTTGTAAAATCCCATTTCCCTACAATGTTCCATGCTCTAGCGAGCCATTTAATGTAGAGCTCAGTTTTTGTTTACTGATGCTGTAAATTTTAGGTATTTCACTCTTCCTCACCCCAAAAGCCCAGCGGACCAAAAGGACAGTTTGATCTTTTCAGATACAGTCACTTGTAGAGAATGAATTTACCCTTTTGGTGATGGGATTTCCTGTTCTGGGAGCAGGGGAAATGCCAGATTCAAAATGCACTGCACTCAGCAAAGGGAGTAACTGAACAGTTTTGAAATAAGAACTTGACTAAAACTAGTTTTAGGAAAATGAGGGGGATAGCTTAACTTCTGACATTTTTAGTATCTCTTGATTTATCTGTAGCTGTACATGCAAATGACATGTCTTCAATATTGGGAGAGGAAATTTTTTTTTCTTTTTTCATTGCATCCATTTTGTCTTTTTTAAAAAGAAAAGACTTCAGTCCAGTCTTTCTAGACATAATTATTTAGATGCAATACTCATAATATTTCATAATAGAAATAAAAATACATTTTTGCATATTAATGCTTTCCTGTAATCACTGACAGCAACACCATTATTGTTCATGTATATTTGAAGTATTTATAGCAGGAGGTGTGTTAGTGATGGATTTAGGAGAATGGGTGAGGTACTTACCAAGGCACTGTGGGTGTCAGTCTGGGAAGACCTTGGTACTGTAGGGTGCTCTGCAAAGATTTTTCCAAAAAAAGGATTTATTTCAATGATGATTAATTTTTATTCTTGCATCATCATCCTTACCATGAATTATTTTTTTCATCTTTTTAATTTTGTGCATGTATTATTGTTAAATCTGATTTTTTTAATAACTCCTGCTTTCTTATTCTGACGTATACAACTCTTTATGTGATTAAATGACTGTTTAAATGACCGTGTAGGGCAAGTAATTCTGTACAATCAGTGAAGTTTGGATGTTTGGAGACTGAGTCAAGTTATGTAGACCTTCTCATGGAATTTTCTTTCTAGATTCTTCATTGACTCAAAATAGGAAATAATACTTCCTAGTGGTACCCAGAAAATTCCAGGTGTCCCAGACATAACAATGCTACAACGTGAGGAAATACTACTGAAAACATTGCTTTGCTTTGTTACTTTGGTTTATGTGTTTGGGTTATTGAAAGGATGAGGATGTTTGCTCAGTTGGTGTAGGGAATTTCTCCTTCAAACAAGATGAAACCAGTTTCTCCTTGAATGGCTGGAGCTTTTCACCCATTTTTTAAGTGCTGTCCATGCCAAGGACTGCTGCAGGGAACTTTGCTACCTTGTTAAATTACTCCCAGTTTTTCCTTTTTTAAACTGTATTGAGTTTTTTTTCTGTGATTAAGTAACTAGTAATTTTGCTCAAATAACCTCAGTGTTACAAGTAACATGCAAGTGTTACAAGGAGGGAGTGGAAGCTGTTCTTCCTCATCTGTCAGCTGCAGGTTCGCTGGGTGCTGGAGCAGAGATGTGTGTCTGGAGCAGGGATTTACAGCCCAGATTAAGTTACAACACTTGTATTTTTCCATTATGTATTATTCAATACATTTTAGAAAATAACTGAAATAGGATGTGTCAGAGTATTGTAGAGTTCAGCCTTCACCACTGGATCAGTTGCTGGGTTTTTTGAGAATTACAGAGGTTTTGTCTTCACAAAAAGAAGCTTCGAGTACAGGCAAATACTCTGGTTTAAGCATTAGTATTTCCAGTACTTCAGAAAATGGCTAAGCTTCTTTTTTTTTTTTTTTTTTTTTTTTTTTTCTGTTAGCAGAAGCATTTTTTGCACTTCTGAAGGGTATTAAACTGTTCAAAAAAGGCATATAGGAACAGACAAATATAAAAATTAATGTTAAGCTGTTGTTTCTGATTTAACCATCAAAAGTGTTCTATTCTTACTCCTGTTGCAAGAGGGGCTGTGAGAAGAAGTCTTACTCTAGTGAGAATGTGGGCACAAATGCAATGAGTGATGTTAGTGTGTATTTTACCTAGTTTTATACCTTTAGTTAGTGGGTTGTCTGTATTTCAGACAGCTTTGACAACAAACCTTTCACTGAAAAATAAGTTTATATCATTCAAATTGAGTAGTGTTGTCATTCCAGATAGGCTAAATATGTTCTGTTATCTGTGGTCCAAAGGGCTTATGAAGGGATAGAGAAATAGGAAAAAAGTCCATTTTCTTTTCTTAAAGAAGAGGTAGTTAATAAATTTTTGTAAAACTTCCCAAAACCTTCCTCATGCATGCAGAGCTGCAATGAGAAGGTGGGGAAGGGAACTGAGGTGTGTGGGCCTCCTTGTGAGCTGGTAGGGAAACTCAGGAGCATATTTGATTGAGGCGTTCATGCTTAAGATAATTTAGGTTTCCTAATCAACTGATAGTTTCTTTCCAAGTCAAAACAAAGGCTGAAACCTAACCAATGTCAGCTCTGCAGTCAGTTTATTATGGGACTACATAGATCTGAAATGATATCTTAAGACTGTTATTATCTGTTAATTGACATTTAATTCCAGCTAGTTTTAATATAAACATTTTTATGTAGAAGTTTTTTTGCAGGACAAAGGGAAAAGCATGTTTGTATACACAGAGAGAGAGAGAGGCAGGTTTAGTGATGTCTGATCTAATGCAGCATCAAGGGGAAGCAGCTGTGATTTAATGAGCACGAAGCTGAATGAAGTTCATAACTAGGGCTGTGCTGTTGATGTTCTTGGAAGGGTTTGAGAAAACTTCTCACCCTGCACGTGGCTTCAGAGTTTAACCACTGAGGTAGGTGGTGCCAGGAGAAAGGTTGTGTCTGCAAAACTCGAGAGCTGGGTCGTTCAGTTTTGTGTAATTGCGTAATTAAAATGCAGCATTTCGTGTAACACACCTCACTCTGCACAGAGGGAGGGAGAGAGGTCCTCCAGCTGCCTGACACATCTGCAGAAATCCCACCCAGAGGTCTGTATCCCTGCTGGCCTGCTCAAGCCAAGGAGGATCCCTGTGGAAGAGGGATTTGGGTTCAGTGCCTGCAGGGCAGTCCCAGACTGCTCTGAGATACCAAGTGATTTCATGATACTGTTTGATTGTTCTGGGGATAGGGAGACAGGTACAGGCAAAGACTCTGGTTTGATGCCTTGGTATTGGCAGTGCTTCTAAAAATGGTTAAACCTGCTTAAGCAGGAGTAGTTTTTGGCAGGACCATTTCTTTCAGAGGTTCTGAAGACTCTGGTGTGCCGAAGGCAGCCATGTGGTGTGCAGGGCAGCTTCTTTCACCTCTCTGGAGGAGCCTTCACCCTTCATTTCTAAACCACCACAGTGTTTTGAAATCAGGACGTTATCTCTTGTTCAAAAAAACCCCAAAAACTTCAGCACAGCCCTTAGCACTTTGTGTTTTATGGAATTCTGCAGAGCTTATTGTGAATTAATTCAAGACTCATAAAAATTAGTATTTACTCCTACTAAGAATGACAGGCTTATGAGCTACCAGGAGTGAAGAAACAAGCTGAGGTTTGGGTTTTGACGGCCTCTTGAAGGTCAGTGAAACCTTGGGTGTTGAAGTGAAGCATCCACCAAGCCCAAGCATGACTCCAACCACAGAGGCTGATCCCTCAGTCCGTGCCCAGCGTTGTCCAAGATCTGGGGCCACGTCACTCAGGACCATCTGCTGAGTAATGATGTGGCAGAGGCCAGACACAGCCCTTGTGGAAGCAACTGGGCACAGCTTCAGTCTGTGTCTGTTAACTCTCAGCATAATGGTGGATGGAATGAGAACAGAGTGGTTGCTGCTGGAAAGCTCGGCCAAAGAACTATTTCTTCCCTCAGAATTTCATCACCAGGTGTTATTCAGAAAGAAAGAATATTTTTCTAAAAGGTGTGGTGTTGCAGGAGAGGTTACCAGTGGAGTGTTGAGCTTGGCTTGCTTCACTCCTGGTGTGAGTAGAGGGGCTGTGCTAAGGGCTAAATTGGAAGGCATCCTAAATAGAGCAAGGAATCAGGATATTGTATAGAAATAACTGAGATTATGTTGAACACTGGGCTAATAGAAGTAGAATCAAATTCAAAATATAAAATAAAAGGTCATATCTTCTAAGTGAGTAATAGCAGAGTTTTGTAAAATAGAAACTTGCAACAAGATTCTCATTATAGATAAACAGTGCTTGGATGATCACGGGCTGTGCTTTAGCAGCCCCTGTGATATGCATAAAAACAAGTGAACAGAATATTCTGCTCTATCAGTACGAGTTCATCATCTCTGAACAGTTTAATGAGTAAGGTGAAGAGGCTGTCATCTCAGAGGGAGACATGAGGAATATATTCATCCTTAGATACTGTGTGGAGCAAGAGGAAAAGAACTGAAAGCCAGTGGCTGCAGAAGGAAAAAAATGATACAAACAACTACTGAATGACTTGAGGTTGAATTGTGGAATTGATGGGCAGAGCACCCAAAGTCCACCAGAGCTTTCCAGGGAGAGTGGTGGCTACAAAAAAAACCCCAAAAACTGAACACCAAAACACAAAAACAAACAAAAAGTGGGGATTTTCTTAATAAGGAAATTTAAATTCATGAAAGAAATTATTTTACATAGCTCTTCTAACATCCCAAGGGAAATCTCAGACCTGTGCTTCTATGAAATGTGTTATGCTGCTAGTGCTTTGAATGCTTTATTCAAACTATATTCTTTATCTGGGCAAAGTGTAGATGTTATTAACTATTCTTGAGACAATCTGCTCTGGAAGTAAAAGCCTGTTGGGATTAATGTTGTGATACAATTACCTCGATATGTAGGCTAAATGTGTAAAAGTAAGAGAAGAACATATTTAAGTAATGTATAAAATATGTCACCACAAAAGAATGTACAAATATCCTTCAAAAGTTCTAAAACAATGCTCCAGGGAAGAAAATTTAGGAGAAAGTAGATTAACTACAGATACTCATTTCTGGATGGTTTTCTTAATAGTTGCTGTTTTGAGAAAGCTGTTAGATTCTTAGAAGCCAGTTTTAGATTTCAATGCAGTATCAACTGTTTTCTTAAATTCCTTATGGTCTCAAAATTGCACCCATGAAACATCAGCTATGTTTACCAAAATATTTTCAAATTTAGATGAGGGTTGCAACACAGGGAGATAGTTCAAAGAAAGAAGTGTGTATCTAGTGTTGACAGTTTTGCAAAATGATGTGAATATGCATTCAGAATTTTCACTGTAACTGAAAAAAATAGATTTTTACTCTTCCAAAAAAGAACCCCACCCCAAACCCCAGCCCTATCATTATAACACATTTTGACTTTAAAAATAGCATTTGTTCTTGTGCTTTAACACAGAAAGTATCAAGCCTTTTTAGTGGAGCAATTTATTCTATAACCATTGAAAACAAACGTTGAGAAAGAAAACTCTATTGGGTTCCCATCTTTTTGGTATGTTTCCGTGCAAAAAAAAAATACATCTTGTGAATCTGCGACTTTAAATGCCCTACAAGAGTGCAAAGAATAACAAGAAAAGCTTAACCAAAAAACAATAACCTGAGTTCATTGTTGTATCATGGTAGCTGCATAATAAATTCTGTAAATGTGACAAATTAATAAGTGAGTAAAAGAAATGTTCAGCTGGCTGAGAACACAGAGCTTGCCTGGCCCCCAGCCCAGACCTGCCCGTGGTGCTGCCTCCTGCATGATGTCCCTGCCCTCACCCACCAGGGGCTGCTTTGGCAATGGCCAAAGGCAAAGCCCACCTGGGGTTACTGAGCCCAGCCCAGGAGCCCCCAGTAAGAAGTCTGTGGGTCTGTTAGAGCAAATCCAGAGGAGGCCACGAAGATGCTCAGAGGGCTGGAGCTCCTCTGCTGTGGAGTCAGGCTGGGAGAGCACCTGGCAGAACCTAAAGGGAGTGACATTGGAGCTGCAGAGGGGCTTTTGACAGGGGCATGGAGAGGCAGGACCAGGGGGAAGGGCTTCACACTGACAGAGGGAGGGTTGGATCAGATATAAAGAAGAAATTCTTTACTGTGAGGGTGGGGAGGTGCTGGAATGGGCTGCCCAGAGATTGCCCCATCCCTGGAAGTGTCCAAGGCCAGGCTGGATGGAGCCTTGAGCAGCCTGCTCTGGTGGAAGGTGGCCCTGCCCATGGCAGGGGGTGCAACTGGGTAATCTTTAAGGTCCTTTCCAACCCAACCCATTCTCTGATTTTATCCTAACTGGATGTACAGACAGGATAAATGCAGCTGTCTGAGAGGCAGCACTTCACACACAGCATGACAGAGATTTAGCAGAAGTGCTGGTACTTTTGGAGAAACCATGGTCTATCAAGACCTCTGACAACGTGGGAGGTGCTTGCTTTGAGTCTGACTAGCAGACTAGTGCAAGAGTAGACAAATTTTAATTTGCTTTTAATTGAGTAACTTAAGATCTTCAGTAATTCCAGTTTCCAAGAATGAGGCAACTCTAGTCTTGAAGTACTTCATGAAATAATTATTGAACCACGTCAGACCATAAAGTGCTCTTTGGATGAAACAGAAAGCAAAACCAGGCCAACTATGTGCAGTATTTCTAATACTTCCAGCCTTCAGTTTTTTCCAGAGTATGGACTTCTGACCTGACACAGCTTCTGTGTTGCACTCAGTGATATACAGATACAGATATATAGATTTTTTTTTTTTCTCCTGGAAACCAGGCTGATGCTCCCTTTGACTCCTGTGGACTTAGGTACCTGCACTCATCTGGGAAGGAGGAAGGTGGATTAAAAGAAAATGTACTAGGATGGAGTGACTGGTACCAGATAAAAAAGTTATAATGGGAATTTTTGACCACTGGAATGGCTCACAGATGTTTAGCATAGAAATGTTGTCATTTGGGTGATAAGATAAAGATGCCCTGGTGTGTTTGATTATAATACTTAACATTACACATTTTAGAGCAGACTAGATATATATATCTGCATGTATGCAGTCTTAATATCAGGGATAAATTTGTGTAATTATAGCTCATAATTTGTCTCATTGCAGTTATTTTTGAAAGTTGAATAATTGCTGATAGATGGGCGTGGTAATTTATGGCAAGAGAAAATGCTCTTGCCTCATCTTCTGTGGAGAGTGGTGGGTGTAATTCTGAAGCTGGTCTTGTTTGCTGCTTCTCTAAAATATGCACTGCTGCTATCTGTAGGCACGTTTTGGGGTCTGTAAAGATTCACAGCAATGTGGGTATTTTCTTAGTAAATGAAATTATCACCATGCAGAATGCTTGTAAAATATTTAGATAAATGGTTGTCTGTAAGTGGGGATATGTGGGTATGTTTTCTAAATAAAGACACTTAATTTT
>JACBWW010000036.1:4721801-4747890 GCA_020086605.1 Lanius collurio | reverse complement strand
GCAGCGCCGGGGGCAGCGCCGGGGGCAGCGCCGGGGGCAGCGCCGGGGGCAGCGCCGGGGGCAGCGCCGGGGGCAGCGCCGGGGGCAGCGCCGGGGGCAGCGCCGGTGCATCCCGCCCGCTGCTCGGGGGATGCGGCTCTTTGTGCCGGGGGCAGCCGGAGTTCTCCCGGGCAGCGGCGCCGGGAAGGCTCGGGGATGGCTCCCGGGTGGGCTGTGCTATCCCCGGCACCGGCGGTGCCCCGGGACCGCGCAGCGGCTGCGGGATCCCCGCCGCCCGTCCCGGCGCTGCGCTGAACTTGAGTTGGCGCTGCGGGTGTCTCCGGTTGGGAAATCGAGGTTTGCGTGTGCTGAACTGCGGAAAGTAAATGGGGATGGGCTGGGGGATGCTGTCAGATCCCAGTGGAAAACCCGGGATTCTTCCCATAAGTTATTTCTGTGCGTTTGCCAAATATTAAATAACTCCCCTTCGGTTAATTGGAAATCGATGTGGTTATGTGCGGTTGTCTGAACATACTTCGTTTGGTTTGAGTTTAAAAGAACGAATATGAAGTTAAGTACTCTCCATTTTTATCTTGCTTGTAAATCTGTTATATGTTTCGGGGACAAATTTAGCTCTGTTATTTTGCAACGTATCTCCCCTCTTTTTCATGAGGTGTTTTACAACCAACTGTGTTTATTATATTTCTTCTATATATTTAACATCTTATGAAAACTGCATCCACGTTTCTAACTTCTGAGTTTCCTGGTGGTTTTCATGGCAAAAGTTATTTCTGATGGAGATGTGTTTTCAGACAGAGAAATCTGCTGGCAGATTTTGCAACTTTTTTCTCTCTGGCATTTTTCTCTGCATAAGGGTGCAGTTAGGACAGGGTTCTCTGCTTCCTGTGCCATGTGGTAGTTAGCTGGGAATTTAAATACACTGTGAGCATCCTGAGCTGGAGATGGTACTGGAATCTGTAGAATATTTGCATGACCATTTCTGTGACATGTGTGAAAAGTGGAAATTTTGGGTAGAAATAACTGATTATGGCCATTCAGAAATCAGTGCCTGAATGTTTCTTTCACATAAATTTACTGAAAGTCGAGTTTTAAGTGAAATGTTAAATTCACTGAACGTTCAAGGTGCCTTATATAGAATTTGGGTTCAATTCAGTGGTTCTGTCGGTGCAGTCACTGTGATTTACACCTGCATGTGTGATTAACCCCATTGCAGAGGCAGAAGGATGCTTGCCGAGCCAGGTCTGTTGCTAGGCCTAAAACTTAATATTTTTGTTGCTAGCCTGAAGCTGTAAGAATCAATACAGGCTTTTACATGGGGTGATGGAAGAATTTCAGTCTGGCCCTGCAAAGCAGGAGCAGCCCCTGCTCCTCTGGGGTATGGGAAGTGGCCAGAGGAGCTGCACTGCCCCAGGCTCGTGTGTCCTTACCTCTTACCAAATCACCCATGGGTGCCCAAACATCCTGACAGCCAACAGGGACCGTCACAGAGGGATCCTCGTGGGGAAAGATGATGATGAGTAGCACCAGCACCTGTTGCACACTGGTGATTTGTCATCTCCTAGGGAAAAACTGTGCACCTGCAGTTCTCTGATCATCCACCCAAATCGTCTGAAATGAGAGATCCCTAGGGAGTTTAACTTGAATTTATCAGTGTGTTATAATGAAGTGATTGTGATTACTTGAGTAGGTGAGGAATTCAGATAGTTATATATAAATAATAATTATTATTATGATTAAATAAATACTATTTATACGAGTGATCTGTACTTCTAAAATGAAGCCAGCTACAGTTCAGTAACTGCTGATTGAAAGTAGAAATAGCTATGTGTACATTTTATGGCACTTTGATTTCGTTACATAATGGCATGCATAATTTTCACACATTACATAAACTTTTTTCAGAGCATCCTGAGAAAACAGACAAAATAAGATCTACGTCTGTTTGATACCTAGTGAGACTTTTTTAGCCTAAGTAGCAAATTCTGGTTTCTAATGGTGTGTAAACAAACTGCAGCCAGGCTGGCAGGCGTTGCCTGCTTGTGGCGGTAACAGAAATATGAAGGATGACGTGAGCACTGCAGAACTGAATTACCCTGCACGCCTCCTGCTTGTTTTCTCACCCAGGCAGGTGAGGGAGAGCAGAGGAAGGCTTTGCTTTCCCTTTATCACAGTACTGGATTGCTTCTGTGGTACCAAGTAGAGATCCTGTGACCCCACAGAGCTGGAGAAAACCTTGCTGTTACTTACTCTAAATGTTGCTAAGTGTGGACTTAATAGCTAAAGGAGATACGTTACTACAAAATATCTTTTCCAAGTATAAATAGATAATAAACTCTTAATGAATATTTTTCTGAATAATTGAACATTAAAAAAGGTCAGGTTAGAAAAAGTGAAACTCTGTTAATTGTATTTTTGGGGTTATATTTTTTCCTTATTTTATGAACTGGGTAACAGAGTTGAGTATGCACAAGGAGATTCACATAGATAAAATGAATTTGCTAAACATAGATTAGTAGAGGTTTGGCATCAGTAATACAGATAAATCATACATTCATTACAAAACAGTCTCTGAATTTCTTATTTTACCTACTTGTGGGTCTGAAACAATTGAAGTTTTAGCAGGTGCTGTCTAGTTGTTTTGTAGCTGGGTTTTGTTTGCTTTTTTTCCTTTTATCACGATCTTGTTGGATGGAGAGAGAACATTTCCGTGGTGAAATGTGGGGGATTACTGAGTCTTCATGGTGATAGTTTCTGTCTAATAGTGATGTGACTTATGGTAGCACTTTTCCCTGATAGCAGCAATGTTTATTTCAAAAGTATAATTTTCATATTTAAACATGTGCAGTGCTAGATTGGAAAACTTTTAATGACAATTGCATGGCATGTTTGTTTTTAAATGGTTGTGTTGAATGACGGCAGAAAAATTAATTTGTAGTTTTTAAAGATCTGTGATTTTTATATCTGTTATTTAACAGAGCTGTAATGTTATCACTGAGCGCTGCCAGTTGGGTATAAAGTGCAATGTGTAACATTTCCTGGTAGTAGAGTTGCTCTAAGTGGAGAAATAATGTAAGCAGTACAAGAATTTTTACAGCTCTCTTGTCACAATTAACTGTTTGGATGAAATATGAATTTACACAACATCTGCCTTTCGGGGCTGGCATTCCCATCGGACCCCACTCGCTTCCCAAAGCAGCAGTGTCCTGTCTGGAGCCTTGTGGCAGGCAGGATGGGCTGGAGGCTGCCTGGTGGACAGGAGAATGTGGCAGTGTGGAGATTCACTTGGTGTATCTCGGTCAGGAAATGCTGCTGGTGCTGTGAGGGTGGAACCTTTTGGTTTCGCTTTAGCAGGGACTTGCTGTGGCACAGCGAGCTCCCTGACATGCAGCTGGCTCGTCCCATTGCTCCTGCAGTCCCTGCTCATCCCCCTAATTCCTGTGCCTGTGTGCAGGTAAAAACCCTGGGGTGTGTGGCCCATTGGGGGTGAGGTTTGGGGTCTGGCACACAGTGGTGTAGCTGATGGTGGAGGGAACAGCGCTCTGTTTCCTGAAGCTGCAGATGAGGACTCAGTGAGATGGGGGAATCCAGCTGGACCTTGCAGCATCAAAGTGAAGGGTTGTGTCTTTGAGACCCTTCTGCTTTACATCCTTGTTGTGGACACTCCTTTACCAGGGGAAGAGCTGGTGTTTTATACAGTTACTCCTATCAAATTTGTCTCTTCAAAGGTTGCTGTGTCTTTCACTGTTTTATTTTCCTGCACCATGTGGTAGAGGGTGCTTCTCACCACTCCTGACTGAACTCAGACATGGTCGTTAATGTCTAAATGCTAAAATTTTTGTGTGCATCCCAGGAAAGGCAAGTTCACAGGAAGGTCAAGTAGCCTGAGAGACACTGATGTTCCTCCTTGGTAAGGGCTGGCTTGGGAGGGGAGATCAGAAGGTGCTTTGGGAAAGATGCATTTTTTCCATCATGGGCCAACGTGGGGCACAATGAAAATGGGCATAATGATGAGACACTGTGGAAAAATGTTAGAAGTAATTCTGTACTACTTCTCCCACTTTTCATACGTGGCCTGTCTTGACTAGTAAATGTTCCAGACCAGTGCTGTCCCTCAGAAAAGAAACTGTGCAAGTGTAAGGCATGGCATGATGGGATGGGCAATATTCAGTACTCAGAAATGGTTCTGAAACAGACACCAAGTGCTGTTGGCACAACAGCCTGCAAATTTTGAGGCACAATATTAAGAAACGAGTACTCAAACTAGAGGTTGTTCAACTTGGAAAGTCTGGCATGTCGTTCTCTTGGGCTGTGTAAGTGATCTCAGTCCTCCCTGCTATTTTTGCCATCATTCAGGGCAAAATAATTGAGCTTGTTCATCAAGCAGGCTGTGGTGTTGTGAAGACAGCAGCAGACTGTGCCGTGTGCTACCTTTACATCCACGTTTTACAAGGTGATGTAAAAATAGTACCAAGTGTCATATCATGGTGAAACTGTCCAGCAAAATCTCCTGGTTCTTGTACAGATATTTAATCCAGCCTTCTGCTGTGGCTACACGAGGCTTTGCTTCTAATTGATCTCTTACTCAATAATTGCAAATTATTACAATTGCTCAGTCAGAGTGAAAAATTATGTGTAACAGGTTGCTGTTATAGTGGAGATCAATCATGTTACCTTAGAGCTAGTTAAATGTGGTGAAGAAAAGAGCCCGACTAGTTAATTGTGTCTTCTTTGGCTTATCCCTCTATAAAATGAGGGTAATCATCATTATAAAAGGTGCTTTAGGACTCCCTAAATATTTCTGAAGCACTTAGGAATTGTAGTTAAAAAAATAATTACCTAGTAAAATGTCTACTTAATAAAATATAAAAATAAAAGATGTAGAATGTATTAGGCTTCATAATCATTTAAATAGATGCATGTAGTTTATTTACCTTCTTAGTGAGAACTAACAACCATTGAAAGCAAATAGGTCTTTAGGAAAACTATATTGGCAAAATGAGATTATTTAAATTAAGGTTTCCAGTTCACTAGCTTAAATTACTTTTGCATTTATGATTTAGGCTCTGATTTAAATCATACTTTGTACTGTTAGTGTTCAAAATTTATCATCAACATTGAAGCTGTGAACACAAAAGACATTCTTGGCAAGACTTATGGAATGCAATGTCAGTATATTTCTCTGGAATACAAAAATTTTAGAAAACAAAACCTTTCTCATGACACTTATGACTTTTGAGATGTGGGGGAAAAAACCTTGACAAGATAAGCTGTAAATGGTAGTATTTTAGTCAACAGATTAATGGGTGGCTGTTCCAGTGGCCTGAAAGGGGCCAAGGGCAGAGTAGAGGTACTACTGCCACACAGCTCTGAGGTCACTGGTGTTTTTAGAAGGGAAGGAATATTTGTAAATGTTTTATTGAATAAACAGCATCAATCTCTTCATCAAATATAAAAGGATGCATAATGTTTGCTGTTGTTTTTGTTGATTAGGAGAAATATCAAGAAAAATTGTTCTGCATTACCAGCAGAAATACTGCAGAGTGGAAAGGACTTCCTAGAGCTTTTTATTCATTTATTGTTCTGCTGAGCAATTAGTGAAACAAAATCTCATTACATCATTTTTACACTTGACAGATTGGCATTTGTTTTTCTCTGTTTACAAAACCCCAACCAACCAATAAACTGAGATTTTCTTCACTAAGGAAGGAAGTTTAGACCAAAGTTTCCAGAATTTGTGACTCTTATTCTCATGTTACCACAGCTAGGAGTATGAAGGGGAAGGTGTGGGCTTCATGGAGAAGTTTGGGGAGCCTTGTAAGCTGTGCAAGGCTGTAAATCCTCAAACCACCTCTGCCTCCCCGAAGTTTTCCATGGATCCTGGTGGAGCCAGGGTGCAGTGTGGTGCCAGGGGTGAGGAAGGTGATGCTCAGGTGGGTGCATTGAGAACATGGTGCACTTTCCTCTCTTACTTCATCTCTTTCAGATGATCAAAGGCAAGGGACTGCTCACTCTTTTCACAGCCCCTTATATGCTCAAGGTTTTTCCAGAATTAAATGCCTGTGAAATCAGGAGCAGAAGAATGGCTCTAGGCATGGACTTACTGGCCCTTCTCATGCCTTTAGGAAGTGTTGTAAACAGGGATCTGATTTGCATTTGTTAAGAAGTGGTAATTTCATCTTTAAATAATGGTGCTTTAAATTGTGATTTGCATTTGTATCTTTTAAGGAGTAAATACCAGATTGCATACATAGTTTTGTACCTTCCTTTTTTCATTCTTCCTCAGAATATCTTGGAATAGAATAACCTCTGTTGTTACTGTGGCTTATTGGCATTACATTTTGAAACCTGAGTTCAATAATTCTATTTCCTATCCCCTCAAAAAAAAAAAAAAAAGAAAAAAAAGGAAAGAAATCCATTATTTGTTGACTTGTTCAAAAATGTTGTTTGGATCATTTTGTGTGTACCCATTTCAGTGACCAGAATGTCAATGGAAGCTTTGTTTAAATCTTTTTCTTTATTTTTTTTCCTTCCAATCCCACCCACACATACACCTGTTCATCTAAGTCTTTTGGGCCAGATATCAGTTTATTTGATTGGGCTTTATGGCTTTTTTTTTTATTTCCCTCCTGCTTCATTCAGTTAACTGCTTGTTGTCAGTTCTGGCACATCCCCTTATTTTCTGTAAACTGCCCATGGAAAAAAGGCTTGTTTCCAAAGGCAAAGAGGTAATCTGGCTCGGAGTTAGATTAACTGTTGCAGTAGCTCATGATAAACATCTGTTGCAATACTCCCAGATGAGAACATTGCTTTCAAAACTGTTTACTGCACATTTTGAACTATTCACTTTACTTGTGGTTTTATTTTTTTTTCTCCCTCCAATTACTAAATTCTTTTGAAAGGACATAAATCCATAGAGTCCATCTCGGAGCCCCGTGTTTGTTTTATGATACAGACAAGGAAATGTGGTTATTGAGTTGCTGTTCATGTGCTGGAGCCCCTGAATATTTCTGACTGGAGCACAGAAGCATCTGCATTCCTTAATAAAATCCAACTGTGGAGCAGGCCCCTGGGAGTGCTGCTGTGTGTGTCCATGCTCTGCCTATGGTGGATTTTTGTCTCCTGCTCTGAATTTGGCAAGATAAGACTGGTGGGAAGTGGAGTTTAGCTTGGATCTGAAATCCAAGGGTGGGTGTGTGGTTGGAAGGGTTTGGCCAACTGGGCTTGGGACTTTGCCATTGAGGAAACATTCTGCTATTTATTTGGAATAATTTTTAAATTATGTTTGTCTTACACATTTTTTTAAAAAAGTTTTTTTAATTCTGTATTAAATGGATCACATAATGACAGTTTCTCCTGCAGTTGGCTTTGAAGTTAGGTCTGCCAGCAGCCACTTACTGCTGTAGCTGAGGATCAGCAAGCAAATAAAGCAAGCTTTGGTAGGTTTTCCCAAAACATCAACAAGCTTCTCCCCCACCCCACCCAAACCACAAAACCACCATTCTTGGTGTCTCTGGGAAAATAACATTGGAAAACAGTGTGGAATACCTCAAATGGTGAGTGTTTTCCAACAAATCGTTTTTCTTTCTTATGTTTATAAGGACGATGCTCTTAATGTAAGAGTGTTCAAAGTGTTTTCACCCATATTTCTCAGAAGTTGAAAAGTGTTTTGTGCTGAATTTCATATCTAAATGTTTCCTATAACAATTAAAGAAATCAACTGGGTACTTTGCATTTGTGTTGATCTTCACCAGAACAACTCACTTTGCATAGCAGTCTAACAAACATAAAGAAAGGGGATTTCCAAATACCTAAGCTACTTGTCGTAAAATACAAGAGTCTGTAACTTTATTTCTTGCTGATTTTCTTCGGTCTGGCAGAACCCATGTTGTTTTAGCAATAAATCTGTAAGAACAGCTGTTCTGATTCAGAACAAGCACTTATAATTCAATATCCTGTCTCTGATGGTGATCAGCAGGTATCTAGGGAAGCATACAAGCACAGTGCTAAAGCAGTGGAATCTAAGGTGAAATTTCTTAGTTTTCCAGTTTTATGGTGGTATCAGGATTTTCAGAATCTGCTTCCTAATTATAATGTTGAAATGACAGGTGTGAGACACTTAACAGCCTCGGCGTTCTCTTAAAGACTGTGGTAGTGATAGGATGATAAAAAAAGGGAAAAACCCTGAAAAATAATGGATGGTATGTAAAAGAGAGAGAAATAATGGGAAAGGCTGGGAAAAAAGGAAAGAAAGGGGCCATAATTACTGCATAGTGTAAAGAAATGGCAGAAAAAGGTTGGCTTGTGACCCGGGAGGTGATACCCTCCTGCACTGGAGCTCCCTGAGACCTTGGCCTGGCAGGTTGAGCCATCACCTGCATCCCATCACTGGGACATAGGAGAGAGGAAGGCAAAAGCAGGACATGGAGAAATCACTGGCCTGAGCCTTTTTCAAGGCAAGAAAGATGGTAGAGGGCAGACAAATTAAGTGTGGGAGAAGAAACACATGGGAAAGGGGAAGCATGAGTGATGGGAGTATCCAAGAAAGCTGTAGAAACTGCATTATTGTCTGTCTGTAAATATCTGTCCATTCAAATTGATGAATAAGAAATGTCTGTGTAGAAAATTTGTTTTGCAGGTTTGTACTGACACCCTTGGAGCATTGCTGTATTTTTCCCAGGCTTCAAGACACCCAGGTTTTATTTTTAGTGCTGCCCTGGGTTCTGTTTTGTGGCAAACCTGTTCCAGCTTGCTGCAGTCATTACTACTAAGACCATCTAAATAGCAACTCGAAAAAAAACTATTAAAGCAATGTAAATCATAATAAATTATTTTGGCTTTGTGTAGATTAAAAGGTACACTTAGGATGGACTTGGTTTTGGGTCAGGTTTTTTAATGCTCTAGAGCAAAAGAATGACAAGCCTTACATCACTGGTGTGCAGAGGTGATGGTGCTGTACTTTAAATAACAGACATGAGGGCGTTGTGACTGGGATATTGTCACTGTAGCACTCACTTAAAAGTAGATTTTTAGAGAAGCTTTTGCAAAGGTGTATGGAAAACTGTTATTGACTATCTAAAACGAATTCAAGAATGATATCCAGGAGGTGTTGCAGTGGATGAGGTGTTAAAGCAAACTGCTCACCAAAATAAGTCATACTGCAAGCTAGGATGAAACCTTGCAAATCCAGGGTTTATTGTATCTATCAGAATGAAGAGAAGAAGATGCATTTGAGTACAAAAGGGCAAAACTGATCTTGAATTTAAGCACAGTTTACATAATCCTGCAAGCAAGAAGAGGGGTTGGTACAACCTTTGTGGTACTTTACAGAAAGGACAGCTTCATCTGTAGGTAAAGACCAGGCAAAGGAGATTTATCAGCTCATAGACAAGGTGGGTACAAGGTAAAAAACCTCATACTCCTCTTTAATAAGTTGATATTTTCATATGTATGTATATAAATAAACATAAATTAACAATACTGGTAGTATTGTGTGTGTATGCTATTAGAACAATGTTTTTCATAATTAAAGGCAAACAGTGCAGAAGCAGCTTCACCAGTATGGGAATGAGAGGGACTAAAACACTGTGCATTTCAGGATTCAGCCTCATTTACCTTTTTAGGAGGATTGTAGGAAATTGATCTTTTCTCAGTTCCCCAGAAAGTATTTCCAAGGTGGCATTCTCAAGTCCAAGGAGCCTGGAGTCTGGGGCTGGTTTTCTCCAATATGTGCTGTGGAAGATGCTTTGATTTACCCTGTTCCTGTGGCAGTTGTGGACAGGAGGACTACAGGAGTGAATTGTGCTTTCTCTTTTTGCCAGAGAATTTTACCTTTTCCACTGATTATCCATGCTTCTGAAGAGCCTGAATCTTCATATGCCTCCTATTAGCAAATAATTTTAAATGCAGCTTCCACAGTTGCTACTCTCAGTAGGAAAATAGGAGCTCTAACAAGGCGTATATGAAATAAATTTTTCCAAAATCTAATAATCTGGGTTATGCTTCTTGCCTTTACTATGCAGCTTTTTATTAAAAGGTTTGTAAAGGTAAAATGTCAACACTAACTTTTCCCTCCCATTGCAGAAATATTCCTTTTGGGTTTTAGATGCTCTGTAACCACCTTAGAATAAACAAACATTCTCCAGCATCAGTCTGGATGCATTTTTACAGCACACTCACAACTTTTTTGTGGATGGTTTTGTATTTTCACTTCTGTATTTATCACATATCTCCACGTTTGCCTACCAAATCCTTTCTAAGCACCCCAATGATTTCATTGGCATGCACAAACCGATGTCTCTGTTATACGTTGAACATGAAAGAAAATGTACTCTTGAATTTCAAACTTCACTTAAAAATACTTGGTTTTCCTATATCCCTATAGATTGTCTTGACTTTCAAAAGGAGATTCCTCAGAATCAGTGAGGAATCCGATGGCACATCTGCACATCAGTTTACAATAACTTTTTTACACTCAGATTTTATTTAGCTTGTATAATTTTGTTGTGCAAACAGAAGTAGCCCTACAATTCTGTTTCACAAATGCCTCATACTTATGCTGAGCTGTTAATGGTTCTGTTAGTATTGTTAAAGTATTAACAGAAGAATAATAATAATTGCTTTGCTGTAATTGTATTGAGGCTAAAAAAACATTCTCATAGAATATTAATGAGAGCCTTTTTCGAGGTACGAATTATTGTTCTTAGGACAGAAAATTAAACTTAAAAAAATAATAGTGCCATACTGGAGGAACAAAATAATAAAAACCAATAAGGCTTCTCTTTAGTTTTGAACTCCCTTTCTCCTCCTGTCCTGACCCCATTTGTGCTTCCTGTAGGTATCCCTGGGCTCTGCTCCACACCATATGTGCTCCGGTACCTCGGTACCACGGGGGGCTGGGAGACTTTTAACAATGAATTTTCCTTTTTTTTTCCTGTTTATCTCAGCCTTAAATTACTTTAACCTTATTTAGTCTTAAAAACTGTGACTATGGAGCTAATATTTTATGCAGCATTGAGAGGAACTGGAAGTGCTTTTCATTGCTATGCAAAATGCAGCTGGGGAATGGTGCAGAATTAACGACAGGGAGTTGTGCTCTTGAGAATGTGAGCAGTAGTTTATTTTCATTTCTGTCATTAAATATCTTATTGCCATCTATTTGTTTTTTCTTTCCTCTCCCCTGCAGTGCAAAAAAAAAAAAAAAAAAAGGATGATTACTAGAAGGTAGAAATTGTACAAATGCTCGAAAGTCCCTTAAATCATTGACCTTCAGTTGACCTCTGGCACTGCTGGTGTGAACCCTGATATTTTTTTCAGAGCTAAGCTGGTACCTCTGCCATTCTTCTCCTTTCATCAAATCTTACTCAATTTTATACCAAGTTGCTGATTTGTAAGCAAAATCCAAATATAGGAATAATTAAAACAATGATCTCCTGTGGATCTGAAGAGAGTGCATCAGGACGTAATAAAGCACAAGTGTTTCCTGGGACTTGCTTGACCATTAAAAATTCACAGTTTATGCTGTGTAAGACAATTTTCTGGCTGTTTTTGGTAGCAGTTATTTCTAAATAGGCAAATGAGCTGCCATTGCAACACTTGGCTTTTTCCAGACCCATTGATCTGAATAAAAAAGACGGTGCAAACTTGAATTTGTTGTTTGTTTTCTGAGATTTCAAAGGGGGTTCAATTTAAATGCTAAAGCATGTAATTTCTTTTTTCAGTCTCGTGTACCAGCTCCTTGTCATCCTTCATTCTCCCTCGTCTGACATCAGTTTCTCTCTTGTCCATTTAAAACTGAAAGTTGAAAAACTGCAGTTTTATACTTTATATTATTCTTCTACCCTGGAGCTGTTTTTAGTGTCTTTATTGCAAGTAGACAGATGGTGATATTTGGTTTCCTGTCAGTTTTAATGAATATAGATAGGAGTGATAAGAACATTTGCTTCGTTTAGCAAACTTCCTTTTCTGGCTTTTAATTAATGAAGTGCTCACTGGTGTGCCGCTGCTTTTATATGTGCTACAGTCAAATCTCTTACACCACTCCTAGTGTCGGATAATGAAAAAAGAGGATGAAAATAACTTTTTTTTTCTCAAGATCCTTTAAAGTTTACTTACCCAGACTGGGAAGGCTGCAGACATCAGACATGGAACTGCTCGTACGAGCTGCCCTAGCAGCATCTTTTGTTGCTGCATATTTTGGTAATATCTTGGGTTTTTATACCAAAAAGCCAAAGGAAGTGGTTTGTGTTTGGTGTTCGCTTAACCTTGGGAGAGGTTCAGCTCAGCTTTGGAGCAATCTGCTTCTCATGCAACTTCTTAGATAGAATAAGGTCCGCACCAGAAATTTGGTCAAATGGAAAAGAAACCCCTTGGCTTTTCAACCTTTTTTCCCCCTGCAAATTGTTCTGCCTTGGAGAGAACCAAAACATTAATCTTAACATAGATTTTTTTATTTTTTTTCCCTCCCAGATAGTTTGATTTCTGTGTTAGATTAGCACAGGCATTATTTTAGATTCTTGTAAACTTTTTTTTTTTATTATTTTTAAGATCCTTCTCCAGTGTTTAGCACTAAGGGGTTTTCCTTTCTCTTTGTGTATATTGAGGTTTTAATGTTGAGGCAGGGTCAGTGCTTGTAGGCAAAGTTTTTTAAATAATTTCTGCTTTTCCCATAACAGTTTGAGTTCTTTAATGGTAAAAGTAACCATGTCTGTGTGTGTAAAATATTGCAGTGGGTAAAGTTTGAATACTGGCTGTGGATTTAAAATCTTTGCTTTAGCTTTCTAGCTCAAATAGTTTAAGATCTCACTAGATGGAGAGGAATTGAGTGAAAGACCAGAAGGTAATCTTTTGGAACATTATTTTCTGAAGCATCTGATTATTGCTGATTTTGAAGAAGCTGATTTTAAATCTCTTGTAGCTTAATACTCCTGTTTCCTGAGTTAAAAAATGGACTAGATTTTGTACTTTTTTCAGGACTTTTGTTTTACTGTAGCCTTATAAGGGTAGGATTTGGTTCCCTGGTGGCAAATCTGTTCGGGGAAAAAGAAGTTGGTTTATTTTAGTAAAGCTGTTTTAAAATACTCCAAGAAGCCTGGCAGGAGGCAGAAATAGTTGTTATTTTATATTATTTCTTAGGTCTTTCTGAAAACGTCACAAAGTGCAAACCCCGTTCCTATGGAAAACTCTTCTCCTGGTGAAAGATACCTCAAATTTAAATGAGTTAAAAGCAAACAAATTGCTTTCTCTGATGCATTTCGTTGGTGAAGGCAAATAATCAGGTGCATGTACTGCTTTTATTGCATGGATGGCAGTACCTCTGCAAACAAACAGTGGCTGAGGTTTTGAACGTGTCCTTCCTTCCCAAAGGTCACCAGTAAGAAAACAAACCCCTGAAAGGACGTCTGGAGCAGTTCATGTTTAAGTAAATACTGCCTTTCTGTGCTTGCATTTACTTTGGGTGGGTTTGCAGTTCTCATGGGTAGTTTGTGCAAGGCTGAGTGAGGCAGGACGTGTGAGCCATGTTAGAGGGAGGCAGGGATCTCTGGGGGCAGCTGCAGCCCCATCCCTTCTGCTCAGGACCTGGAGAACAGCTCACATCCTGGGGGAGAAAACCCAGCCATCTTCATGTACTCTGGTTTTATCCTGATGGTCCTTTCTTCTGAACCAGAAATCAACAGCAGTGCACAGTAGCAGGGTCAGTTTTAATCTATTTTCCTTGCAGAAATCAGTGTAAACAAAAAATGCATGGTAGTGCCTCCTAGTGCGTAGGCAAGAACATTTTAACGTTGTTAGTTGCAATATTAAGGTTGTGCTTTCATTTCTTTCTGGTTTCTTGTCATCTTTCAGGAAACAGAACCGTGTGTCTTCTCTCTTAAAATAAAAGAATGGTTTGTGGTGCCTCTAAGCTGGTGTTCCTCACTGTATTTGACTTAGGTATTTGTGAATTTTATATGAAATCCACGCTTGAACGAATGTGAAAAATAAACACATTTAATTCAGACTGAATAAAACCTTCTCCCTCTGGAAAGAGATCATAATCTGTATTTGTGGGGTTTATTTTTCCTTAGCCTTTGCTTCTTATTCTCTGAATAATTGTAGTTGCATGTTCTTCTTTTCAATATTTGCCAAAATCTCCAGCAGTTCTTATTCTCTCATATCTCGTTCAGTCATGAGCCAGAAGGAAAGAAAGTCATCTGGAAAAGAAAACCCACAGGGCTTCATTCCCTTCCCACGCCCCATCATTTTCTCTCCACATATTTGAAGATGTGAAGCAATTTAGATCAGCGTTCTCCATCGTTCCTTTTTCCTAACCCGATTCCTCTTCTTACAGAGAGAAACAAAAGGAAGATACAGAAGAGAAGTTGAAGAAGAAAGCAAAGAAAGAGGAGGAAATAGTGGAGAGAATCAGAACAGAGTTGGCTTTTCTAAAAGGAGTTGTCCAGGAAGCAAAATGAGCAGCTTCCCTCCTTTTTTTTTTTTTCTGATTTTAGCCCATCCTCGATACTGCAATTCTGAGATAAGTGGGTCAGGCAAAAGGGCATAATTAATAGTGATTTCATGGTTGCTGTGAGTATGGGACAGCACAGTGGGTAGAATGGATTCAAGGAAATGTTGGCAGGCTCTCAATGGAAAGCTCCCAGCTGCCCCCCAGGTTGCCATGTCTATCTTCTGCCATAAGATTCTGAGCTGTGCCAGCCAGGTGGGAGCTGGATCCAAGTGGGAATAGAGCAGATGGATGCTCTACTGGATGCTCTGGTGGATGAAGTGCAGCACATCTTAAGTACACTGAATTTAGTGTGGGACAGGATCTATTTGTGAGAGCAGCTGGGAAAAGGATGGATCAACCCATTGAAAAGGACTGTGGGGAAACAAAGAGCTAAGTACCCTGAGCAGGGGCCATAATGGGGCATAATTTTTTTCTGTCAGATATTGAGTTTATTACTAAGGAGCATTTCTTCTGGCCTACATGCAACTTCAGTTTCTGTTACCCTGCAGGGCTTTGTTTCCTCTGGTTGGTGATGATGTAGCGTCAGCGAGGCTTGCGTGGGATGTGGTGCACGTGGTCCAAGGACAGCAATCTGTGCATTTCTGCCAAGAGATTAACTTGATTTTAACATCTGGAGATAAGGAGAGAGCTACATGCAGCAAGTTACAGTTTGAAGATGCTGCAGCAGAGAAACTTCTTCAAACAGATGTAGTGCCATTGCTGTCACAGAAGATGGAAGGACAATCCACTTGTGTTGTTCAAATCTGTTTTCTGCAAACTTTAATTTAATTTGCGTTTCTTTTCCTGATGGAGCCAGGTTACTGTGAAATAGCCATGCTGTGTCCTGGTCAGGGGATGGTGCCATATTTTTGGATACTCCTAAAAACCCTGATGGGTCTTTCCAAGTTCCAGTGCCCCGTCTGCTCTTGAGCAGGTGGAGCCCCTTGGATTAATATTCCTAAATCTCTGTGCTTGGATTACACACACCCAACATCACCTGCTTGTGTCACCAGGGCCTCCAAGAAAAGCTCTTTTCTTGTTAAAGAGGAAATGCTTGAACAGGAGCTTTTTACATTCCTATGGCACATTCAACTTGCCACTTTGGAAATTCCCTTGGTGGGAGCTGTGTATCCTGGTTGCTCAGAAAGATTCACTTCATTCAGCTGGGACCTTTCAGGACCAGCTGTTTGGAGACCAGTGACCTGCAACCCTTGCTGGAGATGTGTTGGTTGTGAGGTTAGACATTGTGCTTGCAGAAGAAAAGCAATGTATGGGATGGGCGCTCCCTGATGCAGAGTGGGAGTGCAACACCTTGGGAAGATGATTGTGGTTTTTTGCCTCCAGAAAAACAGTAAATTTATGCTTTTAGATCTATAAAAGTGATTTTGCAGAATAGTTGGCTATGTACAACTCGTGGTTTCAGCTCATGAATGCAGAGGATGAAGCAGAAGTATCTGAGGGGTTAGGTTTTTATTTTAGATCAAGTTTATGTTTCAGTTTTTAGGACATATTAGTAAACTTCATCCTGCCGTTTCTCCGTATGGGTTTGAATTTTATGGTATTGAACCTTTGTCCTTTTCATGAAAATAAAAAGACTGTTCTCTCTGTGGCTATGCCTGTGTTATTTTGGTGAAATAAATTGAGATCTTTAGGCACATGATTTGAAAAATGTTTTGGGATTATTGCTAAAAAAACCAACCCAATTTTGTGAAGGATTTTGAAGGAAAAAATTAATTTCTCTGAATGCAGTAGCTCAGTCATCAGCAGGTCTGTTCTGAGAATGAGTGTGTACAGCCCACACAAGGGCACATTTGATTGCCTGATAGGCATCAGTAACCAGTATTTTTCTTCACAAAAGACCTTTTTGCTTAATACTGAAGAACTGTATAGTTCATTCTTTCAAAAAGAGCATCTGAAAAACTGCTTTAGAAATGTTAGTTATTATGAAACACAAACTTTGGAACATTTTAATTTTTCTAAATTATGGTATCAGTGCAAAGACAATAAATTGGAACTGAAGGATGCTTTGTAATTTCTCTGTGTTTTAGACAAAACAGTTGTGCATCTGTATCTTTTTGATATGTTGAAAATGCCATATGGAGAGGTCACTCTGTGTTTCAACTTGCAGATGAAATAGGCTAGGAGTAGGAAGCAACTCTAAACCAAAGGGTTTTTCAGCAAAGGAAAAGCCCCAGATTTGCTTTTGTCATGTGGTGGACATTTATTGTTGACTAATAATTATGATTTGTTGTATTCCAACAAAGAAACATTGGTGGGGGATTTTTTGCCAAGGGGAAAAAAGATGACATACTTAGGAATACTGCTGTCTATAATAAAGCCAGACAGCTTGAAGGCGAATACAGTGAACTGGAAAATGGTGGTCTGTATCCTTAGTAAACAGAAGATGTAGGGGAGCAACTGCAATTCCATCTTTTACACACAAATGGGGAAAAAAAACCTTTCAGTTGTGCCTGAGTCGCCAAAGCTGATTAAATGCAGGGGTTTAAAGAGAGAGATGATGAAAAGAATAAGGGGAGAAAGTATCAAGTATTTGGCAAAAGCCTGGTGGGGGAACATGGTGGTCATAAAAGCCATTGGGATAAAGTATGGTAGATGACCTCAAGGTCATAGGAAGATGCTGTTCCTCATCAGTTTTGTAACTTGCAGAGTAGAAACAGCACAATTTAAATCTGTCCAAAAAAGCTCATGAAGAGTGAGGACAAATTTCTGATGATGCTCTGCTGTGAAGCAGTGGCCTGATGGCATTGTCTGCTGAGGGGAAAAGTTAGAGCTGGCTGAGGTCTCCAGGGAAGATGGAGAGCAAAGTGCTGGTTCTGCTTTGGTCTTACTGAATGTTCTGCACCTTTGCAAAATGTAATATTAGTGTAGTCTTGGAGAAACACAGAGTGTGAGCTGTCAGCATAAGAGTGATGGAGTTTGCTCATGTCAAGGAACAGGATGGGCAGAGGAAGGAGCCTGATGTCAAAGAATCGAAACCTGGGGGGATGTTGGAGGAGGAGAGCTCATTTCTGGGAAGGAAAGGCATAGCAAAAAATAGAGTTAGGAAGTGATAATCTTTAAAAGGTCAGAGCTGGAAAAAGCCAGAAGTGGACTGTGAAGGTCATGAGTTTGAGAAGGGTGAGGCTGTTACAGATGCATTGGATGAGTAGGACTGACCACAATTTGCCAAGCAGAGGTGGTGAAAACTGGAATATAGGGCTGGAAATTGAAGCCTTTTCTTCCTTAGAAAGGATTTCTCCTTCATGTTTTTAGATGTCTAATGGATTCTTGGTTTGAGAATAACTGTGGTTATTTTCTTGTTCTTTTTCTCCCTCTTGTTCAGGCCAAAAATAGAACTTTATGTAACAATCAAAGACACGAAGTTTATTTCTTAACAGAGATGTTTAATGCTAACATGTCAGGACAGTGTTTTGGTTTTGTTTCTGTTCCATTCCTCCAACCAGGAAAAGTCACATGAAATTTATCATTAAATCAGAGGCAAAAAGGTTTTCTCAGCAGAACATGGTGTCAGTACTTTGAATTAGAAAGGAGTTGTGCAATTCCACACTGTATTTCTCCTCTTGCAATCCACTTGTCACAGTATGTTGTTCCCATTATGAGCTCATGCTTCAGGAAATTGTGCCACTTTTTTTAATTTAATTTTTTTTGATCACAGGATTTTCAAATGGAGTATATATGCTGCCTATAATTTCAAAGCAGAGAAAGAGACTTCCTAGGGCATGTTCTAGCCTTTCTATTTCTGTAACAAAGATCTACAACTTGGTGGTAGAAGACAAATGATTCATTTTGTCAGGAAAATACCACTTTTCTAAGTGGTTGTCAGGACATGTCTGAAGCAAATACAGAAAGATTAAAAGCAATCATCTTGTGTAAACATTCAGTAGGATTCCGGGAAGCAGATACGGAATCAACAGTCAGGAAACTTTGGATGGGTTGAAATAAATATCTTGTCCTATATATTTCCATAGTGGTGTGGGCTTGTAAATTTTGGGGCCAATTGCAAGGCAATACTGGATGTTGTTTTATATCAGGATTTGGACACCAATAATTTGGGTTTCATCGCTTAAAGAAATGTAATGTAATTTTTTTTAAGCAAATCAGGTTGCAGTGAGAGAATATTAGTTAAAAATCTGAGTGATTTCAGGAGTCATGGAACTGCCGTGGAAAGTCACTGAAGATTTATCAGCAATATATTTTGATGAATAAAGTATGTGTGTTGCTTTATACTTCCATCATGAATCAGGAAAACACCTGCAAGAGGCATGGGAAGAGCAACTGTATTTTACATCTTGTCCATTTTTCCCTTCTAGTCTGGCTCTGTGCCATCGAGTAAAAATTTGTGTTTCCATAAATTCACATTATATACATTTGCATCACATTTATATATATGTAAATTACATCAAGATATCAAATGCTTTTGGAGTTGTTCATTCTTCATGCCAAGATGTGTTCCCTGATAAGCTGTAGACAGTTTTTCAGAGATCTATTAGAAACACTTTCATGAGCCTTTCCCCCTCACTTTTGGTGCTTTTCCAGAAAGAAGCCATTGCCACTTTTATTCATAATTTAGTGTGATTTTCTGTCATTGTCCCAAAAGGATTCTGACAGAAGGTTGTCCTAATATGAAAGGCTTTTTAGCTGGCGGTGGCAGGAGTATTCTGCTGGTCCCACAGGCTGCAGGAGGGGACTGAGGCACCAAATTCCCATGTGCTCACAGTGGAAACAGTCTGATGGGAGCCTTTGAACTGGGATTGTCTTGGATGTAGATCCACTATTTGGGAATTACTGCTTCAGTTTGGAAACTCCATTTGACTTCCTTCCCACCTGGCCCAGTGCTAACCCTTTGCACTCATCCAGCAGCTTAAGCATTGCTGGTCCTCCAGTCCCTTAGAAAATGTAAATTTTGAGTCTCATTTTAACTCATAGCACACTAACTAAGAGAAAAGGAAAACTGATACAAGCTCTTCATGGTACAATTCTGCCTTTTTTAACACCAGGGATGCACAGCTCAAGTACTGTAAAGTCAACGCCCTTTTATTTTTTTTTGTTAGCACTGGTGTATTTTTGAGAGATGAGGATGTCAAGCCCTATAGAGGAATCCAGCATCCCTCCAACTCCTCATTTCATATATTAGATGTATTTGCAAATCTGTTTTTGTTTGATTCATCCACATCTCATGGTGGTCTATCAGGAGTCTGTTCCTTCTTCATCCTGTTTAATGCCAGCACTTCCCGAGTGCTGCAAGGAATGCATGGTGGTTTATTTAGTCAGGGTAAACAGCTTCACATCTCTTTGACTTTTTTGATCACTCACTCAATAAATCTTGACCTCAGCTTGGATTTGGTCTTCTGGTTACTTGTGTTGCAGCATCATTCCCTCACTGGTGATAATGTAGCTTCACGGCATTCCCTGGACTTCTTACCCAGTACATCCATTTCCCAAATCATTAGGAATTAGTAGTGTACAAATTGCATTTTGGAGCCCTGTTTGGAGAAGGAGCTTGGATTGGATGAAATGATCTTGTTTTCCTTTCCAGCCAAAGTTGCTGCAAGATTTTATGCTGAGGTTTTCTCTTAATCCTTTATTGGCTGTTTCTTCTTTCTGGATTATTGTTGTTCCTCTGGTTGCCATTTGTTGCATGTGGGTCCAAAGCCACTCCTGGATATTCAGCATTGACAATTAATTTAGTAGACTGGCATTTGTTTATTAATCACTCTTAATATTTACTTTGCCCTGTTACCAAACAGAGATCTTCTCTGGATCATTTATCATAGACTTGTCTGAAATCAGGGTTCACCACTGAGGTTCCTCCACCCAGGCCCTGTAGATCTGATCCTGTATTTCCTTAGCTCTATGCCCTGATCGTGTGAGATCCTTACCATGTCTACATCAGAGGCTGAAGGTGGTATTTGGGGAGATTGCAGGTCTCCTCCTTGCCAGGTTTCCCTTCTCCTTGGTGCTGTTGGTCCCTCTCCCAAGTATCCCAGCTCTTCACTTGCTCAGCTCTCGCAGTTGATGTTTTTTCATGCATTGCAGCAACCCCACCGCTTTGATGTCTTTGATCTGCTGCAGCGTTTTATCAGAGAGATGGAATTGCAATTTCAAATGTACACTTGTTTAGAGTTTGTCTTGATAAATGTGATTTTAGTTGAGTAAATCACATTTCCACTGGAAAGCTGCAATGCAGGCAGTCTGCAGGTCATAACCAGCAGCAAGCAGGTTTTTGCAAAGGTGATCACTACACTGTGAGGTGAAAATGGGACTTTCACTAAGGGTGGAAGTCCCTGGAGTGATTAGAAAGCACTGTGTTGCCTGCCCAGTATTAGGGCTGGAGGGAGGAGTGGCTGCTGGGGGGTTTGTTAGAAACTGAACTGGCTGGTGCCTGGATTTTCTGGGAGAAGATGTTGTCCCATCCCTGTGCAGCAGTTTGGGGGCAGAGGATTTGCCTCTCAGGAGGGGAAATGGGCAATGCACATCAGGGGCATGGGGGACAGACTGCTGAGGGGAAGGTAATGCTTCCTTCCCTTAATTTTCTAAGGGAAAATCTGTTTTCTTCTTTAAAAAATAATAAAAGTTGGCTTTGGCATCTGTTAGAATTTAGGAAGTGATAAATGCAAATGAAGAGAGTGCTGCTGACAATGTCAGGTTGTTGTGTATGCCCATTTCAGTCCTGTGTGTAGAAACCAGAATCCTGTGTCTTCTTATACACATTTATTCCTAAAAATTTTTATATTTGGTTGCTCTCACTTTCTTAGAAATTCTCTGTTTTGCTCAGTACGTTACTCTTTAGATTACATACAGTTTGAGTGGCTTTACTTGATAGTAAATGTAATTTCAGAGCAGTAGTGCCTCCCAAGGATTGGAATAAAGCTGTATTTTAGTAGTTACCTTATTTTGGTGGACACCTGTTTTCAGGGAGGTACAGAAATCTGTATTTGTCCTTTTCACAAAGGAAATGGAAAATAATTTTATGGCAAATTTTAAAGGAAGATATTTTAAAAAATAATAATCCAAGAGATTGCAGATCCTTTTGCTTAATGTTGTTACCTTGACCTAGTTTTGAATATCATTGCAGTTTCAAGTAAGGGGAAAAAAAAAAAAAAACCAAAGAAAAACCCAAACAAAATACCCCAAACAAACAAACAGAAAAACAAACCACCTAGAAGAAAAAATCCAAACCAAAAAATGCCCCAAAAACACACCAAAAAAAAAAAAAGAAAAAAGGAAAAAACCTCCTATTGAGAATTGCATTCTGGAGACATTCCAGTATGGGCTACTATTTCACATACATATTTAATAGTCTTAATTCATATTGATGGCAAAAAGAGCATTGTTACAATGGTACATACAACTTAGATTAAATATGCTATTTAAATGAAGCACTCTAAAGGGTATGAAAGTGTTTATAAGTTTATTTTCATTCTCAGTTGTTACTAAGGCTGTTTAAGAGAGTTGAAAAACGTCTCATTTGCAGCTGTTTTTCTTGCTATTGCCAAATATTGTCATTCCCCCTTTTCCTCCCCTTGCCTGCAGGTTTCGAAAGAAAGCAAAATTAACATGTCTGTCCTTATTAATTATGTTTTCTATTTACACAGTGTGATGTAGTGACTAAATGAGTTTCCTGTTCTACCAATATCTCTATGTCACCATAGCCCTGGGAAGATTATTGTTTCTTTCTCTTCCTTCATAGAGTCAAAACCATTTTGTAAATTTTCAATTAGTAAGGTGGAATCTGAGGAATGAAGATGTGAAAATATCTTTTTTGAAAATACAATTTTTTTAAGATGAGAAATCTTCCTCCTGTTTGCAGTGACAGGAATGTGACTGGTGCATTAGGGCCCTCACTGGTTGAGGTAGATGTTCTTAAAATGATGCTATTGCTGCAACTCAAGACACCTGATTTCAGTGGTGCCCAGTTAAACTCTCAGGTTTAGCTTCAAAAGGTTCTGAGTAAGTTTTTTGGTGTGGTGTAAATTACTTTCTACTGATTACAGCTTCTTTTTGCCTCTACTAATAGTTTTCTGGCCATATTTAAAAAAAAACAACAGTGTAGGTTGAAACTGTAGAAAATTAGGTTGTCTGCCCGGATTTATGGTATATAAATTGTCAAACTGCAGGATCTTTTTTTATGGGATTATTTTTAATGAGGGTGATAGTTTTGATTTAACAATTTTGGTTTCTCTATGACATTTGACTTCATACCATACAACATATTAAGCAGAAAACCAGAATGATGCAAAATGAGCACTCTAAAGATTAAGTGGATTAAAAATTGTCAGTTTGTACCGGAGTCCTGTAGAGAATAATTTTTCATCTTAATCCTTGCTGACATTTTTATCCATGATGGGGAAGAAAATTGTAAAGACATCATTGATGTTTGCAGTTGAGACAAAGATGGAGATTACTGAAGACAGGAAGTCGTAGGCACAGATAACTCTGGATCACCTGGTTTAATGGAGTTATTTTAATATATGATTTAATAAATAAATTGGAGGATGCAGTCAAATGCACAGAAGCAAAAGCTGCCTGTCCTACCTGCAGTGGTGGGTCAGCTCTGTAGTTGAACGTGGACTTGCAGAGCTGCCTTTGCAGAGCCATGGCCAAAATGAGGAATCACTCCCATTTCAGGCACAGGGAATTGCTTCTCCAGGGCAACTGAGAGCTGGGTCCCTCCATCAGGTAGGGAAAATTTTGGAGAAGTGTTGTAGTGCAGGGAATCCTTACAACAATATATAAGACAGTGATGGACTTGGAAGGACAGATGAAGCGATATTTTGAAGATGTTCAGGGATTATTTTATTCCTCCAGCTGCATGGCTGCAGTTCCCAGGCTGACCCTGTCATGGGCCCTGCTCTCTGCCCGGGCCCAGGCACCCCAAACCACACAATCAGGAACAGGCATGGGGCACAGGGGACATGGGGACAGGGGCAGACCCCATACCCTGCAGGGTCCCTCCCCTGGGATTTCAGGGGAAGGCACCTCCACAGAGAAGATGCACAAAGATGATTTAAAAGCCATGTCATCTGAGACAGAAGAGAGATATTTTCCTAATCTAAGATGAAAAAAAATTGTCCAAAGTATCATAAACTGGGCAAATTTAAGATAGATACAAGGTGATAATGTTTAACCCCAAGAGTAATCCCTCAAGTTATCAGAGCTGAGGCGTGTGGAGAGGGTGACTAACACAGCCTAGAGAAAATGGGATGAATGTGCAAGAGTTTGGGGAGGGAACCATATGCTGAGCAGTAGGAAGTAAAGGTCCTGTCACCTGCAGCTCCCTGCACAGGAGCTCTCAGTGGAGGAGCATCATCCAGTGGGTTCTGCGTGGGAAGGAGTGGAAATGCTTTAAGCTGTTGTAAATCAGAAACAAGAAAGGTGAAAGAGAGTGAGTGAGCTGTGCAGTGGCAAGCAGGAGAAAAGGGCTGCAGGGAGATTTTCTGCCATTTTCTGTCTTTTTTTGAAGGAGAAACTTAATGCCTTAAGAACAAAGAAGCAAGCAAAAGCCTACAGAAATCACATGTATTTTAAATAGTGCCAATTCCTAGATGTTAGGAAAAAACCCCACTGAGTTTCAGAATTTAACATAAAAAAGTGAGCAGCCAAGGCATTTATGTTGTTTCTGTTGCCTACCGTACCTAACTTTGGGGAAGCTTTGTAACTGTTCCCCAAAAATACTTAATATTCAGAAATCACATGTTTGGCTGGTCTTTTACACTGAATTGCAGCAGCTGTACACAACCTACTGTGCCAGGGCTGGGATTACTTAATTGTGGAAAGTGATTAAGAATTCAGTTGCCCAGAGGTTGGGGCAAGGAAATCTCCATTCCAGCATCTTCAAATTTGCAGAGTTAAGAAAACACAGTGGGAATAGATGAGCAGGATTCCCACAGCTGGTCCCTCCCCTGGGGTCCACAGCAGCATGGGTGGTTTGGCATGTGAGGGAGATTATTATTTTTATTATTACTTTAAAGCTGATATTAAATTAAAGATTGTACAGGGGCTTCTGCCAACCAAAACAAAAACACAATCCAAGTGAGGCCCTGCAGGGGTGCATCAGAAATGAAAGTTTCCAAAATTATTCAAGTATACATGAAACAGCTGGAACTGCTTTGGGTTATGTTCTTGGTGTTTTGAGGTAATGCTGTGAAAATCAAATATGTTTATTAGTTTCATAAGCTTTGTGCAGGAGTCACTAGGACCAGTTAATAAGCAGTTTACATTTGGAGATCTGTCCTTTTGTAAATGATATCTCTCACAGTTTTAATGTCTCTGATGTATATCATTGTAACCAAGTCTGAAATTAGAGATGGAATCTTCTCCTGAAAATTAAACCCCAATTAATTTCAACTGGAAGGAAACAAGCACTTCAGAGAACTGTATTTGGAGAATGAAGTGTTTATTATTGTTTGAAAGCTTGGGGATATCCTGCTTGAAAGAAGTCAGGAGTTCACTGGCACCCACCCTCTTTCCGTTCCCTCCCTCACACTGGAGAGTTTGATCTTGGTTGGTTTTGTTTTTTATGCAGTCTTTTAAAGGTATTTTTCCAAAGCAAAAGGAGTCCTCAGCATTTGTATTTAATAATGCAATAGTGATATAAAAAACAATGTGAGCATTGCAGGTAGGTGTAACCTCTGGATCTTTTGTAGAGAAGAAATAGGCTGGATTTCATTAGACCTTGCTTCAGACAGCTCTGTATCTAATTAGAAAAATAAAACCCCAAAGTTGATACACCAGACAATCAGCATAAAGATTTGCAGTGGAAGGGCCATAAAGTTTAGAGTTAACATTTTGGAAGGCTGATCAGGAACCAGCATTCACTGCGAGTCTCTACAGCACAGGCAGAGATGATTTTTTCACTTTGTGGAAGCTAGTGCCATCCACTCATTTCCTGAAAGCACCTTTTGTAGGTACATTTTAAATAATTGGAAAGCAAGAAACACAGTTTTTCTCTTTTTATGGGTTTCCTAAAATACCTCTCGTGAGCTATTTCTTGTTGTCTTGAGGGAGGAGGCAGCGCAGGGGTTGCCATGGTGATGCGATTTCGGTTCCATCACCAGTCAATACAGCAGCGCTGCCTTACACGCTTGGCCCATCTGTTCCCCTCGGTGGAGACCCCATTCAGCTGGAGGTTTCTTTTGTACTCACAAAGTGGAGTAATAAGTGACCTTTTATTAGAGGTGGAATCCCTGCGTGGGTAGAAAACAACTTCTTAGGGATGTGGATGCTCTCTTTGTAACGAGGAGAGGAAAATAGGCTTGTTTTAAAATTCAAAATCAAATTACCAAAAGCTTTTCTGATACAATGTTTTTTCAGGACTAATCTGCAGGTCCAGTTTAGAATTCCAAAGTGCCCATATGAGTCCAGTGCTTGAATGAGCAAATATATTCTGTATCACAGCATTGGTTTCACTGCCTTACTTCTAACTAAACCTGTTTTAAAGAACGTCAAGTCATGAGGTTGTTTTTTCAGATTTTACTTGCTGGTGATGCCTGTAACTGAAAACCAAAAAAAAAAAAAGTGGCACTAAGGTTTTTCCCACCAATTAAAACCCCAACAGTAGCACCATTCATTGTTCCTGCTGTTCCT
>JACBWW010000036.1:4662880-4716801 GCA_020086605.1 Lanius collurio | reverse complement strand
TGATTGTAGCTTGATGTGGAAGCTAAACTTTGATTAATCAATGTTTTTATTTAGTCACCTGTAGAGTACGATGAAGTTGTTTCATACAAAATTTTAAAGGTGGGAACTGCAGTTACCTGAGTTACTTCTCTATCAGGAGACTTTTTTTTCATTATAGCTAAAAGTGCTCTTGTTCTAAGTCACCTCATTTAAAGGAATAGTCATGCAATTAGTCATCTAATTGAAAGAAGTAACAGCTCAGATAATAAGAAAAACCTGCTTTTCATTTGGCAGAGTTTATAGTTAATATTGGCAAGTTTTCCCGACTTCATTGTTTTTTCTGCTGAAATACTAAACCTGAGTGGGGAGTCGATAGCAGCAGAATATCTGAGAAGCCCCAAGGGGCTGAGTGGAGCAGTTCCAGATGCTGAAAAAATTTTTATATTTTCTTGTATTTTGTGAGGGACCAGTTGCAGTACTATTATTCTTTCATGAATTTTAGGAAAACTTGTTTTATAACTAACATTTGGTCATGTGGAATCTCTGCTTCTTCACTTTGAATAAAGGTGGGCTAGGGGAAGGGTTTCTTTGCTCAAAAAAAAAGTAATTTAAAAAATTTAGTAAAAGGAGGAGAAGTCTCGTGTTAAAGATCTTTTTGAATCTTCACAATCATCAAATACAAATTTCACAAACGTTAATCTTGTTACATCTGATATTGCTCTGTGTCACATTTAATTCCTCACCACATTCCTCATCCCCCTACCTACTGCTTTCCTTCTAATCCCCAGGACAGAATCTATTTTATGTATACCCCTCTCTTCACTCATCACAGCTCTTGCAGGTAGAGTTCAGATGCCTCAGAAGGATGCAGGGAGGATGAGGAAGAGCAGCTTTTCCACAGCTGTCCTTGCCCCTCTTGCTGCCCTGGGACCTGTGTGCTCCTCTGAGCCCCCACAGCCCAGTTAGGCTGGGCAAAGCTTCTTCTGCTGAGATTCCTCTTTCTTGTGGGGTGCTGGCACCTTTTTCACTGGCTGTCTCTGACAAATACTTGGGCATTCCTGTTCTCCTACAAGTGCTTGTTCTGTGTGTTGTAGCTAATTTAGGCATTATCCTGTATTATATATTATTATAGGTTACTCCTCAGGAGTTTGGGTCGATGCAAATATAATTTTGCTGGCCAGGAACAAATTTTTTTAATTAATTTTTATAAAAAATATATTTATTAAATTGCTTTTTCCAATTGCAAACTCAAATTTTAACTCAGGATGACCCATTTCTCAGCACCTGAATGGTGCCTACTTGCAGGCAAGGCAGAGGGTGATGCTGGTAAAAGTTGTTGCACATTCCCCAGCAGAAACAAGCAGGAATAACCTGTGCAGAAGTGCTGTGGGAAGCAAGGAAAATTCAGGAGGCAGTGGGATGCCCCAGGCTGGGCTGGCTGATGCTGTGGATTCCCTCTGGTCTCAGCACTGTCCCTGTGCACAGGACTGTAGGTCAAACACGCCCCCTTATCTTGTCCCCTGGTTAAACCAAGACCTTGACTGGCTCAGTGGGTTGCTCACAGAGGTGGAAATCAGCTACAAGCATTTTAAAAACCTGTAGTTAACATTTTTGATGCCTTATAACCTCTGAAATCTGACTAATCAGGATCTCATTTGGTTTGTTAGCTGCCTCTTCCCTTTTTGTTTAGGTTTCCAGCTCTGGCATGTGAGCTGGAGCCTCTCTGATTAACCATCCTGGATGCTAACTTTGAGGGTTTAATTATCTTCCTAAAAGCCAGCATGTTGTTACCTTTTTAGAAACACATGCTCAGTTCTTACGCAGATGTTGTTCTTAAAATCTATTTTTGTAAACATGTTTTTTTCTGGGCCAAGAGGTTTCTGATAGCTATATATAGCTCTGTGTGATTTCCTGGGGGGGCAGCAGCAGTAAATCAAGCCCCATCAGTCAGGTATGCATCCCTCCTGCAGCTCCCAATTCTCACGAGAAAGTTGAAAGAATCACGAATTAAATTACACTTAATTGGTAATGAATTTAAATTCATTCAGTTTGCTTCAATTTCTTCTACTGCTTGGAAGGTAATTTTAAATGAAAGATGCAGATACTTGCAGAGATCATGATGTCTCAGAAAACACTAAAATAGGGATATTGAATGATGCATTTAACTGATGATTGAAAAATTTAATGTAATTCTGTGGAATGGGTGGAAGTGCTTACACTTTCCCCATCCGTGACTTACAAAGCCATGCTTCTGTTGTTTTTACATCTTGGTGTTTCACACACACAGGCCAGCAGTTTATAATTATTCCTACCTGATTAAGGCTCAATAGCTATTTTATTTTTCTTTTGGAGATGTATTGCTTCTTACTGCTGCTCAGGAAAACTCAGACAAAAACTACTAATTTCTCTTTCTTCTTTCCTAAATGTTTTTGTTAATTGTCTGTGCTAACCTGTTGGTTTTCTCTAATGAATGTGTGAATGTTATCAAGTGATATAATGGGATTTTGTAGGTGATTGTCATAATATATCTATATACCATTCAGGGAACTTATGCATCTGCAAATTCCAGCTGTGTAAAAAGAGCCTGGGGGTGAATCTTTTACAGGCATAAACATTTCATATCTGCAGATATTTTCTTTCCTGCATGGACAGTTAAAGGGAAGCTCCAGAAGCAATAAAACTTCATATAAAACTGTGAGAAGTGGCTTGGGTGTTTTGGGCACCGTGTGTATGTGTTGTGAATTAATCCCTGACTGCTCCTTATGGATCCATGCAAGTTGTGTGCTCTTGCAAAGTAAGGAAACTTTCTGAAAGGGACACTTTAAAAAAGTGTGTCAGCCAGACATGAAGTGCTGCAGTGAAGATGTTCTGGAGTATTTGGAGAGCTGCTCTTGTCATGGTGTTGACTGGAGATCCTGAAAGGAAACTGAGTGCATACCACATATCAGTCCTGTCTCCTATTTGAAATGTTGGGGTTTTTTTCACTGGTTGCTTTCTACTTTCTAGAAGTGAACCCATGAGCTTTTGCAGAGAAGGGAAGATGACTGAGCACTTTTAACTCACACTTTGCAATACTTAGAAGTTATACTTTTATGGTTTTATGCTCCTCTTTCTTCTAGAATTTTAAATTTTAAATCCATTTTTGTTTTTATTTTCAGTCGCAGAAAATTCACTGGGTTATATAGTGAAGGTTTAAAGGTTTGAAGCTTTGAATCCTGAGTTAATGAAATATTTAAGAATTTTTTTTAAACCAAGCAAAACACAAAGCTGAGCCTGGCCCCTTCCCATCAGCTGTGCTCTCTGTTAGCTTCTTAGGCTGTAGCTGAAATGGAACAGGCAAATCAATAATTGCTGTTTAATAATGTGTTAGTAATAATGCAGCTGCTGGACTGTGAAAGCTCATATCAGCCTTTTTGCTTTGCTGGAACTGGATAGCTTATGTGCCACAGGTAACTCCTGAGTGAGTTATATCTGTTGAGATCTGCTGCTTATTTTATATTTGATGGCCAGAATCAAAGAGAAAGCTTTGGATAAAGGATGAGGTGACAGATGCAGAGATGTGCCAAGAGTTCATCACTTCCTGCATTATGTTATTCTATCAAACAGTTAACAAATAGTGGTACAAAGTATTCACATATTTAGAAAAAACAGACCATCCAAGTAGCCTTGCAGCTGGATAAATAGTGCAGAGCTCCTGCAGCTACTGAATCAAGTTAATTTGGGCTTTTTAAAATATACCTGGAGACTTGGTGTAGTTCAGCATCAGTGCCTGCAAGCAGGTGGTGCTGAATGGGGTTTATGTGATTTTGGAGTGAGGTTTGGAAGAGGGTTTTGATTTTCTGTGATGTTATTCCTGAAAGTTTCTGATAGAAAGGCCTTTTTGACATGGTGCACTCTGTGAGGCAGTGATCAGCTTCCCTGGGAAGGGGCAATTCCAGACCCCTCTTGGCTGTGCTGTGTCCTGGTTCTACAAACTGAGATTCTTGTTTGCATTCTTGGTTGAAGTCTCTAAAATATGGTTTGGACTTTGCCTGGCAAGACTGTTCTTCCAAATGAGCTGTTCCATGGAAGACCTTCAGGCTCACAGACATCATGAGCACCCTGAGAACTTCCCAGACATTCCTGGTACGTGGAGAACATTCCTGATATGGGAATGGAAGGAATCAGTGAAATACCCAGCAGTGGGGAAAGGAACATTTTCTGAGGAAAATTTCCAAATACCTTTCTAAAGGAGAGTAAAGTTTTTCACAGATGGTAACAGTGGCTTCAGGGGATTCCTGGGGATATGCTTTCACCTTGTGGAAAGAACAAACCTGGGTAGCAAAGTAAGCCAATATATTTATTAAATGCAGAAAATGGATGTCAGTGCTCAGTTAAGGTTGAGAAGTAAAACAGGTAAAAACTGTTACATTACCATGACTAGTTAGTGTTTATTTACAAGTAAATATAGTGGGTTAAATTTTAGTGAATGAAAAAAATATTGCTAAAAAAAAGCTGAAAATATAGCATGTATGAAATGAGATGGAGTTAATCAATATAGAGAGTTAAAATCTAGTGAATGCAAAAAGCACTGCTAAAAATATAGCCTATATGAAATGAGATGGAGTTAGTGTAAGAGTCCACTAGCCTGGTAGGGTTTGTATTTCATATATTGTTTTTTGGAAGCATGCCATTGATAAACTTATACATGTTTTTCCCCCATTTATCCCATTTCTTCTGTAAAGGAGATTCAGAGGTAAAGGTGATTCACCTTCTGTAAAGGTGATTCAGAGTGTACAAATGCACATTGGATGTTATTAGAAGAAAATGAGTAATTTTTGCAATACTGCCACAGAGCCATCAGCCCATGCAGCAGTAGGCTGCACTGAAGTACTTGTGACTAGAAATTTTTCATTTCCTCTGCTGTTGCAAAATTTCCCTGCATTTATTTCCAACTTTCAACACCTCTTTCCTGAATACACTTTAATCTTCAGCTCTTTCTGCATTAAAAGAAGGGGAAATGAAAGTTAGAGGGGAAAAAAAAAAGCTTGTAAGAAATGTGAAACAAACCCAGTGTAATTTAACTGAGGAAGGATGGGACAGGCTCCCCTGTGCTGCAAATGGCTTTTTGTTCACTATGAAATACCAGATAAAAGCAGTTTTGAACTTGTAAGTGTAATCTGACCAATTGTCTAAAATTCTCAGCAATCTTCCTTTTTTTAGCAAGTTCTGTGAAACAAGCCAAGTGAAGTGTTGCTGGTTTGGGTTTTTTAAGTTGATCCACTCTCTAATTCTGTAAGCACTTTTCAATTGCAACATTGCATTTTCATCTCACTTATGCCATTCTATGATTTTATCTAGGGTGAGTGAAAATTACTTTTAAAAGTAGTTGGACTGATTTTACTCAAACTTTCCAGTGTTTGCTTCAGGTGAAGCTGCCTGCCCTCATCATCCACAGTTCATCTCTGCCTGCAAGCCAGAAGGGGTTGGATGGGTGATGGTGGGAACCCCAGTGCACACTGCAGAAGAAACCACAGTCTTGGGAGAATTCCTCTGAGTAGGAGCACCAGGCAGTGTATTAAGAGTATTCCCTTCTTCTGCTCCTAGCAGGATGAAGGACAGTGAAACCAAGCCAATATTAGCTACCACAGTTGATTCTAAAAGGCCAATTTTCAAATACTGAGGAAAAAAAAATTGTTTTCATTAAGGCAGTTGCAAAGGTGCATCTTTTTTAATGCCAGTTTCTGCAAAAAAACCAGAATACAGCCTGCCTGCAGAGGGTAGGTTTAGATGGGGATATTAGGAAGAAATTCACAGTGAGGGTGGTGAGGCCCAAGCAGAGGTTGCCCAGAGAAGCTGTCGCTGCTTCTGGTCTGGTGGAAGGTGTCCCTGCCCATGGCAGGGGGTTGGAACTAGGTAAGATCCCTCCCAACTCAAACCATTCTGTGATTTATGATAAAATCTGGTGTGTTCCTAAGCCAATGAATCTGCTTCTGCTTTCAAGTGTGTGAGAAGGATGAGGCTGATGGGAGGACTCTGGTGCCACCCGCTCTGACCCCTGGCAGTGCAGCTGGGATGCAATATATGCCCCTCTTCAGGGGCATTCTGTCTGGGGGAGCTGAGCCTGGGATGTGAGAGGTGAATTATTCAGGGGAAATTCACAACAGAGGCAATAGCTCTGTGGTCTTTAGCAGCACAGAAGTGCCTTTCTTACCTTTATCGTGGAGCTGTTTCCCTAAAAAGTGTTATTTGTGTGCAGCTCTGTGAGGCATTGAGCAGGATTGTAGCAAATGAAAGCAGCAGCTTGTCTGTGAGAGGTACATGGCTTAGAGCAGCGTGTTGCTGTCATTATCTGTGCCATCAGGTGTCTGCACTTACAGCTGTCATGGAAGTGGGGTAGAAAAAAAGGAGAAGCTGCTGTACTTGGGCTCTGCCTGTCACTTCTGCATGAGAGTTTGGCAAATGAAGATTTTTTTCTTCACTTAAAAAAAAATTAACTTATTTAAAACACTATCATTGAAAACAAGGAATGGATGTATCAGAGGGCTTGTGGTTCCTCCATCCTCTTTCCATCTTGCTGCCCTGCTCCACAGGAGTGTGTGGCAGGATCTGGTGCTGCAGCTGCAGCCAGCTGTGCTGTGCAGCTCCACGTCCAAAAATGTTTGCCCTGGTTATTTTTGCTGATGTTATTGCCTGTTCAAACATGGCAGAACTTTGGCCTCGCAACACCTCCTGTGTCACAACTGATTTTTTATTTCCAGTGAACGTTAACATTTTCCAAACAGAAAGAATTGTTCTTTTTTGTTTTGATTGGTGTTTGTTGGGGTTTTTTTAAGTGCTCGCGCTGGAGGAATTATAATATCACACACTCACACACATACTCACATCCTCAGGCTGACTGACAGTGAAAGGGGCTGGCTGACCAAAGGCAGAATCAAGAGCAGTCTTTGAACCGTTGTGTGTCATGTCCCTGCACCTGGTGGAAGTGATGGCTTTAAGGGGCATTGCTGGGCACCCCTGTATCCCTGGATTAGTGCAAACACCCTCCTTTTTTGACTGTAGATAAGATGCTTTCATGAGCAGCTCATGTGAATAGTCAGCAGCGTAAAAATCAAAGGTAAATGTTCTGGAATGAAAAAAAAAAAATGAGAGTTTTCTGTGTACCAGGTGCAATTGTTTGGCTGGAGCCGTTGCAAAGATGTCAGCCTGGGGCTTACAAGTAAACAAGAGAAAATTATCTGAATTTTATTTTTCACTTTTGTTACTGTGCACTGTTAAATATGTAAGTCTTCCTTACTGTCCCCCCATGCCAGGCTGGTATTTCTGCAAGTATTTTAGAATTTCATTTGTTTCCAAGCTTAAAAACCTGTCAGAAGTACATCATTTAACCCTGTGAGAGCTACACATGATTCATTTTCTTTTGTAAACTTCTGTCAGGTCCCAGTGCACCTAGGAGGAGCAATACAGTTTCCCAAGCAAGTGCTTGGGATCATCTAAGAACTGTATCAGATAAAGTTGTGATAGCCATTGCCTGACACGGGAGTGATGGCATAAGGAATGCCTTCTGTATCACTTTTGCACTTAGGAAATTACAGAACAGTTTCATTGTGGTGCTGAAATATGGTATTAATCGCTTTGCATTACTGGTAGAGAATTTATCAGTCAAGTTTTTTACTTGATTAATAGACAGGGATTGGCTTGACTGTTTTTCAGCAGTCTCCCCTTGTTTGTCTCCACGACAATCGGTTTTTATCACACTGGTGCACATCTGACAAAAAGAAGGCGCTCTGGATCATTGGTGGCATTAGGCTGGCATTGTCTTGCACTGCCTTTATTAAAACCCCCTTTGTCCTATTGTTGCTAAGTGATCTATCCATCTTAATATTTTCCTGATGTCTAAGCTACTGTCTGTTAATGGCATCCTAATGCATTCTGAATTGACATATTTCACATCATTTAAACTCTGCTTACCTATTTATCATGCAGAGGTCGTAACTTAGTAAGTGAAAGTCACTCAGAGGATATTTCTTTGCTATTTCTCTAATTTTCTGTCGTTATAAGGAAATTGCAGCTCTTCCACTCACTTATTGTACTGTTGTGATAAAGGCTCTGCCTCGCTCTGGCATCCAATACACAGAGGAGCTTTGTACATTTGATTTCCTTCTCTTCCATTTGTGTCAGCCTAACGTGATATTAAAAACTGGGAGCAGGGATGTTTTGTGCAGCCATTCCTGGCCCTGGGAGGAACAAAGATGACCTGGCTGGTGTGGCATCCATCCTTGCACAGGGAGACTATCAACTCGGTGCTTGCTGGGGCTGGGATTACATGTCACTCAATCTTGTCAAAAATTCTATGAATATTCAATGAGGATTTTAATGTATTGTCATCAAGGAAGCAATTTCTGTGTAGTCATATTAAGCATGTTGTCATCTCTGCAGTTTAAATACATTGTTTTGCCCATGAAGTGACCTTAGGCAATTTTAAAATGGTCTCGTTTTTTCTCCATTTGCCTTATACCAAATAAATTAGTTTTACCTAATAGGAAAGAACCTAATATGGATCTAACACATTTGTATAGGGAGAAGCACATTTTAATAAATAATCAGGGTATTATTCTACATGTACCAGGATTTATCTTTTCCACTTAGGCTTACACAGAAGGTTTGAGATATGGTCAGGTTGGCTGCAGTCAAGTTGTTCTCTAACCGAGGTTTCATAATGAGTTCAGTTTTCAAAGGGGAGGTGTTAATTTAGCTCCCTCCTTGCCCTGCTGATGAAGTTTAAATCACTTCCTGCCTCATCACTGTGTGTTTAGGTGCTGTTTAAGCTTCATTGCCAGGCGAGGTTCTCGTTTGCATAGATGGTGTATGAGTGTATTTTGTTGGATGTGGATTATTGTAGGAAAACCAAATGGGTTCTAGTAAAGTTTAGATTTTGAAGTTTGTTTTCTTGTGGACTTCCTAGATTGCAGATTTTTCATGAGTGCATATCTCTGTACAGAGTGAGAATGTGAACGTGTTTTTGAGAGCAATGCTGTGATATTCCTTATTGCATACATCCTAAGTAACGTATTTTTCTTCTGAAATCAGAATAAACTATTTCAGGATATACAGAATGTGGCATTTTAAACTGAAATGTGAACAGCAGGGCCTTGTTAGTCACGCCAACAGTTGTACTGGGAACAACAGGTGTATTGTTGGGTGGACTGGTGGGATGGCTGATGTGTAGTGAAATCAAGGGAGAAGGCATTAGGGTGTGAAAATACTTTGTTAAAATGCTGTTCATTAGAAAACCTGAAAATCCTGAAAAGTACAGAAAGTACATTTTGCTTTACTTATTAACTCAATTAAACAGTGTTTTAAGCTGGGAAGAGAACAGTATATTCAGAGCTCCAAAGTGTACCTCTGGGCCAACACTTTAAAAATTAACTGGAAAATTTCAGTGCCTTTTGTGTGAGAACATGAAAGTATCTGATTTTTCAGGGATGGATTATCATCACTTCCAGGCCCAAGAAGTAGTCACTTTAATAGAGTCTTTGTTTCTAAGGATACTGAGCTACTTTCTTAAAAAGTGATTGCATTCCTGCACCGAATGGCCCAGTGCTGGAGGAGAGGTTTCTGCCAATTTTGCAAGATGAGATTCACAGCTCCAGCTTTGTAGCTAGACTTGAGAAAACTTCCTCAGTACCTTCTCAGGATTGTTTCCTCTCTTCCATAAAAGCTGTCTAAGTAACTTACTGATAAGAACCTTCCAGAAGTTTATTTCCCTTGAGTTACTTCATGTGTTAGGTGTGTAGGTGAGTAGTAATGCTCTTTGGTCATGGCCTTTGCACATGGATAAATATGCTGGATATATTGGATAAAGCTGAACTGTGTTTATGGATGGAGGCACTTCTGGACTTTTAATGACAGGCTGTGAGGTATGTTTCCTTCAAAGACACAGGGATGACCATTTGTAAATAAACAGGTAATCCTTGATGGAAAAGGATTGATAAATCCAATAATGACTGATTTAAATCATCATGATAATTCCTGATTTTATTTCTTGTTCATTGAGTCCTTGAAATTGTTGTGATAATCTAAAATGCCTCATTCATATTCAGACTAGAGAAGGAAGAACATAACACCTCATGCATTTTGATACAAGCAAATCCACAGTGTTATTGGTATTTTCTAGGAATTATGGAAATCTTGAAAAGCAGGTGCCTGCTGTCAGGACTGAGGTGTTACATGTGCTGAGGTTGGTCAGGCAAGGAAGGGCTGTCCCTTAGCTGAGTGTCAGTACATTATGAGTCCCTCAAAACTGGTCTGCCATGAACATTTGAAAAGATGAGTACTTTGTGTGTGTTAGGCCAACTCTCAGATAAGGATTAGTTGTGTTGTATCTGGGACAAGAGAATTTTAGACCTTGTTTGCAATTAAAACACATCCATGCTGCAGCCATGCCTGGAGGCTGGGAAGGGTCAAGAGCCAAGGCAGGGAGGGAATGATTCAACATCAATGATATATCCAGCCTTGACTCATGTGTTACCTTGGCTCTCTGCAGGTGGCAACCTTCCTCCCATAGGCCAGACATTTATAGAGTCACAAAAAGCTGGGCTTTTGCAGTGGAAAATGCAAGGTTTCTCTGGCAACACTTCCACTGTTAATTTTCATCAATAAATGGAGAGTTGGATTTTCTAAATGCAACACATCCCTATTTCATCATCTTCCTAAGAACAGTTTTGGGCTCATGTGCAATAAAGTGCAGGGTCCCAGGCTGTGTGCAGTGATTTTCCATTGTTTTGGGAAGTCTTCTCCACTGAGCTGTTCTGCAGATGGAATTGGATTAAAGAAAAAGGAGAAAAATTTTTCAGATTGATCACGGCCAAACAAAATTGAAAGAACATCCAGCTTCCCCAGTTCCTGATAGAGGATATTTACAGTATAAAGCAATATGAGTTTTCTTTAAGCTTCGTGTTTCAACCTCTTTTTTTTTAACATTTCAAAAGCCCCGTGGTAAAGTCAAAGCAGACTAGTGCAGAATTAACAAATCTGACTCTAGTACGCCTGCAGGGCTCTGGATATACATATAAAGTAGTAATCCTGTCTGAAGTGATTTCTTCTGAGTTGCTCAGAAAGTCTTTTGACGACTTTGCGTGTTTAAAAGCATTTATTGTTGTGGTCAAAAGAAATGATATTTTTCTCATGATTTCCACTGAGAAAAGACTTTGTGATTTTCTGCTGTTTCTAACATCTTGCAAAGTCCACAAGCAATTAGTACTGAGGCCCAGGAGAAGGAGTCGTGCTTCGTGGCATTACTGCATTTCCCCTGAAATGTGTGTTAGATTTTAGCACTGCAGACTTTAATTTCATATTGTTTTGCATTCTAACCAAGCACTCAACTGTATTGTTTAAGCTGGCTATATTGCACAGTTGCACTCAGGTTTTAAATGAGTGCATAAATATTTGCAGGGAAGAGGAAAAAAGTATTTACTTGTAGAAATGACTTGTCACTAATTAATAGAGGATCTACAGGCATTGCTCTTCGTTTAAGCCTGTAGCTAATTGCTGTCTCACTGACTTCTCAAAGCCAGACATCTATAATACCATCAGCTGAAATTCTAGAGAAGGATTTTAGGGATGTGCATAAATAAAAGTATTGAATAATTAGTAAGCAGTGTATGTATACAGTATTTTATAAAAAGTTCTGTGAGCTTTTCTTTTGCCACATGAGAAACCAAGGAACAGAGGAACGACATGGAAGGTCTTAATAAAGTCTGGAATGTAATTCTGTGTTCAGTTTTGGGCCGTGCATGACAGGGATGATGCTGAGGTGCTGGAGCAGGTCCAGAGAAGGGCAGAAGAGCTGGGGAAGATTCTGGAGCACAAATGTTGTGAGGAGCAGCTGAAGGAAGTGGGGGTGGCTCAGCCTGGAGAAAAGGAGGCTCACATGGGACCTTACTGCTCTCTACAACTCCCTGACAGGAGAGTGTAGAGAGGTGGGGGTCAGGCTCTGCTCCCAGGTGTCAAGGGACAGGACAAGAGGAAATGGCCTCAAGTATCATCAAGGGTAGTTTAGATTGGATATAAGAAAAATTTTTACACAGAAAGGGCTGTCATGCATTGGAAGAGGCTGCCCAGGGCAGTGGTGGAGTCACTGGCCCTGGAGGTATTTAAAAGACCATGTAATGTGGCACCTGGGGACATGGCTTAGTGGTGGCCTTGGCAGTGCTGGGTTAGCAGGTGGACTTGATGATCTTTGGAGGCCTTTTCCAGGCTTTTCTGTGATTCTCAATATTTTTTTAAAGTTGGTCTTGGTGATCCTTTGCTCTCTCCGTGCTCTCTCCCTGTGCAGAATTGCTGGGCTCTGGTGGGTGACACAGACCCTCTGCTGCTGTGACTGGAAAGGACAGATCAAAACAAACCCACACTCCCCTACCCCCTCCCCAGCACTCCTTATTTAATTTACAGCTGGCATTGGGAACATCTGCAGCTGCATGAGGAGTTGCTCATCTGGATGGAGCCCTTTTTGTTCCTGACACAACAGGTACTAGGAAGAAGCAAATTCTGCTGTTGTGCTGCTGTATCTGTGCTCTGTTATCTCACTAAACAACTCCATTTTGACTGTTACTCAATATGCTCCTCTGAAACATTGTTCTATTTGCAATGTTCTTATGTGACCCAGGATGAATAATGTGGGAGCTGTCAAAGTGTAAAATTAGGCACATTATAAAATCATCAATGGAAAAAAAAAGTTGTTGGGGTCGGATAGTATTTTCCTCAGTAATAGCTTTAAAAAATAAAATTCAAGAGACTTTTGTCTCTTTAGAAATCACACTAAACTTACAACAGATACACAAATCTGATTTTGTTACATTTACATTCCCTGTTATTACTTAGCTGCCATAGAGATAGATACATGATACCTTATATATATATATATATACAGCCTGCATATGCTTTGAGATTTGAGTTGTGCAATCATCTAATAGTGTAATTTGAAATACTTAATGTTTGTTTTCACTAACAATAATAAAGAACGTCATTAATGTTCTTTTTACGTTTTTTGGCAGCTCCTGCATCTTAAACTTCTCTATCAAAGGATGTGAGACATTCCCCCACCCCTGAGAAAGGCATTGACTAATATGATCTGAATAAAAAAGCAGAAACTTAAACTTTTAGCCACATTTGAACATTAAATTGTTACAAATGGCAGCGTCATGTCAAACTAAAGTACTGACTAGTTTGTCTCCTTGACTCTGAGAGGTCAGGTACTAAGGGAAGAATTTCTGAGCAGAACAAGCATTTATTCCACAACCCCGAATTTTAAGAACTAACTTTAGAGTAATAGCTTGATATCATAAAAGTTACTACTATCTTAGTTAAGGTCCTATTGCAAAATAGATTTTATATTCTGGCTCTATTCTATCTCCTATTTTTTTCTTTGTCCATATTATAAAAAGAAGAAAATTTCAGCATTACTGGAATATTTCTCCTCTGCCTCTCATTCACAAGAATACCAGAATTTCCAACCCCTACCATGCTTTTATCTAGTCACATTTAAATGTTCTTTTGACAAGTGAAAAATCAAATTTCCAGACTTAAATAAAAAGTAGCAATCCCCTACTTACTATAGCTATGTGTGTGCTTAACTCAGAGGAGCCAGAGAATTACCAGCGTGGCAATTAATTTATGTCTTCCTTTCCACCAGAGGGAATGGCATTTAAGGGAATTTCACATTTCCACAGTGCTTCTTAACCTGCTGACACCTGGGCCATAAGCTGCAGGTGGCAAGAGGGTAGGACAGAAGTGACCTCTGCTCACCAAGGCTGCACGTTGGTCCATTAATGTGCTAATAGGATGCTTCTGGTTTGCTGCAAGCCCCAAAATTCCGTGCTCTCAGCCACCTAAAAACACACTCCATGTGTTTATGTGGTGTCCATCTCTGACTGTGGAACACTGTTAAGCTGTAGCTTTCAAATTATTACGTTATCCATCAAATTTGTTTCAATACCTAGAGTTCAATTACCTGGAATAAGTTGCTTTAGGAGCTGGTGGCATCTGGAGCTTTTTCCAAGGGGTAACTTGGGTGTTACTCTAGATAGTAGAGAGACTAAAGATCTCTTTAGTTCCCAGTGCCAGTTTTTGATTCTGTGGTGGAATATGATTCCCTCTAGGGGTGTAATAAAAACACCATGGAAAGACTCTTTTCCTTAATAGAATTTGATTTATTAACTAAGCACCTGTGTCCATGTAAGTCTATCTATGAATATTCTATTTGTACACAGACTTACCATGATTTTAAGTGTAAGAAAACCCTTCCACTTCTCAGTTTTCATTATACCATTGAGAAATAAAGGAATTTGAACTCTGAAAACTCTTCATACTCAGAACAACATTCTTCTGTTGCTTAACAGTATAAATGACAAAACACATTTTAGGTTCATAGCATATAGCAGGGGAAATGCCCCACAAAGCTGGAGTAACTCATTTAAGTAAAAGACAAGTCAACTAGACATCTGTCTATAAATGGAAAAGACAATATATGGTTAAAAGTTCATGAGATTGACCCTGATAAGTATTTTTTTAATTAAGTTTTTATCTTCCTTTTTTTATTTGGTATTGTTATTATAATAGGTGTGGAATGCATTGCCTGCTGCTGCAGAGCCAGCAGATGGAGCAAAAGAGCACGATAAATAGTTGGATAAAAATATCCTGAATGTGCTCATTCCAAGCTGGGGGAGGGGAGGTGGCTTCAACCTTTTTTATGCTCAATATTTGTCCAGTGCCATGGTTTCCCATCTGTGTGATCTCACTCCCCTTCTGTCTACAGCTGTCTGCTTCACTTGCTCTAACTTTTCACGTAATGACCATTTCACCCCAAAAGGACCCAGGTTGACTTCACTTTTTTGTGTAAATATTTTGCTGGTTTACTTCTGTATGACAATGCCCATGGTAAAGGACTAATTCAGTTTTCTCTTACAGAAGAGGTTTGGCTTTCAGATTATTAGAGTGCAAATATTGGCCTGTGAACATCTCGGCTGATTTAATCAGTATGGTATCTTATTTTTTTTATGTGATTAGCAACAAAATCAAAACTTGTTTTAATAGGAAAAATGCATTTTTGTTCTAAGGAGAGGCTTTAATTGTAAATGTGTTCTACTGTGTCAGTGCTAACTGTTTGGGGTTTTTCTGACAGCTTTTCAGCTCTATGGCCACTCATTGTGTAAAGATATGCTAACAAAATATTAACACCATTTTCAGTGAAATAAAAGGGTTTGCTCAGAATGAGATGAGATATATGCATAAGGGAATGGAAGCTATCTTCTGCGCACGTAAAATGAAAAACAGGAGGCTTGTTGAGATTTTTTTATATAATTTGAGCCTATTGTTCATATTTATTTTAATGCACTGTGCACTTAAATGTCTTCAGAGATGTCACTGGATGATATTTTTTGCTACTAACCTGGGAGCAGTTAGTTCTGTATGGGTACACGTATGTTGTACTATAATTTGCTGAAGGCAGGTGGCTGAACACAGATATGCGGAGGACTTTCCATCCATAAACCATGGCAAACGCTGCATTTTCCTCTCTGGCTGTGAATTCAGTTCTCATTCCATTGTTACGCAATGAAGAAATTACTGAAGCAACTGTTGAAGTGACAGTGCTGTCTTTTAGTCACAGAATTATGATTTATTTTGTGACCCCCATCATTTATGGATGTATATACAACCTTACTAAAAGTTTCACAGTCTTGATGAGCTTGTATGAGACCTGTTACTCAACCCAGCTTAAATCACAGAATCACAAAATAGTTTGGGTTGGAAGGGACCTTAAAGCTCATCCAATTCCACCCCTCTGCCATGGGCAGGGACACCTTGCACAAGACCAGGTGGGTCAAAGCCCCACCCAGCCTGGCCGTGAACACTTCCAGGGATGGGGCATCCTCAACTTCTGTGGGCAAACCTGTCCTAGTGCCTCACCACCCTCACAGTAAAAAGTCTCTTCCTAGTATGTAATTTAAGCCTACCCTATTTCAGTTTAAAGCCATTCCCCCTTGTCCTATCACAACATGTCCTTGTAAAAAGTCCCTCACAGGGAGCTTCTCGTGTTGCAGCTGGTACTTTATAGTACCACAGCAAATTCCAGCAGGCTGAGTTAGTATTTAGTAAAGACCCTCTGAAGACAGAGAAATTTGTCAGTGCCTTGCTTTTCAGGCTCTCTCCACCACATTCTCCTTTTTGGCTAATTTATCTTTGCTTTTTTTCACCTTTTTTTACACTGCCTGTCATTCTGTGCTGTTTGACACCCAGGCAGCAGTCCCCCTCTCTTCCTACCTGAACAGAGAACACAGTTCATCAGGTTACCCTTGAGATTTGTGGAAAACAGTTTTTGCTGTCTTAGCAGAGTGCCGTGGCAGTCCCCTACGAAAGCAGCTGTGCTACAGCAGTGCAGGATTCTGCTGTGTAAGGAGATCCATCCCACCCTCAAGTTAATGCTCCTGTTTTATCCTCCTTAGTAAGATGAGATTGCTGTTCCCTTGTAATTTATAATAGTAATCACATTGACCCTTGACTTGAGGGTCTTCCACAATGTTTAATTTCTTCTCGCCTGTTTGACTGCAATAGAGAATATTTGTGTTGAATTTAGTAGTGTGAGGTCTTAAGCTCAGAAACTTTAAAAGAATAACTTGGTCATGTCAGCTGGGACCAAATGATTGAGGACTTGAATTTGGATGTTTGGAATATCTGAAGGTCAGAGTTATAGATGCTACTTGTATCTTGTATTCTCAACCAAAGTGGAGCTGTGCTGGACCAGCACAGTTGAAAAGGAACTTGCAGAAGGGGACTGGGAATGAGCAGCCTCCGTGGAATGTGTAAACTGATTAAGCAGGGAAATCAAGAGCAAATGAAGAAAAAGTGTCATGTTAGAGGTGTAGCAATTAAGAGAGAGTAACCAAAAAGTCGTGCTGACTTAATCTTGCAAAAGTAAATTTAAATGACACCTAGACAATAGTAGAAGGAAATCTAAGTGGGACTGCCTTAATCTAAAAGTGACACTGGTTTAATTCTGGATGAAGCTGAGATTAAATGTAACTGGTTATGCCCAAATTACCTACTTCCTTTCCCAAAAGGCTGATGTTAGAGAAGATGGCTAATGACACCAAGGACAGAGAAACAGCAATTACTAATTGCAAAATACAACCACAGTCTTAACAAGAGAAGCAAAGCCTATTAAAAGGGCTGCCAACCTGTTAGTCACACCTCGCTCACATCCTTTGGAAAGGGTTAGAGGAAATAAATAGTTTCTGATCTAGTAGATAGAAATGTTGTAAAGTCTAGTCTGAGTTTACTAAAATAAGTAACTGATACTTCTGCTCAGTCTGGGCTTCAGTGAAGTGCTTAATAAGCATCACTTCAGGAAATTGTTAGTGAAATTGGAAACGATGAAAATTATTTAAAGAATGGTGAGCGTGACAGAGGACTTGATGTAAAGAGCTAAGGCAGAAAGAGGAATTTTAGTGGTGTGTGAATTGGTCCTAGTGTGTGTTTTAATATTTTCATCAGTGGTCTTGCAGGAAGAGGGGTCAAATGCAGTATGCTGAGACTGTGGAGGAAGGCAGAATTACCAGTGTGCAGTAAATGATCAGAATGTCTGGGAGGAAGATAATGAGGATAGGTAAAATACAAACAGTTTCCAATTTCATACCATGAACTGCAAGGATATGTGCCTGAAATACTGCTGTTTGGGGATTTTTAACTATAAGCTTCTCAGTTCACATTATTCCACAGTTGGAAATGGCACAGGAGGAGAAGATACTGGCTGTGGTAGATGGTGCAGGTAACCTGGCAGCCACTAATGAAAGGGAGCCATGAGAGAGGCCAACTGCAATGCTCTGTGGAAGAAACTTCCCTAAAGAGAAGAAAATCACAATGCCACTGAATAAGGTTTGTGTGCCATTTCAGACCCAATGTGTGTTATTGTCATCATATTCACAAACAAAGAATTAATACCAGGAAAATCACAATGCCACTGAATAAGGCTTGTGTGCCATTTCAGACCCAATGTGTGTTACTCTTGTCATCGTATTCACAAACAAAGAATTAATACCAGGACAGGGCAGGGAAGATTTGTTACCATGGTGGAGGAAAATGTGGGCATGTGGGTCCTGGGATGGTCGGATGGAGAGGGTGGCAGCAGGCAAAATGTGGGCTGAGAGTGTGTGTATGTTTGCTGTCTGCAAGGATAGCAGAGAATTAAAGAAGGAGGGAGTGCAAGGAGTTCCTTCAGCTGAATGCCAGCATTAGCATAAGAAATAAATTGATGTAAACTGACAATTACTGCTTTCAGGCTTGAGGCTGGGAGGCTTCTGACCATGAGTGATTGCTCTGACAGACACGGTGGGTCTGGACACCAAGCTGGCTTTAACGTGATTAATTTTTTAAAAACTAATTGTGAATGGTAGTTAAAAACTGGAGTCAGTGATTCAGAAGGTCCTGTTCAGGCTTAGGTGCCTCTAGTCCCAATAAATAGTATCTGGTTTACATTATAACTTAGACTGAGTTAATATAAACCTTTATGCATTTATTTATCCCGTTTCTGGAATCTGCTGAACTGACAGGAACAAACAGAGAATAAAACCCAAGCAGCGTTTCAGAGTTCAGCTGCCCATTACTAACCCCACGTATGGTAATGTGACATTCTGAGGTGCATTTGGCAAAGGAATTGCGCTTTCATGCTTCTTTGAGCAAAGTTTCAAGTTGTCTTTGCCTTCGGGATATGGGATCTTTTTAAATTTTTTTTATTTTACTTTTAAGCCCTAAACAAAATGGTAGCAAGCCCTGCTCTGTGTTGGGGTATGTCTGCAGCTGTGCAAAAGGAGATAATGGCGTATTCAGCTTTTGGCGAAGATTCAGTACTTTTCATCTGTCATCAGAGGTTGAAGCAGTAATGCAAAGTGATTCTGGAAAAGCATTATTCTGCTACAGTGACAGCACCATTAAAATCAATAGAATAGGGCTTTTTTATAATCCCTGCTACAGTAAAAGAATTAACATGCCCGTTAGTTGTGCGAAAGCAGGAAATTATCTGGCTCTGTGCTTGTTTGCGGTGAGTTTGGGTTTAGGAGGCTTTGCCTTTCTTTTAAGGAACAATATATCCTGCCTAGGGTTCTGAGTTCTGTAAAACATTAAATTAAAGATCCATCCACTTTTTGGGAAGGGTGGATGATACGATTTTGTAAATCCCTTAAACATACTGGTTATAAAGCTTATTTTGACCGCAGTGCTCTATGGTATTTATAGTCATGAGTGATCTGCAGTTAAAATCCATGGAGATGCATAACCTGCTGGATAGAGCTGTCATAAGGCTGCTGAGTAAGTCTTCACCAATTGTAAGGTATCCCAGTGTGGGCTTGGTTCTTTTTTAACAAGGTCTGTTTTTCACAGCTTTATTATTAAGATGTGGAAACTGGTTTTAAGCTGAAAATCTGACTTTTAATAATGTTTTTTTCCTCCCTCTTTCTAAAAGAAGCACAATTTTTTAGCTCTTACCTGAGCTAGATGAACTTCTTATTTTTATTGGCTGTAACCTCTATTACCTGCTGTGAACCTGTTTATGGAAATAATTTATACTTAATTCATATCATAGCTTAGTTTATCAAAGAAAGTAGTTTTATTTAAACCAGACTTAGTAAAATCAGTGTTCAACAGCTAATTATTTTCAATGGCTGGGTTTAATTAGCTTGCTTGAGATTACAGACAAAATCTATGGCATAAAAGAGAATTGCCAACTTCTTATCTTTCCCACAAGGTTATAAAAATATTTTGTTACAGTTCTTCAAACACAAGTCTATATTGAACCAAAACAATACTACATTTATTACCATAGTAATTCAGGCTGTTGAACTGTGGTTTCCAAAGGTGAAAGGCTGATACATTAACCCACTGATCTGCAAGCATATGTCAGTTTGTGAAAAATGTTCCATATCCTTCTCCTCCAAGCAGTGTGGCAGAGAGCAGGAATAAATGAGTGGGAAGAAATGCTACAGTTAGCTGAGCCCTTTTAGCAGAAAGTGGGGTTTTTTTATGTCAGGAGGCACACAAAGAATCAATGGTGGGGTTTTGGTGGTACTTGAGATTTTCTGGAGAAATCCTAGAGGTGTGAACCATCAGTTCTCCAAACCTGTCTTGACCAGTCTGGCTTTTATTTCATAAAATTATATCAGCATAAAGCAACTGAGGTCTGAAGAATGGATCATCGATTGCAAAGTTTTTCAGTGGGCATTCTGATTACCTTCATCATGTCCCCAAATCTATTTATTTAATTTTTTTTTTAAAAATGGCCTCCATAGAATCAAATTTCTCATCCCAGGGCATGGTACTGGCATGCCTGGCACTGAGAGCTGCTCCCTGTAATTGAGTCTTCACACTGGGTGTCCCTGTCTGCTGTATGTTGGCATTATTTTCACTAGCCATAACCACAGTAGCCTCATCTGTACTTCCCTTTTCCTTTTATCTCTCATCCAATGCCTCAGGGCAAATGCACCCATCCTTCAATTAGTTCTAATGGGAGGTGGATAGAACATCAGAGCTTATAATATACAAACTTCTGAAACTTTGTGCAATCCTCTTTTCATATGTAAATATTGTAAGTAACTTCAGAAAGCTGGTTAGTCGTTCATCAAAGCATATTCTTTCATAATTTCTGGTTTCATATGATTTGCCTCACTTTCTCTGTGATGTTTTCCTTCTTATTAGATTAGATTATAAATCTGCCTTAGATGATAATTTATTTGGCAATGGATAGATACTTAGTAAGTCATTATGTAAAAGAAATTGCTGTTTAGAAGTCACCTATGTGATAACCCTGCAAAAATGAAGGAAATGAGCAGAAAAGTAGTTTGGGTCAAAAGCGAGTTGTCCTCTTTTCTCAGATCCACTTAAGATTATAAAACTGTTTTCTCAGCATTCCTTCCTCCTTCCAACTAAAGAAACTTCTTCCACCTTTATTTTGAGGGATTATGCTTCAAAACAGTTTTGTGGGATTTTTTTGTTTGTTTGGGGTTTGGTTGGTTGGTTGGTTTGTTGTTGTTTTTTGTTTGTTTTGTTTGGGTTTTTTTGCTTTGGTTTGCTTCAGTTTTTTCAGCTGGTGGCACTGAGATGGCTACTGAGCACAGTATTGGTCTTTCTGCCTCTGGTCTGGTGTGCTCCTCTGTTAACACCTGATGACCTCTGCTGGACCTCTTGGACAAATTCAAGGTTCCCGTGAGATCCCTGTTCCTTTATGTGTTGCACAGTCTTTTCTCTGCTTGGATCTTCACAAGAAGATTTTGAAGCCTGCACACAAAGTAGAGTTGTTAATGACCTCATTAGTAAAATAAGATTATTTTTTTCCTGGAACAGTGCTGCTAAATGTCTGGATGAATTTGTTGTATAAAGACATAAGGTTTGGCACCTGATTTGTGAAGGAAAGGAAGTGATGTATCTCTTCAGGCTCTGAAACAGAGGAGCAAACAGCAAAGGAAGGCCTCTGTTTACACTGGTACTTACAAAAGGATCTCCTAGGTTATAATATTTTATAATACATAAAAAAGAGCTGATGCTTGCTTTGTTCTTTGAGGGATGTGCTTATCATGAAAGATGTGACTGCTTTTGGGCTGAGACCTTAAAAAGCTTGTTGGTATATCACATCTCTAGAATCTCTAAAGAGAAAAGCAATTTAGATACTAATCTTGGCTCAGTTCTTTACTCAGGGAATACCCAGAAAGGCAGGTTTGTGCAGGAGAAGAACATTTTCATTGCTTTGACTCTTCCTCTGACGTCACCTCAAGGCCACAGACAGGATTCCTAGAGTTGAAAGAAATGAGATACTCTTCTCTTTCCCCAATTTCTTTTCATTCTGCACTTCTGTATCCCCTCTCAGTGCCCTCTCACAAGAAGAAGCTAAATAAAATTGGAGCTTCAGAAATGGACAAGAAGTGCTTTCAAAGGATGTTATATCCTTTATTGTCTTACCAGGGAAAATTATATTTTTTCAAGATAAACTCAAGATCAGATGGTATTATAAGGCAGGGCTTTTTAAATGAAGCTCAGGACTGGGAGAAGTTACTGATTTCCTGAATACCTACTTCTATAAAGGTGCCTGCTCTGCTTGTGAGGACTAGTTTGTAGCTCCTGAAGGACAATTTCTCTAAGTACAGATACCTGATATTTTCATGTCAACAATACAATACAATATTTGTTGGCAGAGAGTTTTTGCAGTGATTGGGAAAGAATCATCTAAATTTGATTGGTGCAAGTGCAGGTTTACTAAGGGCTGGAAGGTTTGGAGCTGGTTAGTTATTAGCATCACTAAAAGCATTGGTGCCAAGTCTTGAAAAGGACTGGGCTCAAAATGTAGCTGCTTTATGAGTGCCCATTTAGAACAGAACAGTTCGACTTCACAACTGAATAATTAAACAGAGTATGCAAATAAAAATTTTAGATTAGATAAAAATTTTAGATTAGAGAAAAGCCTCCAGTTTGATGCTATGAGGAGGTCTGACAATGCAAGTCGGAAGTAAATATATTTTTTCCTTACTTGCAGAAAATTTGCTCTTCAAACATCAGGTGCTTGGACAACTTCCAGAGTCAGGATGTGGACTAGATTGACCAATTTTCAGCAGATAAATCTTCTGATTCCATTTTTACTGAGTCTTCAAAATGTTAATGATTTGCTATCTGCAGACTTCAGAGTATTTCTCAGGGACTGGAACACTGCCGAACTTCTGCCGAGTCTGAAAAAATGATTCTTAAAGCATTTCAATTTAAAACCCCATAATTCATCTGAGTATGAGCTGGGAAAGTAGCCCATAGCATGCTGCAGATGAGGGCTTATAGCTGTGCTGCTGGGGTTTCAGTGCTCTTCAGTTGAGAAGAAATGGGAAATCTTTGTTAAAGGTTTGACATCAGCAATGGAGATACAAATTTAAGAAATTGGAGAGGGGGGAATTTAGTTTGCTATACTTAATGAATAGTTTTCACCCATACAGATGTGATTAATCCAGTTGTTTAAATGATGCATTTTATAATTATTTAAGTGTCTGAGGATGCGTCAATCTCTGAGTGGAAGATTTACATGTCAGATGGGAATGAGTTGGTATTGCTAAGGCAAAATATTTATTAGAAAAATAGATAATTTGCCACTGACACAGGGCACTTCCAGGGATGGGGCATCCACAGCTTCTCTGGGCAGAACCTTAGAGTGCTTCACCACCCTCTGAGTAAAGAATTCCTTCCTAAAAGCTAATCCTGGCCTCTTTCAGTTAAAAACCATTGCCCCTTGTCCTGTCACTATCTGTCCCTCCTTTGTATAAGCCCCCTTAAGGTGGGCTTTGATGATGTTGTACAGCTGAAATCTCATAAATCCATTAAGTTTACGACAGACGGAACTATTTTGTCTGCCCAGTTTGATAAGGAGAACCCTTAGGGGCTGTGCCAGGATGTGTTTTGGTGGTGTCAGTTCTTGTGGTTCAGTTGTGCTGATTTATATCCTCCAGATCTATTTCCAAGGCCAAATTCTTAAGAGGTTTTTTTTGTAAAAGAGGTAATCAAGTCCACTGGGAGTATTTAGGTGCAGTGTAAATACCAAAATGATGAAATCTGTAGAGTTTTATGGTCTGAAGATTTGTGCAGTCAGCTAAATTACATGCCTGGTTGCCAGCTGTGTGAGGCTCAGCTCTGTACCAGGTATGTGCCCACTCAGCTCCAGCCTGGGCAAAACCAGCGACCAGGATGGTGTGGGAGCTACCTGGCCACCCATAGGTGTCTGCAACATTTACATATCTAAACAAACAAACAAACAAATAAATGACAGAATCATAGAATAAGCTGAGTTAGAAGGGATGCACAAGGATCATGGAGTCCAACTCCTGGCCCTGCACAGCACCATCCCCCAGAGTCACACCCTGTGCCCCAGAGCATTGTCCAAGCACTTCTGAGCCCTGTCAGCCTTGGTGCTGTGACCACTGCCCTGGGGAGCCTGTTCAGTGCCCAACCACCCCCTGGGGAAGAACCTTCTGATATCCAACCCAAACCTCCCCTGGCACAACCTCAGGCCATTCCCCGGGTCCTGTCACTGTCACCACAGAGCAGAGATCAGTGTCTGCCCCTCCTCTTCCCCTCATGGGAAGCTGTAACTGCACTGAGGTCTCCCCTCAGTCTCCTCCAGGCTGAACAGACCAAGTGCCCTCAGCTGCTCCTCACACGGCTTCCCCTCAAGGCCCTTCACCATCTTTGCTGCCTTCCTTTGGACACTCTCTAATAGTTTATTATCTTGCTTATGCTGTGGTGCCCAAAGCTGCCCCCAGCACTGAGGTGAGGCCGCCCCAGCCCAGAGCAGGGCAGGACAATCCCTCCCTTGCCCGGCTGGCCATGCTGTGCCTGATGCCCCCCGGACAGGGATGTCCCTCCTGGCTGCCAGGGCGCTGCTGACTCAGATCCAACTTTCCATCGGCCAGGACCCCCAGGTCCCTCTCCATGGCACCGCTCTCCAGCCTCTCACTGCCCAGTCTCTCCGTACATCCAGGGCTGCCCCGTGCCAGGGGCAGAATCCGGCACTTTCCCTTGCTGAGCTTCACAGGGTTGGTGATTGCCCAGCCCTGTCCTTTGGGGAGGTCTCTCTGCAGGGTCTCTCTGCCTTCCAGGGAGTCAGAGTCCATCTGCAGAGGAGCACCAGCCCAGAGCTCACAATTACAGCAGCCAGAGCTGCCAGTTACACCTGGTGCCTCTGTGGACATTGAATATACCTGTGTGGAGAAAGAAAAGGAACATTCATGTGCATACAGAGAGATACATTTATTTTGCTATTCTAATACTTTATTGAATTTAAATTAAAACAGATCTCCTACAATTTGAACTTTTAACGGACTAGTTATTGTCATTCAGCTGTAATTGCTCTTTAATGTCATTTGAATTACAATCGAAAAGGGAAAACAAAATTTATGTGCAGTTAAACAGCTGCAGCTGCACCAAACACAAATGTGTGAAAGTTTCCAAATAGGAACTTTAATTTGGCAGTGATTTTGGCAAATAATTGTCCTTTTAGTGCAGCTCAACATCTGTGTGTAGTTTAAAGTTTTGTTACCTCTTAGATAATTAGCTGCCTAGCTTTCATTGTGTTTTAATGTGGTAAAAGACCCCAGTATAAAATATTCCAGGTTTAAAAATAGCAAACTGTGTTGTACTCTTGTTAAATATATGTGCCTTTCCATGGCCATCACTAATGGGTATGAAAATATCTAAGCTATATTCCTTATAAAAGAGCATTTCAAGTAGTAGTGTAGCAGAAAATATTTGGGGGGGAAGCAATAGGCACATACCCCCTTCTCACACTTGGATGGAAAAAAAGTGTTATTATTTGAATTGTAATTGAATCCCAGTGTACCTGCAAATGTACAGTTTTACTTGGAAAAAATAGTGTATGATTGTCCAGAGATGAATATTTTTGCTTGAAGAAAGCGAGCTGCAGTGATTTGGGGTTGCATGGCTCTGGAAGTCCCATGTGTGCAACAGCTCCTCTTAAAAAGCATTAATTTCTACAATATGAACTTTGACTTGTAATCTGTGATTTTTATGGAGACACTTTACAATTCTCAGTAAATACATGTCAGAGCAGAGCTGCTGTTCCATCAAATCCTTCCATACTGAAGCAGGGGAGCAATTTAATGAATCCAATGGGAGAACAGCATAAACCCTGATGATGAAATAATAAAATAATGAGTTACACAGCAAGTGGTGAACATGTAGACCTTGGTGCCTTGGGAAATTGTGGAGTTAGATTATATCCACTCTACAGACTGAAAAATGGGCAGAATAAACTCTTGGACATCTGATCTGTGGGCACCAGCAGCAAGAGGTGGGGACATATCCTCCAACAGCCCCAAACTCAGCAGCTGTGGATGGTGGAACATCCAGGGGACTGCTTCAAGCTGTGTTTTGAGCACTGAATTTCCAGCTCCCTTGGTAGCTTAGTCCTCCTGTACATTAACAAACAAATGCATTTCAGTGTTGTGTATTTGTGAGTTTTAAAACATCTGACACCACTGATGTGACCTTTTAAATATGTAGGAAACACAAAACCTGAGATGCCAGCCCTGGAGTTTTCCACTTAACCTTAATCAAACATCTCAATGCTTCAATCTCTAAACCATTTTCTTTTAAATATCTTTGACATTAATAGCTTGCTCTGAGAACACCTGTGACATTAACACAGGGATTTTAGGATTTTTAAATTCATTCATCCTTCTGGGAGGTGGACAACCTTCCTTTTGGCTCTGTGAGTGCAGGGTGAGTTGGCAAAGCCCTACACAAAGAACAGGCTCAGATCTGGAAGTAAAAATGAGTAAAAACCTCTGTCAGGTATGAAAAAAATGTTTTCAACCATACTTACATCTGCCTTGTGAAGTGTTAAATCTCTGAGTCCTTTGTAAATCAAATAAGCAACTACACAATCTACACAGAAATCTCTAGCCAGACCTTCTTTCTTTTTGGATATTTACTGTGGTCTAGCCCAAAAATTTTGGAAGAGAATTGTCTTATTCTTTTTTTTATGTGCGTATTACTGCCAGGTGAAGAGATTGTTGTCTTGTGCTGCGGTTCTTTTAAACCCCAGAGCAGAAAATTATTAAAGTTGGCCTTTCAGGCTATGTGATTTTTATCTGCATAGAGTCCTGCTCCAAAAAATTGTTTTAAGCTCAATTAATTTTGCCATTATTTAACCTCTTGTTTAAATGTGTAATAATGAAAAGAAAAAAAACCAAAACATACTCTAGTGAGAGACTTATAAGAGGTGAATAATTCAACTTTTAAAAATCTGTTATAACTTGATTTCTTGGCCTTGATTGTGCCTCATCCATGCAATTAAAGCACCTCCCAGTGTGTCCTCCTGATCACCAGATAATGTTTAAACTCTTTATTTCTGGCCAAACTGCACATATTTCCAGAACTAATAATTTCTTACTAGCCAAGGTGATTTATTTTTCTTAAGTATTTGATATTGTTATTAAATATCAGACTTGCTCTGCTTGAGGAATCTGGGTCACTTTTTAGGTTTTGAATTAAGGTAATTGGTGATGTGTTCTCTCCTTGTTGTTTTGATGTGTCATCAGGGTACCAGGAATGTTCAGCTTTCTGCCTCTTCTTTTACCCACCAGAATAGAGTGTAAATTGTGGCTGGGGATCTTTGGTGGGGATGGAGGGTAGAGGAAGGTGCTTCTTGGTGGTGATGTGGACCCCCAGACTCATCTGGCACAATTCAGGCAAGTGTAAGTGAAATGTGTTGGGTTATTATTAACCCCCAGCCATCATCTCTTGCTTTGGAGGTCCCTGAGCACAAAATTATTGCACATTTGGAAAAATATGACAGTGTGGCTACTCTGATCTTCGTGAGGCATTCACCTTTGGCCATGGGCACAGGCACCGTGCTGGGCTGTCAGTCCTTGCTTTGGTTTGGGACAAGAAGTTGTCCAGTTTTAATCAGAGCAACTCCCAGCTGTAAGAAAATAGGATTCCCAGGAAGGGAGGAAGACAAGCAACAGAGAGTTCAGATTCAGGTCAAGAAGCACAACTGGAAAATATTTTCAAGTTTACCTTTATGCTACTGGGTTTTTTAAGAAATTGTTTATCTTCCCCTTAGTTGCTTTCATAGCTTCACTTTAATTTCTATATTTCATGGCTTGATGGTTCATTTTCATATATTTAATTACAAGTATTTTGCTGCACTTTACATTCAAATTTATAGAGCCACGGTTTCTCAAAATTATGTAGTAAATTCATTTTAAGCAATTTTACTATTCCTCAAAAGGTTGAAATACACAATTGTATGTGCTCGTGACAAAGTCATTTCACCACACAAAGATAGTTTTGTGATGGATTTATTGTGTGGTTTGAGTAATTTTGGACAAGAGTCCCATGGATTTTTATTTGATGTGTTTTTAATTTAAAAAATATATAGGATTAAAGAGAAGAAGTTAATATATATTAATGCATTTTTAAAGTATTACTCTACTATTAAATCATAGTCTTTCTCACACACATATTATATAGACTTTGTAATATCAAAAATGAAAAACAGCTTATAGTCTTGAGGAGTAAAGATTGCCAGCATTTATCTGGATGTGACAGAGAGAAAAATTAATTGAAGGCAGCAAAAGAAGTGACAGTACATGGTAATATTTTTATCACACTCAAAGTCAGTAGATTTTCTTCATTTAGAGCTGGAAGGGTAACATATTCTGGTTTTCTCATCAGTTGTAGGAAAGACTGATTTACTCAGGCCTTCCTGATGGGGCTTTTAGAGACATTATCATTTCCCATCAGCTGGAGTGAGCTTTCATAAATTACAGGAGGCTTAAAAAACGGGCATAAAAACAGGAGGTTTGGGCTTCTGACACCTGGCTCCACTTTTCTTCCTTGTTCCACCCCTAAGTAGGCAGTAGCCCTGACATGCTTCAAGTCTGATTTTCATGGAGTTTGTGCATTAAAGACCCTTTCTAAATCTTTAATGTGCATCTCTATATGCTGTCATCATTTTTTATTTGCACTGGTCAGGCCGCAGATAAATTTGTACTTAATAAAAAAGAGGCCATTTTCCCCTCTCCTATTTCTCTCTGTTATTGATGTAAATTATATTTTAGCAAGTTAAGTTTGTGCTTTTTCCTTCTTCAGATGCTCACAGGCATGGTGACTGAGAGAGATCCATAGCTTCAGTGCTTTCATTTCACCAGGTTGGAAGGAGGTGGCTGGATTTTTGGGATGGTTTTCTAAAGTTGTTATTCTGGTCGGGGGGTTTTCCCCCGGCCCGGCTGGATGGGGTCAGAGGCTCAGACCCAAGAAGCCGTAGCGGACCCAGAGAGGTGATCCCGTCAGGAACCCTCTGCAGAGGTGATCCCGTCAGGAACCGTCTCCCAGGGGGTCGTGGCTTCTCTCAGCCCTCGGCCGGGGTTGCCTGCAGAGGATGCCTGGCTCAGCAGGCTATCAGCTCTTAGTGCAGTGATTTCAGCTCTGCTCTGCACGGCAGAACCCCCCTGGGCCAGGCCCGGATAGAGAGAGAGGAGGAGACTCTCTGGTGGTTCCGCAGAAGCAGCTTTATTATCGCATCTTCCACGAAGGGGTGACCAGAGACGAATCCTCCCCGACTCAGGGCAGAGGGGTCTCTTTTATGGGGTACAGAGGTGGGTGTGAAAGGGTGAGAAACCAATGGGTACTAGGGTATTTTACATACAGTTTCCTAGAGGATCTTGGATCTATCTTTTCTAACTAAAAAGGCTCTTTGTTTCCCCAAGAGGGGCCTGGAGGGAGATAGTGCTACTTCCTTATCTCCAGGCCTCCCTGCCAGGGCAGGGCCTGTCAGACCCCGTTTGGAGATGTTGCAGTTGCCTTTATCTAAACAAGGTCTTACTGCCAAGACCGGGGCTTGTCAAACCCTACAGTTTTCAGCTCTGGAGTCGTGTTTCTGATGAGTGCTTGTACCAAGATCACTTGGAAGCCAACTCAGTTGGCTTCTTGTGCCACTGCTCTTCCAGTCCTCCCCTCTTGGAGCTGGTATCAGGATCAGCAGTGCCATAATCAGTGCTGTTGTCTTTCTGGAACTATTTCCAGTAAAATGCAGAGGTCAGAGGCTGCCCCATCGGGTCCCATCATCTGTGGGGCTCTGGACTCTGCCTGTGATTTGGCTCACAGGGATTGCTGTGTTTCCTAAGAGAGCTGCATGGTGCAGACTGCCCACCCAGGAAATAAGTAAACTGAAGTTATGTGAACCAGAGAAACTTTAAAAATTTCTCATTGCTGCCTTTTTTCTCTCAGCCTTGTGTGGTTGGCAATGCAGCTGCCTCTGCTGATTGTTGTGTGAGGGGTGCCATGGTGATTAAAGGTTTAAGGATAAGAAAAGCACAGGAAATGTTATTTCTCTTTGTTTTTATGAAAATACTTAATATTTTCAGTTGAGTGGGGAAAGGAATGAAGAAAAACATTAAAAAACAGTCTTACAGCTAGTTTCCAAAACACAAATCAAGTGTTTTGCTCCTTGGTTTTTGCACAAGTGTTCTCAGGGTCTGCGGTGAGCAAGGAGGGAGAATTCTCTGAACAAGTAAGAGTGATGTCTAGATGTGTATTATTGTAAGTACAAATCTGAGAGGTCAAATTCCAGATTATTCTGGTGTAGAAAGCTGACTGGCTTCATGTTACTGGCTTGGCCAGTGATGGATTTGTTTTCATCAACTAAGTCACTTCAACTGTCTGTGCCTCTTTTTCCCTTTGCCTTATCTCCCTCATCTCTAATGGGAGACATTTGCTCATTCTGAGTTCATGCCATGGGGCTGTGATTTCATCTGGCACACTTAGATGTTACCAAAATAGGGATAATAATAGGTTGTTTGGAAGATTTTTAAGATGCCCCATCTCTCAGCGAGTTGATTTTTCAGCAATAAAAGCAAGTTTCTAAGTTAATTTTGGTTCCATTGCAGTGTAAGTGCCTTCTGGTGCATGCAGAGGCTTCAGTTCTCTCAGACACAGAATTCATACATTTATACACCTCCCAAGAACCTCCATGTGCACGTTTTTATTGGATGAGCTTTGGCTCAGAAATGGAATTACACCATCATTGTGTGCATGTGAGATGTAATGTATGTGATAAATGGGAAAAAACCCCATTTCACAGGAGCTTATTTGCTGTCTCTTCAACTACAAAGTCTGTAGTTTACAGTTAGCAGTGGTTGAGTCTTGCATGCATTCACTGCAAGAAATTCTAGAAGCTGATGAGTTTCACCATTACTAAATATAGTACTCACTCTAGCAGTCTTCAAAATATTTACCAAAAAGGAAAGTTTGTTTTAGTACCGTTTGGCATTTTACAGTCTCAAGCAAAAGCTTTAGTTGTACCTTAATACTGGTTTGAAAGTAAAGTCTGTAATGTGACTTGTAAAATAGATTTCGTTATTGTATATACAAAATTTCTCCTAATTCTTTTAAAGGCAGTATTTACAGAGAGCAAAACTTGAATTACAGTTGAAACTGTTGCTATAAATGTAAAAGAGAGGTAAAACTAGTGTAAAAACATGTATAAATTATATAAAACTAGTTTGGGATTAACCATCTGCAAATATTCTATCACACTAAACGTAATGGACCAACACTAGGGCTCAAGCATAATGTTAATAAAATGTGTTTGTAAATACAGCAAATGTATTTGTGCATGACTATAGCAGCTTCAACATACACATTTTTCACTTTTCATATTAAATAAAAGAGAACAGCATTTACTTTTAAGAGAAGTTGTTGTTACCAGGAAAGAAAGCAAAGTAAAAACAGGTGAAATGTACAATATTTTACTTCTTACTGTAATTTTCCTTATAATCAAATAAGCTGCAACTGCCAGGACATTGATCTCATTTGTCAGGACATCCAAGTTGTTCCTCATCACCCACCTCAAATAAGTCAGCCTGTCCACTGCATTATGTGCCCTACTAGGCTGGTCAGAAGAAAACCTTCTTGGTACAGGCAGATGGTGAAGAGGTAATAGGAGTTAAATAAGTAAAACAAAATCACATGAAAACTTGCTATTTGTAAGTACATATTGGGGTTTCTTCCAGGGGTCATCTGGCTTCTTGCAGTTGCTGACTCCATTAAAAAAACCAAAATGGATTTTGTGTATTCCACTTAATTTGCATTAGACACATAGTGCCAATTTTCAGTTTGTTTTCTTTCAGGGTTTTTTTCTTTTTCTTTCCTTTTTTTTTTCATTTTCCAAACAAAAGAAGCAGAATTTCAGCTGCTCTGTCTTTATTAAAAATAACTCAAAAAAATGTGTGTACAGAAACAACTCCCACTCCTCCTCCCTGAACTTGCTTGTGTTACATTGCAAAATTATAATAACCCTTTTTGTGTCAAAGGCCTGATGAAACACCTGAAGGAATACACTTTTATATAAATGTCCAGTTAAAAATACGGTTCTCTCCCCAAGTTTTTATTTTAAAGATTTTAAGGTTTTCCAGAGTCATGCTGACTATTGGCAGTGTGGAAATTAGGCACTGAGGGCAGGAGAAAGGGTTTTTGGAGGGAGGCTGGTGTTCAGGAGTGCTGGGGGACTCAGTGCTGTTTGCTGGAAGCCACCAGAATGGGTCTGTAAAGGTGATGTTCTTTGCTTATTTTACAGGCCATTCTTCATTGTGGTGTCTCAGCCTGGACAGAGTCACCTTTCATTAATAGTGGGTCAAAAGTCATTTTTTGGGGCACTTCTTACAATCACAGAATGGTTTGGGTTGGAAGGAACCTTCCAAGATGGTCAAGGTCACCCTCCTGCCATGGGCAGGGGCACCTTCCTCTAGACTGGGTTGCTCAAAGCCCCACCCAGCCTGGCCTTGAGCATTTGTTCAATGGTAATTAAACAAATTACACTGACCTTTCCCCCTGTATTTTCATGACAGCCTTCCCACTGTTTTCTTTTCCTTTCCTTCCTCTTCCTTCCCTCATCATCTTCATATCAGTGTTTCTGGGGTTTGTGGTTTTTTGCTTTTTTGGTAATTGTGTGTTGGGTTGGCAACATTCTTTGCTTTGTCCCTACTGAAATCTGGATGGAAGCACTTAATGGATCTTATATTGCACTGTCACAGTCAGCAGATTCAGGAAAAGAAAATTCATGACAAAACCACTTTGCACTTTTTAGAACTTTTGCCTCTGGCGAGGAACCATTGATTATCTTTTTGTGATTGAATTAGTTTCTTTTCACATAGATAGTTCGTGTCAAAGTAGTTAAAAGTTTGGAATATGTGCAAACTTTAGCAACTGGCTTTTATTTTCTATATAACATGCAAAGTCCCATTTTAAAATAATTTAATAAAATGCATATTCAATATTTAATTTTTAATTTCTCATTAATCTTTTAAAATACACAAGTTTCATTGTGTTGATGCTATTTACCCCATCTGTTTCTAATTTTTAAAAATTGTTTTGATGTTCATCCATTTTTATTTTTATTTAATAGAGTAAATTTCTTCTCTGGTGCTCTCAGTGCTACTTTTCTTGAAATACTTAGTTCTTGAATTTTTGTATTGCTGGACTGATGGACCATATAAGCCATTAGAAGAACTGAAAAGTTAATTAGTAGGAGTAGCATTGAAGATATAATTAGGTGAAACATTTGGAAGCCTTGGGTATTATGTGTAATGTGGAATTCTCTATAATTGTTATTTCCTTCTAAGAAAAACTGCTTTGTTTTATGTGTCCAGGTCAATACTTAACCCCCACCTGCTCTACAATTCGAATATTGTTCAGAATAACTCAGCCTGTTGCCAGTTTGGATGTTGAAAATAAAAACAATATTCTAGAACCTTCTGTGCCTCTCATGTTCCCCAATCCTGTTCAGAAGAGATTCAGAGTCTGAGTGTTTCAGATGTGGATTTAAACGTTTCATTGTGCTGTTTGACAGATTAATTGCATTTTTGTTTGCCACCTGCACTTTGTGTTGCATCAGCCCAGGCAATGCTGTGCCAAGGCCGGGTATCTCCAAAAGAAAAGTGTTGAAAGGGCTGATGAATTACAGTTTTCCAAATGACACAGCACTAACACCAGTAAGATTCCAGAGGGGAGAAGTGGGATATTTGTTTTGCAAATACTGTTTTCTTCCTTTTCTGTGCATTGTCAGTTCAGCCTCTTGATTTTCCCTTGGTTGAGTTAAGGAAGGAAACAAAAATTGAAGCAGCAATAAGGTGGGCACATTGACTCTCTCAAGTGTCTTTAGTAAATAATTTAGGAAAGAATTACTTCCCTGCATTTGACTAGAGGACAACATAGCAAGATTGACTATATTTTAGTCATCACGTTTGTGCCTTCAGTTGTTAAAAGTATTTTGTTACATGGTTATAAAGGCTGGCAATTAAAACATAATGCTTCTGCCTTATACAAGACTCACAAAGGCCTATTTAAACATCCCAGAGATGGCCTAGCTGCACCCACTGAATTTGTGTTTTGGTACCCAAACACTGAGTTTGTTTTTTGACGTGTCACAGACACAAAAATATGTGTACATATATTGCTTGTAGTCTGTTCCACTTCTTTGCTCTATAGAGTTAGTGGATGTGGCCTGCAGTGTCTCATCTTGTCCAATATTCCACTTTCAGAAGGAAAAGCTGCTTTGAGAGGTACCATTTGGCCATTATTGTTCTACTTTTATCTAGTGTCTGAAGCATGAGGAACACTTCTTCTTTTACTTTATATTCCAGTTACAAAGCTTTAACTGAAATATAAAATTCATTTAAGAATCATAGAATGAATCATAAAATGGTTTGGGTTGGAAGGGACATTTAATAGATCTCATTCCAGCCCCCATGCCATGGACAGGGACACCTTCCCACCTTCCACTGGACCAACTGGCAGAAAAAGCCCCATCCAAAGTGGCCTTAAACACTTCCAAGATCACTCACCTTTCCTCCTTGCCTTCCTCAACATTGAACACAATGTTTTATGTTCTGGTTTTGGGGAGTGCTGAATTCTGTGCCTGTACAAAGCCACTATATAAATTATTGTTACATGCCTGGTTATACCTTCTAAGCAGATCACTCCCTTTTAAAACCATTTCAAGCTCCAAAAGTACTAGTTATTCAGCAGAGAGTAAATATTTACCCCCTGGAGATTTTTTTTCATCAAATGACACAGCTTTATTGCCCTTCCCTTTAGTTTGAACATGAAATGGCCATTCCCAGGAAGAAATCTCCTTGTTCAACACCTGACAGAAAACTCAAGTAAATCTGATGACCTAAGGGTGCATTGTTTTCCTACTGGTCTGTGTTGACATGAAATCTGTTCATCTTCTTTGCAACCTTTGGTGACAAAATATTTGTGCTGTTAAACTGAAGAGAGAAATGACAAAAATCCTGTTGACAAGTATATACAGTAACTACAAGAGTGGAAATGTGCATTACTGTTTTCCAGGAGATTAATAAACCTCAATTACATGGTGCTGTCCCAAAATGCAGCAGATCTTCAGGATCCTCAGCTCCCCCTTGTCTGGGATGTGTTGGTGCAAGAGGCACTCAGGGTGTGGGTTTGCCTGGCCATGTGCTTTCTGTGGGCAAGCACACAAATCTCCCTCTGTACATTGGTTTTATTCTCAGCTGGGCACTGGAGATGTCCCGCTGGTCTGGTGGTGCCTTGCATGACCCTGCATCTGTCTTGGACCTAAATGTTGGGATAAGAGGCACCAGGAATGGGTTTAGGGGTCATGAAATGCCACTAGCCATGCAGTTCTTCGTGCAGAGAATCTTTTGCTGTGCTTACAGACTTTTCTGCTGTTTTCTTGAGAGCAGTGTTACAAAAATGACATTTAAAAAGCAGGAGGACAGAGAAGTTTGAAGTTGGGTTCCCTGGATGACGTTCAGTCTGAAATGTAGAAGCAGTGGTTTGCAAGAGATCGGTGTGAGCAATTCCCACTGAGAGCTGCAGCCACCAAAGGATGGAGGAGAAAAGAGCCAGCAAGAGGACATGGTCCTGAACTCTGGAACTCACTCCTGTTCTGATTAAAGTCCAGATATTGCTATTCTTAGCCTATGCTTCTGAACATGAAGGGTGTTTTTGTGAGATGACTGTGTTATTTTCTTACTTTGTTGAGCAAAATCTGTGTGGACTTTCCAAGTGACTGTGATGTCAATGATTCTAACTTATGAATTTGTTGTATAAATCCACACTTTTTTTTTTTTTTTTAAGTGATCAAATCAGAGTAAGTAGGAAGCATAAATCTGTGTGTGGAGTTATAAGAAATGTTATGAGAATCTGGTACTGTGAATCGGTACAAATGAAATCAAATTGATAACATCAGGACTTAACAGGGCTCTTCCATCAGAAGTAGGACATAGAAATGTTACTTTCCACAGGATGATTTTTTTTTTCCTCTTGTACCATCTCACAGAGATGTCAGAATTTGCAAAATTAGGTCATTTTAGCCATCAAAGTCAAGAGGAGCAAATCATTAGTATTGCAACATGGGAAACAGTGGGGAGGAGTTTGGGGGTAAGGAGAGACCAGAGGAGGTTACTCAGGGGAGGAGGGCCAAGCTCACTGACCTCCCTTGTAAAGCAGTCCCCAATACCTTGCCCAGCCCTGGCTGGAAGGGGGAGAAATCCTCCTTCAAATGTTTTCCTCTGAAGAGAAATCTCAGTAAATTAAAGTTATAGGTGTAATAGTTTCAGGTACAAATCCCACTGTGGCACAGTGCCTTACTACATTCCCCTACTTAATTCAATGATTTATATTTGAAACCTTTCCTCTTTAAGAGGATGAACATCAAAAACACTAACATGAAATGCACTTTTAAAAATTATCTAAAATAAGTCATTAGGAATGCAATGGCCATATTTTTATGCATTATTTATGGACAAATATTTTATAAGCTGACCACATTTTTCATCTCTATGGCAGTTTAATTAAATAAAACAAAATGTAGAAAAAATAAATTAGAACTTTATTTAACCCAAGCAAACTTTTTACTAAAACAGAAATCAGTTTGCCATCTGTTGTAATTGATGGAGGTCTAAATTGTCTTCTTTTTCATAGGAACATTTAGCAGACTGAGCTATATTTAAATCACAAGGTTTGTACTTAGAACATCCAGAAATTAGGTTATTATTTATTAAAAGACCCACTGCATTCTCATTTCAGTAGTGATAAATGCAGGAAAGAAAAACTTGTTTCCATCATCGAATTTTCAAGTACAATTACTTAGCAATGCTTGTACAATTACTGCTGAAATGTCACATATATAAATGACTATATAATCACATTTACAAAAATGTGCCACAGGATGGTATTTCTGTGGCTGCTGGAAGAGAAGACTCTAGGAAATACTGCTTAATCTGGGTGGTTGTGTTTTTTAATTGCCCAAACTGCACCTAAAATACTAAAAATGGGTATTTTTCTGCCCTTATTGTTTGTAGGGATTGGCCCAGATAATAATTTAAGAAGAGGCCTAGGCAACAGTTCAATTAAATTTTAGAAGCCACACTCTTCTTAAGAGCTGTAATTTTGCTCCCAATAGGTCTTTAAATGCTACTCACTTGCTGCCTTCTAAGTCCCATTATAGATGTCAGTGCTCCTTAAGTTTGGCTTTGTTTAAAAAGAAAAAACCCTTCTTTTTGAATGAAACGTGCAAGCAAATCATTAGATTAAATTGCTCAGGAAATGATATGTGTAAATTGGATCTGTGGAGTCATTACACAGCCTCCACTAAACTTGGAAATCTAAGGGCATTGTATGGGTGGAAGAGGGAAGAGGCTGCAAAGAGGGAATTTAGAAATAGTGCCCTGGCATGCAGGGATGGCATTAGGAAAATCAAAGCTCACGTTGAGACTTGAATGGCAAGGGTAAGAAAAAGCTTCTACAACTACCAGGGGTAGAATGAGGACTGGGAATGTGTTTCTGGGGACATGATACAGAATAGGATGACTGGGAACTGTCAGTGTGAGTTTATCACAGATAGATCCTGCTGTGTGGGTAGATTCACTTTGGTGAAAACCTGGCTGTGTTTGGGGATCAGGGGAGGGTGCTGGACAGTGTTTTCCTCAGTTGGAACAAGACTTCTGGCACTTCCTCCCACAGTGTTATCCAAGTTGGGGGGTGTGGTGGGATGATTGTGTCAGGTGGGCAAGCAGAGGGGTAAAGCTCTGGTTGGATGATGGGGTTCAGAGGTCATGTTCAGTTCCATCTCCTCTTTATTTTCTGGAGGAGGGATCAGTTGAGCTGGAAGATCTTGCTCGTTTAACAGTAGCAGATGAAGGCAGGCAGTGATACTAGAGGGGAACTGCAGCTTTTGCCTATAACTGATATCTCCAGACTTCAAAACTTGTATGTGTTTCTTCTTTGTTTAGTTTATAGAATAACAGAATGATGAGGGTTGGAAGGGACTTTCAAGATCACTGTGTTCCAAGCCCCTGCTATGGGCAGGGTCACCTTCCACCAGAGCAGGCTGCTCAAGGCTCCATCCAGCCTGGCCTTGGACACTTCCAGGGATGAGGCAGCCACAGCTTCTCTGGGCAACCTGCTGCAGAGTCTTACCACTCTGACAGTAAATAATTTCTTCTTCTATCTAGTCTAAACCCACTCTCTGTCAGTGTGAAGCCCTTCCCCCTTGTCCTGTCACTCCATGGCCTTGTCAAAAGTCGCTCTCCAGATTTCGTGAAGCCCCTTTAGTCACTGAAAGGTGTCCCAAGGTGTCCCTGGAGCCTTCTGTTCTCCAGGCAGGACACCCCCAGCTGTCTCAGCCTGTCCCCATAGCAAAGGTGCTCCAGCCCTCTGATGGCCTTTGTGGCCTCCTCCGGACTTGCTCCAGCAGATCCACGTTGTGCTCACGTTGGGGGCCCAGAGGGGGACACAGCTCTGCAGGTGGGATGTCACCAGAGTGGAGCAGAGGGGCAGAATGTCCTCCCTCCATCTGCCCACCCTGCTTTGGATGCAGCCCAGCACACAGGTGGTTTCTGGGCTGTGAGTGCACATGGCCAGGCCATGTGGGGCTTCTCACCCATCAGCTCCCCAAAGTCCTTCTCCCCAGGACTGCTCTCAGCCCATTCTCCACTGCATTCGTTGTTAGAGGCCTTCACAGAGAACAGGTTTGCATTGAGCCTGCCAAAGGAGAGTCAGAAGTGTAGGACAAAGCCAACAGAGATTTTATTCCCCCCATTAAACCTATTAACACCCTTCTCTTGGAAGCTCTTTCACCATTCAGGGAAATTGAGAGCTTATATTAACCAATCATTAGTTAAGGTCTGAAATAGGAGCAAGGTGTCAGGTTCTGCTTAGCCCTTGTGGAAGGATGGGACAAGTCCACACAACTTTGCTGCCCTCACTTGACCATGGGCAAATGGGTAAATCCTTGTGGCAGGCTGGCTGCAGGAGCACCAAGCTCTGAATTCACAGGGATTTTCCTGGTAAAGATTATTACATGGCAGAAATCATTGCCTTCTGCTTTCTGAGACTGATATCCCCTTCTGCTTTCTGAGATGGATGTCAGCAAAGATGCCAATTTTTCATTCTATAACTACCTGTTTATAGCTGGCATTTTTTTCCCTATCATCTTGCCTATAGCTAATTTGTAATGGGAGAAGGAGTTTAGCTAAGAGAATGTGTAGTAAAAGGTTGTTCTTACTATCTGTATTTTGCTGAAAATCAGAATGAGTTACCAAGACAGTTGATTTTAAGGCAGGCATTATCCAGGGCAAGGTACAGTACTGAATTAGACATTTATTTTATGATGGCATATGTCATTCCAATAGCTGTAGCAAGTATTTTAATAAAATATGGATTTAGTTTACTGAAAATCTTTCAAAGTTTTAGTACAGCTGTGAGCTGAAGTTTATTTTGGCACACTCAACTGTCCTGTCTTCTACATTAAATGTTTAATTGAATCCCTTTAGTCTTTCAGTTTAACATTCTGAAAATTATTGTCTGAATAACAGTGATTGTTGTTTTGTGTTCATAATTATTTTAAGAGCTCTGAGAAGCAAAAATTAGCTTGTGTTAATGTCATTTTATGTAGTAAATAGTTAAAGATTTAATTGGAAATTTCATCCTTAGCATGTGGAGATCTTGTACACTTGGATGGCAAATCTTCATTGATTTCAGGAACATCAAGGCTTTGTCCATAAAGGAAAAAAAAAGACTTCTCAGTGTTCCAAATAGATTGGAAAACAGAAAAATGCTGTTTTCAAGCTAAATTGATTGTGGAAACTTTAGACCAATACAGAGTTCACACTTAACTTCATATGCTGTAATTATTGCAGAAATGGTGTGTGTTGTGCTGCTCGGGTTCTAGGAAAAGATTTGCTTATTTTTTTAATCCAAGAAGTGTTTTGTGCAGGTAATAGTAGCCCTGTGGGGGAGGGATGAGGAGCCAGCTCTGTGGAAGATTTTGGTTTAAGCTGGATTCAGAGGATCTGTGAGTCTGGACCTGAGTGTTTGGATGTCCATAGCACAGGGCATGGTGAGTTAAACATGTGCAGGTCTTTGCTGGGTAAAACTTAAGGATGAGAGGAGAGCACAGGCAGATGGAGGCACTGACATCTATTATTGATGAATATGGTTGTGATTGGAGTACAGTTACACAGATTGCTAAAAGCTGGGAGCTGAGATAGCCATCTCAGAGGAAGCAGGATTGTCTTACCCTGTGTTTAGTTCTTCTGTACAACATAGGTATATCTGCCATTAAAAAATAAATGTATAAACCACACTGGGGTTGACAGTCTTTTCTTGATTCTAACAACAGTAGGGTTTTTTTGGTGGTGTAAATGCTGTAGCAAGACATGAATACTTTTTTATTGATGATTATTTCTCCTTTCCATACTCCATGATTAATTTATTACTGTTTTGGTGATCTTTTAAGGTTTTGCCCAACAGAATTCTTATTGCAATTTTTACAGTTTAGCTTTCTAATTGGATTTTTATTTTAAAATGAAAGTAAGGGTTTTTTCTTATTCCTGACCTGCCAAGTTTATCTACCTATGAAAGGACCACTTCTCTCTCATCAGCTCTGTTCTTTGTGGAATAGTAAAATGATCAGCTCTAATAAAAGTCAACAAATGATATATTAAAATATGATTCAGTGGGAGGCCAATGTGATGCTTTCAAAACACAGCAGGTGTATTAAAACAAATGTAACTTTACAGACCTTCCAGTTTATATTGTATCTTTTTTTAGCAGTAGGTAGGAACTGCAGTTAATTGGCCATAGAGGGACCTGTGTTCATGGACACCTGACAGATCAGGGGCAGTGCAAACTGCAGGTTGGATAGTCAGCCTCCTACAGATTGTTATAGGATATTTCTTTATAGGGTAGCACTGTCTAATCTTTACCATATCCACTGTGAAACCAGAATGATGGCACATTGCTGACACAGCTGAGACCAACACCAGGGAGGAATGTGTGCCTGTTCTTGGTCTTGTTAGTCATATGGAGAATGACTCCTCAGTTCTGGTGGGATGTGTGAATATTTTATGGATTTGCTCTGACAGCAAGCATGAGTGTTTAATAAGCAAATACTATACATATTTTAAAGATGAGGAACCTGGATCCTGACAAGGTTGATAGGAGACTGGTGACAGAATCAGGAACTGATTGTATGTTTCCCAAATCTTGGCTAGTGCATTAATCCTTCTAATTTCTCCCAGTTTTGAGGCACCTCTGTTCCCTTAGAAAAGCTGCTTCTAACAGAATTCCTCTAGGCTCTGTCTTGTGCAACTTTTTGCAAACTGAATGGAAAAGTCTAAGCTGTGTCATCAGTTAGGATGTCAGCAAGTTAAATACCAAAAAATTGATGGGCAGCATCCAGTTCTGCTTGACAGATAATTTTGCAGTGCATGAGAGAAAATGTGTTTAGAGAAGCAGTGACTGAGCTAAACCTGAGTAAGGCAGCAGTGTTGGTCCTTCAGGACTCATTGCCATTATCTGACTGAGGACACTTCTGCCAGCAGCATTCACTGTGTGGGGTGAGGAAGGTGCCACAAACCCCAGCTCAGTCCAGACTGTGCTTCCAGCACTCAGCACCATGATCTGTTCCTTCATCACTGGTCTCCAAACAGCCCATTTCGGTGCAGGAGCCCCAAACTATTTCAGTTATTAACTGACAGTAAGAAGAACTTGTTGATAATTTAGAAGTGAAAGTCCCTGAGTGCAGTGTTTCCCATGCTTTGTGGGGCTTCTCACTGAAGCCCAGTTGAAATGTCTCTCCTTTTGTCTGTGGTGCTCTCAGTGGGATCACCACGAGCTCTCTCCTGGAAATCAGCTGGTTTATGGTAAGACATCCCTCTTCATCACAACTTCTTAGTAGTAATTGCTTCTTGTTAATGGATGGCAGGAGCAGGGAGAGACTGATATCAGGAGATGATGCTCTGTGATATACAGCTCATCTGTTCTGTTCATTCCTAGAGGGAGTGGAGCAATGACCAACCATTAGTCAACTTCAAGTTTTTGTAGCTGTAACTCCCTGAAGTGCAGGATCAACAAAAAATGTCAAGGTTACCTCAAACCTCTTTGTATCATGTACATATCTGATACAGTTCAGCCCCAAATGTTTTATTGGACTGATCTTTCAGAAATGCATTTGAAGTATACAGGAGATAAAGACATCACCATAAACTTTATAATATAAGCAATAACATCCACTTGAACAACAACAACAAAAAAAGCTAGAAAATACAGATTTTTGAATCAGCTTCTAAGCTGCTCAGTGTTATTATGTCTTCCTTTAAGATTACACAGATTTTAGTGTCTGGTGTTTCCCCCTGCAAAGTGTAATCATGGTATCTCTCTGGGGTTTTTTTCTGCAATCTGAGTACATTGTGTTCTTCAAGGCATTTTTTTCTCCAGCACTGAGTTTTTCTTTTTGCAGCCTTTTGCCCATACAGAATACGGATGCCAGAGCTGGCAGCAGCAGTTCATTATTTATAATGTTGGTAATCCTGTCTACAGTGGCAAAAATTTCCTCCATACTTGAATTTAACAATTTTTTCAAGGCAAACATTACTTCCTCATGTTGAGGTGTGGTTCTTGGAGCCCACACAGCTGCACATCCCTTTTAAGGCTCTAATTCTCTACCCTGTCAGCATGACAGTAGTCTTTTGTAATGGCAAAGCTTTCCATCTTGGATTTATTAAAGCATGTTTTGTTTCTTTATTTATCTGTGATCCAAAATGACTGTGTGATTGCACTTTTGCTATTATTTTTTAGTTAGTTATTATTGTTTTTATGATGTTCATAGTCATTTTTGCAAAAATTTTCTATTTATGTCCGCATTGTTGGTGAAGATGATGACAAATACCCATTAGAAACATCTTTACTGAGACAGTTTTTCCTTGAAAAATGTGTCCTAAGATAACTGATCATAATACTTTTAATATGTTTGTTTTTATCAGCCTTGTGTAGCAGTAACTTCTGAAACCAGAAGTCAGTAGTGCGAACTCACACATCCTGCAAAGCTCTAATTTCTTGCATCTTCATGGTTGCCTTAGATGAGTATGTTAGAGAATTATGAATCCTGCTGATGAATGTAGTATAAGAATTAAGATTATTACTTTCTAATGAAAATAATTTGCTATTTGGAAGAAATAATCAACAGTGTGTAAGTACACGGTGTCTGGATTTCATTAGTTGTTCATTCTTGTTGGCCAGATCGAGTTTAGAAATAAATTTTCCTACCAGATCTGCCCAGTGGCTCAAGAATTTAAACAGGTGTACTTTATTAATTAATTGAGACCATAATCTAGTACTAGGAAAAAGATATTTTTAAAAGAATTTAATAAAACCCCCATAAAGTAGTCTTCCAGTAGAGAAAATGGACTTGGAATCTCTTTATTAGTATTTGGCTCACTCTTTCAAATCTGAATGTGCATGCAGAACTGCACACAATTAGAATTATTTTTTCTAATATAGAGTACAACTTGTTTGGGTCAGAAAGAAGTAGAATTATACTGTGATATTCTTACATTTCTGATATAGTAAGCTGCTCAAAAATCTATTTTGCAATTATCTTGATTATTTAAGTTCTTTGGATGTCCTTGTGAGAGCAATAGACTGTTCTTTCCAGCTGAAATTATTTAGCTGTTTTTTCCTCAGTTAATGTAGGGAGAGAAAATCAATAGAAAAGATAATATTTTAGCATTAGTTGATCCTAGGGTCTTATTTGATTCCAGCATAGCAGGCCAAGTAGCAAATGCTCTTAGCAATTGTTTCTGTTAGTGGAATTTTGAAAGCACTAAGAGAAATCTTGATCCATGGAGACAGTACAGTAATTCACATTGACATATTTTCCCCATTTGCCACAGGGCAAGTGGAACTATTAATGCTCCTGTGCAAAACCTCTTTTCTCCTTTCCTCTTTTTTTTCTAAGAGCAGAACAGAAACAGTGTTGATCCTAGCAGTGGATTATATGTAAAAATTTAGACTACCCTGCAGCCATCAGAGGGAAAACGATTTAGAAAATTTGCTATCACTGTATCTTTTTTCCTAAATAGAACCCCCTGTTCCACGAGTATATGTATGTATTTACATGGTGGATTTCTGTAGTGTTTTGGAGGTTTGATGGTTGTTTTAAGCAAGAAAGCATCTCTGGGGTCAGGGAGCAGGTAGCAGCAATTGTAAAATAAACTCTTTGGATACTGCATGTCCACATGAACTGACTCTAACAATAAAATATTCTCTGAATCCACTCTGTGCTCCACAATGTACGGTCAGCGCCCAATGGAGACAGCCGTTCCACTCATGGATACACAAGGAATATTTGTTACCCATTGTAGTATTTTGCCTGCAGCTTTGAGAGACCCAATTTTATCTTCCCTTAAGCAGCCAAAATGATGTCAGCATCAGCGTGGTATTTTTTTTTTCTTTGAATGTTTCGAGAAGCAAGAAACTGAGCTGTTTGTTGATAAATGAAGGTTTATGTAAAATACATATGAATTTAAGCAATTTAACTCAGTGCAGTAAAATGGCTTTTGAAATGAGATTTAAATGTGAGTTCTTGAAAATCTGGTTGGTTAGATGTGCAGAAAATAACAGACAGTTGACTGCTAATAATGCCATAAACAATAATTAGGCTGTGAGGAGCAGTTAATGATAGATGACCAAGTATATATTATATATCTTCTCAGTGTGCATCATCTTGGCCTTATGTTACTGAACTGTGTGGGTGCTATTAGAGTAAAACTTAACTAGAAAAAATTTGTAGATAAATTAGCAAACAATTTCTTTGGTGTCCTTTCCCTTCCATCATTTCCCTTCCCTCCTACCCCCCCCCCCCTTTTTTTTTTTTTAAGAGAGCCAAGAGACTAAGCTTAGGTCACAGCTGAGATGAGTTTGATGACCTCAGCCTATGTATGGCCTCTCAGACATCTGTCTACATCTAGAAACATCCATAGATTTTAGTACCATTGGAAATCTCTTGTCAGGAAAGATTCAGGAATAGACTGGGCACACTTTATTCTGCTTGTGACTGGGAAACATCAAGAAACAAAGAAATCATCCCTTTGAATACTGGGTATTTGGTAAAAGTTACAGTTATGATACATAAAAGGAAAAACATTCAAAAATACTCCTTGAACCAAAGTAGGGTTGGTTTTTTTTTTCCTCCTTTGACTGTTTATTATCTCCATGAATTATTGTTCATTCCTCTCTCGTGATAGTTGTTCCTGATGTGGGCTTCTCTGTAATGTTAATCATAGAGGTGCAGCCTCTGGGAAAGACACAAACTTTAACCTTTCTGGGTCATGGGTCTCAGAAGCCACTCCAGTCAGAGATCAGCGCAGGACAGGGATACACAGCGTGTTCCATTTGTTTTCAGGTCTTTCAGGAAAAGCGAATTAATTATTTATACCTTATCTATATACATTTACTTATTATTACAGTTCAGTTGTCTTTAGCCTCCAGTAGTTAATTTAAAGTACATTTTTCCTAAGGTAACTTTATCATCTGTGATACAACTTGCACTGTTCATAAGGCGTATCAAATCATTTTAATTAAGAACCCAATCTGTTTGCATGGAAGTATTTCCCTTTTTGTCTATGTCTGCTGAACTTTCTTCTTCCCGTGGTGATGTACAAGCCTGTACTGTGATCATTCTTCCAGATACATAAAATAATACAAATTAATAAAAGAGTATTCTGATATGAGTGACTCTTCATCTGTTCATATAATCATCTAGGACCCAAAGAAACTGTAAGAATTTGAAGGAAAAAATAGGCTTTATATACCTTAAGATTTGCCTTTGAATTACATGATAAAAACGAAAGCTTAAAAATTGTTGATTGCATCAGTGTTGCAGATTTTTAATGTTTATTGTGTTGTTTGTGATCTTGTAGTTCAGATGGCACATCAGTGTAGTGAAAAATAATAGTTTATTACATAAAAGCAGTATATGATTCCGTGAAAAAGACAGCATATGTTAAGAAACCAAGTAATTGTCTGGATGAAATGAATGAAAAAAATGAAAAAAGCAAGGTATGCAACATGGTGTGCATTAATTGAAACTGCTTTCAAAAGGTACATAATGTTCCAAATCCTCTTCTACTTAATACTCTGTTCTAGGAAATTTACCTTTCAAAACTGTCATAGATTTTATTTTAATGCCTTTTGTTTTGCTCTGCAAGCCACTTCCTATCATTTCCCAGTAGTCCTGGCTCCCTGGGGAGGTTCCAGGAGACTGGAGGTTTGCAAATATGACACCCATCTCCCAGAAGGGCCAAAAGGAGGATCTGGGAACTACAAGCCTGTCAGTCTGGGCTTTATGAAAGGCAGGTCCTGCTTGACCAACCCAATGTCCTTCCATGACAGGGTGACCCACTCAGGGAATGAGGGAAGGACCTGGACAAGTGATATAACAAGAGGAAGTGGCCTCAGGTTGTGCCAGAGAAGTTTAGATTGAATATTAGGAAATATTTCTTCAGGAAATGGGTGACCAAGCATTGGAACAGGCTGCCCAGGACGGCGGTTGAGTCCCTGTCCTTAGAGGTATTTAAAAGCCATGCAGATATGGCACCTGGGGACATGGTTCAGTGGTGGCCTTGGCAGAGCTGGGTTAATGGTTGCAGTCAGTGATCTCAAACCATTCTGTTTATAGCTCAGGATGAACTCTTTGTGGGCTTTCCACAGTGCCACTGTGCATCACAAACAACGCAGATGTGTCAGCCCAGCCACCTTGCCAATGCCTGCCTGGCACAATAAGAGCTGTCTTTAAAATTGCACCAGTGATCCTGCTGTCGAGAGTAATGGTTGTTGTGAGATGATGGAGTTCCCAGAAGACACTTGTAGGACCAGAGTTGTGCTCTGCTGTGATACAAATTGAACAAAACATCTCTGTCAGATGGTGTTTTCCTGTGTAGAGGAGTTGAACCGTTAAAAAGACAATGATTTAGCAAACATTTTCATGAGATGTGTTCTCTCTGCAGTATCTTCTTCTTGTAATATGATAAGGCCTTTGGAAAGTTTATCCATTAATCTTTAAATAATACCATCCTATCATAATGCTCAGTGCTGCCTTAGCCTGTAAGTCAGGGTATTTGGCAGTAGAGATCAGCTCAAACAGCAGTAAATCTGTTGATACTGATTATCACCTCTTGGAATCGCCTTTGCTTCTGTAGTGAAATTCTGTGTTACATGAATATAAGTGGTATATTGCTAGGAGAACACGCTGCTCTCTTTACATTATTCAGCTATACAAAGGGAGCGTTTTCAATATATTTCAATATTTTTTCCCCACATCACTGTGGAAGTCATCACGTAAATTGATGTCCTTTACAGATCTGAATTGTATCTTGGGTGTCTGGAATAGGGATAAGGGTTTCTTGCAATTTACTTTTCAGCTACTCAGTTTCAAGTCTTGAGAATAGGAAGTAAAAAAGCTGCAGAAGAGTATTTTGGTTTCATAAAAGAAAAATGCTGTGCTTCCCAATAACCTCCCATAAATGTTTGTTAGAAAAAGATACACGTATTAGGAGAAGGTTAAAAATATTGGTGTGTTGCCAGCTATATGGAGACAGAGAGCATGGAATGTGTTTCTCTGGCTAATGGGGTGTGTGTTTTACACATGAAACCTTGCTAGTTTCTTTTTACTATTCTAAAACCATCAACCATTCACTGTAATGGATTGCCTAGCCTGTATATTGTTCCATATGTTGTAAATATGGAATTGATTTTCACTGCTCATCTCTTTGCTTACTGTTTTTCTCTACTCTGATTTTCCTGTTTTCTTAGAGTACAAAGGTCACTAACATTGGTATTATTTTTACATATTTAATAGGATGTTTTTCTCATTTTGTTTACAAATCTCTGGATATACTACTTTTTAAATTAAATATTTTTAATATCCATGTAGAGCTTGCATGTTTTGTTGTAGTCCATTAAATTATCTAACAGTTATCAGTAGGCAGGTTTTACTGTGCTCAGGCAAATGTGTTCAGGCTTTTCAATGTGCCAGTGTCTTCTGTTGCTTGTTACAGCTGATGTGCACAGTGTGGGTTACTGAAGGTACCTGAAGTGCTTGACTGATGGGGTGCAGCTGCTGACTGGTGTTGGGATGCAGCATTAACAGATTTTAATTGGATGGGGATGTGATCAGTGAGGGACAGCCAGGAACTGGTGTGGTGATTCACTAGAGGTCACTTTTTGCTCACTAATGAACCACTCTCTTATCTTAGCAGTAGGTGATAGTGGAGTGCTGGTAGTGCAGTATTTCATGGTGGTACAGCAAAGTGCTCAATTTGGAAGAGGATGAAATTCAAGCCTGGTAACTTGTCATCATCCTGAGTAAATATGACAAAGCAAGAGAGTTCATTTCAATGTCATAAATGTACATAATCCCAGTGCGTGGTTGTGCCTTGACAGCAAATGGACATTTTCATGTAGCACTGTTTTGCTTTTTTCATCCTTTAGTATATTTGCTGTTTTTCAGATAGGTGAGACTTGTGCTTAGTTTCAAAGCAAAGTCTCTAACTAAATGCTTAGTGAGATGTGGCCTTGATTTCATACGTGTTTATTTTTCTTGAGGGCATCCTCACTTTTGTGTTTGAAACAAGGAAGTATGATGCTTTCTATGCCACCTAGTGAATGTATGATGTTCATAAATGCAAATATAATTGTTTGGGAACTTGAAAACTATCTCTGATACAACTTTTGCTTTTTTCCCTGGCTACTTGTTGTGCAACTTTGACAAAAATAAGATGCCAAGCATGTTAGAATTCAAGAGGAGGTGGAGGATAGTAGAGTACAACTGACATTGCAGCCCAGTAAGACACACCCACAGCAGCAAGTTCACTCAGGACATCCACTGGTTCTGTTCAGGCCACTGGATGGTTCATTATTCTCCATATTACCTGTGAAATTACTACCACCAAACAGGTTATTGAATCTACTACAGACTTGTGGGTTTTGATCCCTTCAGTTGGCCTTAATATGTAGATCTTGATTTTGCATGCAGAATGCAGCATCATAAAGAGTATCTGGTTTTCATTATAATTTTAAAGAGACAGATTTCATAACTATTCTGCATATGCCAGAGCCTACTTCCCTTAATCATCTAAAAAATAGCGCTTTGCTTCATGAGGCCCAGACTGATTTAAAACTTGAGAAGTAAATTACTCCTCAATAATCCAGTTCTATAAAAGTAAATGCAGAACGTTGTTATGCTGGTTCATTATGTTAAAAGCATAGTGCATTATAATTTTTAATGGAATATGAGTGTAATATATTCTAAACACTTTCTTTAACACTTTGGGAGACAACTGGATCTGTGGTCTCGCCAACCAAGGGGCTATCCACTGCCCACAGAATTTTGTTAGTAGCTAAAAATTAAATTTTTAATAGCAGGACCCTCAGCATAGTATGTCTGTGACTTACACAGTTTGAATGAACTCCAGGATTTCAGACAGGTGAGGAGGAAAAAAACCTTCCTTGGGTCACTAACCCATTTTTTGTCCTTTCATGTTAATTGGCTGCTCATTCCTGGGAACACAGATTGCTCTGCTTCTCCTTTACCTCATCCAATGTCAAATCCCCCAAGAAGCCCTGCCAGCGCAGAAGGGAGCAAGCCATATGGGGCAGGTTGCAGTTGTTCCTTCAGGTCTGGATTTATTCCACTGTGAACAGATGGACAATGGCTGACATCCACTAATGGTTCTCTATAGGTTTCTTCTGCTGTTCATCTCAGTCTTCTTTTTCTCTTCAGCCAGAACACAGACTGTCCTGGAGATGGTCTGTTAACTCCTCCTGACGAGATGGAAAATAGTATGTCTCATTTCATGACAACCAGAAAATGCAGAGGGTTTAATTCCACCCTGGTTCTTGTGTTTTTAGCACTTGTATGAAGAGGGTGAGATCACGAAGAAAATCCCTTAGTCACTTAATACAGATAACATCAGAGGAGAGAGTTTTTTTGTGTTCAGTGGTTTGAAGGGAATCTATTCTTCCATTCATTCAGCACACTACAAGCTTTTTCACTTTGTATTTTCAGCATAGAGCTAGGAGAGCTGTTCCATTCTGAGAAAGGAGCAATGCACATTTGGCATTTCAAAAATGACTTTGAATGTTTGACACAGCTGAACTTCTTGTTCATTAAGTGGAACTTTAATCTACTACTTTGATTCTTCACCTTCTTTATAATAGTAGATGAAGGTCCTCTATTTTATTTCATGCTTGCAATGACCACCATTTCTTAAAGATGAAGTGGTTCCTTTTAGTCAATTATCTTTCTTTTTCCCATTTTCCCCCAAGAACATGCTGAAAATTTTTCTCTAAAATGACTTCTGTATGAACCAGAAAGCATTAACTTCTTGCAGTGGGAAGTTTCACACAGAGGAAGTTATAACTAAAAAAAAAAAGAAGCTGTTATTAAAATACGCAATTGCAAAATCGAAGTAGGCTGATCTCTCTGTGTTATATAAACAAATGCTTTTTAGAATCTAAGTTACAGAATTAAGGAAATATTTAAATCCAAACAAGGTTTTCTTTCCAGATTTTAAATAAATTGAATTGACTTAGTTTGATTATACATTTAACCAATCTATTTTAGGATACAGGTTAAGTGTTGGGCCTGCTTTATCCAACCATTTTTTTCTTCTGACATAAATCTCTCCTAGGATCTCCTAATAGCATCTACAAGATTTACTGTTGACAAAAGTTAAGATATTCCATTGAAACATAATCTTGCATTTTGATTAAAAATGCATAAAGGTTTAAAATTTATGGCTTTAAAAACTGTTACAATGAATGACGTCTGTTTGATAACAAAGCAAAATCATGCATGAAAAAAACAGCACACATGGCTGTGACAAAGCAGAGAAAATCTATAAGCACACAATAGCAGTATCTTCTTGTAAGAAAATTGTCAAACCTCACTATTCACTTCAGAAAACATTCGACATATATCTTGGCTCATTGCTTAGAGGATAAAACAGCAAAACTTCCTCTTTCAGTATCTTCAAAGTCACATCTGCTAAAGATAGTGAACCCTAATGCACTGAATTTGTGAAAGCCCAAGGTCATGCCCTTATGATTGAACATTCAGAGGGGAATAAAACTTGTACTTAAATTATACATGTGCCTGTTAACAGATATGCTTAAAACAATGTATTTGCTCTGCAGCACATGTGCTCCTCCAGCTGACTCTTATGCAGCCAAGAAACAGTTAAGGGGCTTTGAAAAATGGCAGTTCTTAGTTCAGGGCACAGAAGACACTCAGCTGTGTTACTCTGCTGTTAAAAAAAAAGGTTGCAGTTAACAGCAGTGCCCAAATGCAATAAGAAGATGGGGATTGTTAAGCTTTGTGCAAGATGTACTTGTATTGTACCTGTGCAAGCCATAGTGTAAAACTCAATTGCTCTTGAGTTATTTCATGTTCTTTTCTATCCTGAGAGTCTGCATAGTTTATTCTGTAGAGCAGGTGCTTTGTGGCAGCTGTCGAAGAGCAGGGTGGAGAGACCTTTTGGCTGGGGAGATGGGGTCAGATAACCTCTGTCCTTCAGCAGGTGCAACTCAGCTCGCTGCTGCTGGAGGGAACACTGTGGGTCCAGGCAGCATCAGCTGAGGATCCAGCCCATGGTGTTTTCCTAGGAAGTGTGAATTTGTGATGAGTGTGCCAGGAGGGAACCAAGTCCTGCGTTACCTCCAGCGTGTGTATTTGTTAGGTCTCTGTACAATCAGAAAGGAAAAAGAGCAAGCATATGAATCCCTTCATGAAGTAGTGTAGAGAATACCAAACTGCAGTATTAATAACCTCCTGTTATTGAATCCTCCATCTGTTCATCATGCCAACTTATCCTCACTTAGAGCACTCCCCTTGTCATAATATTTTGCGCCACACTCTCCTCCCTCCCCAAAGCAGCAGTTCCAGTTTAGATCTAAACATTTGCCCAGTCATGTAACCCCACCGAGGACATGGTCTCAGTGCCTGGATCTGTTTATGTTTCTCTATTAAAAAATGCAACTGAATTCTTAATTTCACTTCTGATTTTTTCCTTTCCTACCACTATTTTCTTTTTTTCTGGCAATTCTTTCATATCCATATTGGTATTCACAGATACTTCTCTTGTGGTTTAAGCGTGTTTGACCCCCTAATGCTCATTCCTGATACTTTGCCACATGGCAACTGAAGCAGTGAGAGAGGAAAAAAAATACTTTCTCCTTAGAGCTTTGATATGTATGTGTTTTTATATTTGCTACCATCTATAAATGGCGGTAAAGTGGTTAGCCACTTTAAAGTTACTAACCCCAAATTTATTTATACAAACCCCACATGAGGCGCTTGGCTATATGCTGCCCTAGTGATGCACAGGGAGAATTTAGGGAAACTGTTCTTTGAGGGATGTCTGAGACGTCTGTGCTGAGCCACAAAAGGTTTTCCCAGGAATACAGGAGGAAAATGAAGATAAGTCAGAAGCTGCATAAACTTGTCCTAGGAGTTACCTCCCAGTCCTGGTGGATAATCCCATGAAAGGGACACACTACCTGGGAAATGATAGGGGAAACCAAGTTATTAGGGAGCTGGAGCCAAACACTGCTGAAGGCTGCCTGTATGTTCAAATCCTTGAATCCTGAGAGGATTCCTGAAATCCACACAACTCGGAGGCTGAAACCACGCTTTATAACCTCTGGGTTCAAATATTCCGCTCACAGACAAACCAATTCCAAAAAAAGCCCGAGGGAAAATCTACAGCCCTGTCCGTTCTCCCAGTGAATTGCTCTTGTTTGCTATCCAGGAGTTCCTGTCTTTATCAGAGGGGGTTCGGGTCCCTGAGGGACTGCTGGGGCCGCTTGCTGACAGGAAACAATCGTTTTATTTCTGGAAAAACCCAGAGAAGGGATGTTCGCTGGCGGGCTGGGCTGTGGGTGGGGACGGACGAGCGAACGGCCGCGGCTCCGCTTCCCGCTCGCGGCTGGGAAGGAGGAAGGGACGGCTGTGCCAGTAGAGTGAAAGTTCCTGGGGCGGGGGAGGATAGGGGGTCTGGAGCGGAGCTCCGGGCGCTGAGCAAAGAGCCGCGGGGCAGGAGGCGGCGGGGGCAGCAGGCGGCGGGGCTATGGCGGCCGCCGCTCCCTCACCGCGCCCGGGCGCGGCCGCCGTCAGCCGACCCAGCGGCCGCGGGGGCGCCGCCACCACTTTGGTTTGCGTCGGCCGCCGCCGCCGCTGCTGTTCGGGCGGGGAGGCGCATGGCGGGCGCGGGGTGACCCCGAGGGACCGCGGCCACGTGGGCGCGATGGGAGCATCTCCGTGGGGACAAATCAGCCCTTGATTCATTGGATTTGGGCAATTCGCTGCTCTTTCTCTAAGAGCTGCTCCCGCTCGCGGCGGTGCCGACCGCGGGGTTAGTTCTGGGGCTCGTCAGGGCGGATCAGGGAAGCGACAGGACGCACTGACCCTCACCGGGAGCAAAATTTAGAGATTTATGGCTTTATTTGTTTTCATTCCTGTTCATGAGGGAGAAGCCTTAGCCGAGTCACAAATACAGCGAAACACCAGAAGTGCTAATGTTTTGGGATGCCAGGAACGGGCAGAAAGTGATGGGCAGGAAGTTCCACCTGAACATGAGGAGGAACTCCTTTCCCGTGCAGTGACTGCACATGGAACAGATTGCTCAGAGAGGGTGTGGAGTCTCCTTCCCTGGAGATATTCCAGACCCGTCTGGATGCAATCCTGAAACATGCGCTCTGGGATAACCCAGGCAGCTTGGACCCGATGACCCGTTGTAGTCCCTTCCAACCTGACCCGTTCCGTGATTCTGTGAACGCAGCCGGTGTTAACTTTGCCGAAGTTTAAACAAAACAAAGCCAAGCAGTGGCGACATCGCCTCTCGGGGCACGTCCTGGTTTCGCCGCGCGCGGCCGCACCACGCTCGCCCGCCCCGCTGCCTCGCTCGTCTCGGCGGCCGCCTAGAACCAGGAGATCGAGCCTGGGGGGCGCGGCGGCGGCGGCGGCGGCCGCTCCCCCCCCC
>JACBWW010000036.1:4589450-4662480 GCA_020086605.1 Lanius collurio | reverse complement strand
GTTCGGGGGCGCCCACGGAGCGGCCGCCATATGCCGCGGCTGCCGCGGCGGCTCCGAGCGGCGCTGCCCCCCGGCATCCTCCTCGTCCTCCTCATCCCCCTCCTACCCGCGGCGGGCGCGGACGGAGCGCGGCGCCTCCATGGGCAGTTCGCACCTCCTGAACAAGGGCTTGCCTCTAGGTAACCATCCGGCCTGCTCGCCGCGGTGCGGGGCGGGCGGGGAGCGGGGCGGAGGTGGGGACACACACGAGCGGCCGCCGCCGCCGCCACCGCGCTTTGTGTGCCCGTCACCACCGCTCCGGGCCCCGCCGCGGGCAGCGGGACTGCCCTGGCGGCCGCAGCGCCGGCGCAACTTTGCCCAGTGGCTGCTTTTTGAGATGGGGTGAAAACATAAAGGGAAATAAAAACGAGAGGCGGAGGGGCGGGAGTGCGAGTCGTCCCGAAGTACCAAACTCAAAGGGCGCTAGAGCTGCTCCCGGGAGGGGTGTGGGGATCCCCAGGAGGGGTTTGGGGTGTTGGGTGCCCCGGAGGATTTGGGGTGTTCGGGCCCCCCTCTCGCTCGGGGGGTGAGCGGTGCCGGCTCCGAGCTGCGGGAAAGCTGGGCCGGTGTTCGGATAAACAGGAAGTTTAAAAGCGGCGTTTTATTGCTGTAAAAAAGTGCTTAAGGCCTGGCGGGTGGGATGGTTTTGGCAGAGCTGCGGACGGGTGGTCTATCAGAGGTAAGGCTCTTCACCTTAAATCTCAATTTCTCTTTTTCTTTCTTTAGCCGTCTTTTTAATTTTCTTTTCAAAGCATGCGTTTTTGCTGTTGTTTTTTCGGGTAACGTGAATAATATGCACGGGGTGATGCTACAGATCTGCCTCCAGATTTGCTTGACATAAATTGTCATGTTAATCTGAAGGTGATTTTTTTTCCTGCCCACAGACATAAGGAGACAGAATGTCGGTTCTGTTTATAAGCATTATCATTTTCTAAGTAAATGATACCAAAAGAAAGCTACAAAGCTCAGAAAAAGCCTCTTTACAATGTAGATACGAGTCAGTCTGCTACACTGCTTTGTTTTCCTCTAAAAATTAAATTCAAAAGTCAGGATTTAAGTCGTACAACTGAGCTGGACAGAATAATGGTAGAAAATATTGTTAGCAGTGCTGAATTTTAAAATTTTGCCTGTTGTAACTTAAATTGAACAATTTCACTGTGCGTTATATTTTAGTAAGTGTTGTTCTTATCAGGAAGAATGTTTGCTTTTAGGCCACGATGGAGCAGCTAAGGATAATCATCCCTTTAGCCTCCTTGAAAATAATGAGGCCTAATAAACTGAAGTGTGTACTTTCTTTTACAATGAATTAAAATTAACTGTCATATTTGTGATGTGTGTACGTGTTTTGAGTGCATTGCACTGATTCCTCCTCCGGGGTCTTAAAAGATGTAAATGTTCTTATTTAGTATTCGAGCCCCTTGGCAAGTAGCCTGATGCCCTTATTAAAATATTTTAAATCTCATTATTCTGACCTATTGGGAAGGGAGCAAGAAAATATTAAGAAAAAATAAAACATACTTAAATAATTTCAGATTGAGATCCCATTAAGTAACACTTTGAAAATCTGTTTCTTTTATAAATAAGAAGGGTTAAAAAGAAGAGTATAAATTAGACTGCTAGCAGAAAGATAATTGTCCAGTGCATCTCTTTGTTCTGTGCTCTTATCTCTTTTATCTATTTTTAGCTGTGCGTTGGTGAAGCAAGCATTTAAAATTAGCAGCCCAAACTGCTAACTTTAGTGTATTTTATAATGTTGCTCTTTATTGACCCCCAAAGGCAGCAAGATTTCAATATTGGAATTCCTTAATGTTTGACAGATAGTATCCTCTTCAGTTTATTATTATGTCAGCCATCCCCAGAGTGAGGTAGTGACAAAATATTTTGCCCATTTGCAATTCACTGGTGTATTTCAAACCTAAAGGAAACAAAACAACCCTCTGCCCCCAACCTGCCTCTTTTCCAGCCTGAAAAAGGAATGTGTGTTTATGAGGTGGCTGCAATTCATAAACAGATGAGAGAAAGTGGGAGAGTTAAACTGTTCCCTCATTTTTGTCGTTGCTAATGTGAAATAATACTTTAGATGTGAATGTAGTTTTTCCGTGTTTGATGGCATTGAGGGTGTAAATTGGTGCAGAGTCAGTGGTGTGTTCTCTGTCCTTCTTTAAGCACACTCCCCCCACCCCTCCAAGAAACACAGATCCAATATTTCTCCATCAGGGAATGTGCTATTTCATTACTGAATTGGCAAATAAAATAGTAATAATCCTGAGAACCGCTGTGGTCATGCTCAGTAGAAGAGTTTAGTCAATGCAACTGCTATTTTGAAATGAAACTACTCCAATCACCTTTGTGAATTTTACAGTTGAGTGTTGTCGTGTGTAGTTAAGGAGTAGCTGGAGCCTGCAGCTTGTGAGCACACAGTACACTACATGTAGAAAGCTCCTCATCGTAAATATTGTATATGCTGTGATACTTTGTCATCGTGTGGAGTTCTGATAGCATGGCGAAACAAATTACAAGTGCCCTTATGCTTGTCATTTTGGTTACCTCTTGTCTTGTCTTTCTGCATCATAAAGATAAATAGTGTCTGCCCTTTGTTAAAAATGTGTGATCATTCAATTTATTAATCTCTCAGTCTCTTGAGAGCTGTTGTTTTATTTGCAGTGTAAACAGAGTGGGTTGCAGCACTTAGCCAAAAGTGTGATCCGAGAGATTAGGATTGGGCTGGATGCTGTGAAGTGTTATCAGGCAGGTACAGTAGTGCACTTGCCAACTTTTGAAACACAAAGTCAATCCCTTGTTATTAAATAAGAATGTCTACTGCAGATCAGTGTCTGGGCTGGGTCATTCATTTTGGGGGGAAACCTGACATTCTCTCAAAATAAATTTTTTTTACATGAACACTGTAAGTATGAAAAAGAAAAAGATTTATTTTACAAGAAAATAGTTTGAACAGGAGTGTGTGGAAAGGCACAGATTTTAATGTCTTTTAAGCAAAGATGCTGTGAAGCAACATGATCTTTAATTTGCTTAAGTGAAATACAACACTGAACTCGAAACTGTGCTGATGTTTTGGGCTAAAAATGCTTGTTGCCATTTTGTTTTGCCTTGCATACCATGCATTTGTAATAACTGTATTTCTTGAAGCTTATCTGGAGCACTTGGCTGCTCATGTGTGAGAAACCCGCCTTTAAGAGTAGTAGTCAGGTTTTCGCCTCCCAAGCCAGCTGGGAACATTGATGAGGTGATACTCCAGCATGTGTCAAGCTTTCAAATCCCAGAGCAGTTGGCAGTGCAGCAGCGTAGCAGCCTCCTCTGAGGCTCCCTCACCTCCTGGCCCCATAATTATTTATTTAGTGTGAGAGTAGAGATGAAGTTACACTTTTAATACATGTCCTTAAATTTAAGGTGAGGATAAAAGTTGTAGTACAGAGCCCTTTAGCCTTAGTTCCTCAGCTGCACGTGCTTTCTCACTCCCAGACAGCGGAGCAGTGGATTTACAGTTTGGGAAGACACATTCCCAGCTGTAGTTTTGGGTCTCTTTCTCCACTACTGCCTCAAGAGCAAAGATGATGATTCATTTTAGTCTGTGAATTGATCAGGAAAACATGCGTTGCAGATAAATCTAAAATTAACATTTCCTGCTGAAATGTAACCCTTTGCTCGCTCCCCAGTATTCCTGGGAGAGCTGGAGAAGTGTGGCGGGTGGTTTAGGATCTCTGAGCTGTGATTACAGCAGGATCTTTTCCAGTGCACAGTACTGTTCAACCCATCTCCCCCGGTGTTTAACATGATCAGGAGTGTTTTGGGAATCTGACAGCATGCCAGTGTTGGCTGACTGAAACTGGTGTGTGGCCTCATGTGGTGGTGCTGTGGGGAGGGGAAGTGCAGTAAGTGTCCCAAATTGTCTGTGATGCGAAAAAGGCACTCAGAGTCCCTGGGTTAGACTTTTTTGGGGCCCTTTGATGTTCAGCTTTGGTTTGATAGTTGAAGTGAGTAAAAACTTGAGATAGTTTTTGAACATGGCTAGAGACCTATCTGGTTCCTCAAGGAGTAGGAGACAGTCCCTGGGCTCCTCTAATTTGTGCTGCTCGTAGCTGATACCTGTGGCCTGTTGGGATGGGAGGATCTGGATCTGGGTTCCCCAGCCCCACCCACAGGCTCTGCCTGCAGGAGATGGCCCAGGGGTGGATGCCTGCCCAAACCTGGGTCTTTACTGCTATGGGTGCTCCAACAGTAATGAAATAATAATTAAAGAAAAGGTAAAATTAAACGCCAAATAAAAAGAAATCACTCAAAAAAACCTCTCCTGAAAAACATCTGTGTATTAGGTGAATAGGTTAATTGTTTTTTGATAAGTGTTTATGTTTGCTGTGGCAGAACAAGAGATGAATTTTTGAAGAGGATTATGAATTAGCTTGTTCTCTCTTATGGAATATTTTTGTCACTTCATTTCAAACATATCATGTTTCCTATATTATTATTCCATTTACTAATTATCCAGTTTGTGTCTAATCAACATAATTGAAAATTGACATTGTTTGATATTTTCTTTGAACTAAGTGTAGCTAATGCAGTAGCATGTTTCATGCTGGTATTTATTTCAGATGACTGTTGCTCATCCTTGTGTTTTCATCTTTTTTTGTACCTGCCTTTTTCAAGGGGCTTTTAGAGGATCATCCTTGCAGGGTGCCTGCCAGGGTACTCAGCCAGAAGGGATTCTATGCAGAAAGCAGAAAAAGCTGGCCCTGGGGACTGGGGACAATTGTTCAGCAAATTCTGAAGTTGAGGTATTAATAGAAAGCTTTTATTTCTGTTGCATATGAATCCTTTGTTATTTCAGTATTAAAGCACGAGGTAATGTGATTATGTAATTTTGCTTTACGTGAGGTATTTTAACAGTTCTATTTACAGGTCAGTGGATGTCCCTTATCTGTGCCCAAACCACTTTCAGCAAGTTGTGTCACCACTGGCAAAGTTACATAAGTCTGCAGTGAAAGTTGTTCACGCTTTCTGCCTGTGCGTGTGCCAGAGCTCCCCACGTTACCCCTCCTCTCCTTTTGGTCTATTTAGGGGAGCTCTGATGCCAACTTACAAAAAAAAAATGGAAGGAAGCAGGGAAACATTTCTTACTTGACTTGAGTCACAGTTCCACATTCCTGTGTGCACTCCAAACTCTGTGTTGTTGGATGTGCTCTAATGGTCTTCCTGAACTGCCCCAATATTTTTTGGTAGATTCCATCTTCTGCTGTTGGACATGGGCACACCCTGTGATGGTGGGAGTGATGGTGGGAGTTCTGTCTACTACTGAAAGCTTTAGTAGTAATGAATTCTCACACCACCTCGTGGAACATGACAAGAGCATAACTTTTGCTGCCTTTCAAAGCAGGTGTTGCTTTGGCACCTTCTGTGCTTGGTTCACGCATGACCTTCTGAAGCAAGAAATGTCTGTGGTTGGGGAAACCACAATGGGCAGCCCAGTGTGCACATTTACCTGATGTGTCTGGTTTTGTGCAGTAGGGATGTGGGCCCTCACCTATGTTGGGCAGTCAGGGCGGGGTCTGCCCACAGCAGATAGTGGTTTAGGAGAGCTGAGCTCCAGGGACAGCAGAAGAGAGTGGTCGTGCTTTCAGTTTGGCACGTCAGAGTCTCTGAAAGCCAAGCTCGCTGTTACTGCTGCCATGTGGCAGATTGTTCTTCTCTCCCACCCTTCAGATGTGATCAATAGGAATTAGCCTCTGGCTGCCATGTGATGACAGCAGGAATGGCAAATGGGGCACTCCAAGGCTGTCCCTGCTGCATTCCCATCAGGCTGTATTCCTGTCCTGTGGCAGGAGCATGCACCATGTGCCTGGCCAAGCAGAGGAATGGCCACTGGGCTGTCCTGCAGCATGCACTGGCCAGGGAGAGCTCAGAAAAGAGCCAGGAGAGAAGCAGCACTGCAGGGGATTTTCATCATCTTCTACTACACATAGATTTTTTTCACTCTGCAGAATGTCATCATAGCCCTTGGGTGAGTCAGAAGTTGGGAGAATGAGCCAGAAAGGAGCTGTACCAGGATGTGTGCTCTCCAGTTGGATTGGGCTGATGTGCAGGAGGGTTTGTAGGAAGAGAGAGCTGCCCCAGGCAGCTCTTAGTCAGACTTAGAGTCAGCAAGAGGTGCTGCTGGAGGCTGACAGACGGCAATGACTGTGCCATCGGTGCGGATCCCTGTATCTTTAATTTATAATTGCAAAGTTTCCATCTGCTTCTGTGGTATTTTTACCTGAATATGGATTTTCAGAATTAACCTTCTATTTTAAGCCAAACAGTCCAAAATTGATGTTGCTTTTTGCATACTTGCAGCACTCTCAATACTGTGAGGAAAATGTATGGCTTAGCAGAAAAAGTGGTGTGGAGCACTTCATCAAAATTCCCAGATGAGTCAAATATCATTAGATGGTTGCAGCCAGTTTGTCTCTTGCTAAGTGCTTTAGTCTTTGCAGAGTCATGCAGGACAAAAGTGTTTAGCAGAGATAACCACAAGCCAGTCTCCAAACTCTTAAACTGATACTTAAATATTTTTTCACTTTAATGTGTTGTACCAGATATGTTAAACTGTTTATTTTCAACCGGTTAATGAGCGTTTTCACATTTGTGGTCTACCAAGCACCTTAATGTGTGTCTGGTGCTTCAGTGAACAGTATTAATGTGTATCACAGCCTTTCTCAAGTTGTTGATTTTCCCATTCATATAATCAGGGTTACTGAGAAGTGATCTTCAGTAATTCAGTGTTGTCTGTGTGCATTCCCATGCTGTCTGGAACCGGCCAGTTAATTCCACCTTAACACGTTATTTTTTGACTACAGAAGGTCATTAGGGTACTGATCAAAGCCACTGCATCATTTTAGGTTATATTTTGCATCCCCATGAAATTGTCTCATGCATCCTGAAAGTCTGTCTGTGCTTTTTTTCCCAGCTTGTCCTGTGCCAGGATTACTGTCTTTCATTTCTGCTACCAGCAGAAAGTCTTGTTAATTTTGGTTGGTTTGCATTAGCTTTTGGGATCCTTTATGATAGAAAATATGCAATATCAATTTTTAGTACCTCTATAAACTAGTTACTTGCAGCTAAAGGATTTACTACCTTCACCCTCATTCGAGATTTGCAGTGAATACTGCAGTTGCTTTATTCCATGAGTTCTGTCAAATTTTCATTCATTTTTTTCAGCTCCTGCGAGACTCTCAAGTCACTTGAATTGTGTTGAATTTGCAGAGTTCTCAATGTGAAATCTTCTCTTGTTACCCTAAAACTGAAGTGGCTTCTTTCATCTGCCCTGCCTGAGATCCATGGTCAGCAATTTAGTCACCACAGCACTGTTCCTTTGTGAACTTTAAACTCAGCACCACCAGGCAGCACATTTTTATTTTTAATTTTTATGAGCAAAAGCAGCGTCTAAAATGACCTTTTATCTATGTAGAGCTGGATATATTTTAGCCACGCCAGTCTAGATAAAAAGAATGTCTTGCATTTTTTAAAAGCTTGTGGGAGGAGGCCCACAATAGAGGTTCCATTGTGCTCTTAGTACTGAGTGTACAGGAAATCACAAATTAGCTATGACGAGAGTATTGCTGGGGAGTTTAAAGTTTACTTAATTCCTATAGTATTGTATGGTTTTGAAAGGTTTCACAATACATTGCCTTTTGGGTCTGGTTATGTATGTTGTTTGTATTTGTCAGACTTGTGTTTAGGACTTTCTCTTACCATGTCTTTGTTCAAAAGGTCTCATGTTTTGAATCCTTGAATCCAGATGACTTTCCTTCTTCCTGTAAATACAGAGGTGTGCAAATACTCTTGGCATTTGTCTTATGACCACCCTGCAGCCATCTCAAGTTTAAAGCCAGCATTGTGTATTCAGCAGTGAGAACTATCTCCTTAGGGAAAGAAATAAGAAAGGTTTTTAGTAGGAAAATCTGCAAGCTGCAGGCACACCTTTTCCTTTCTTAGCAGACTTGGATCCTGCAGGACATTGAATTATTCAGCTTCTGGTTGCTATTGATGGGAGTCAGAGTGGGCTCACAGACTGAAAGGATTCTGGCTGCCTCCTACAGGCTGAACCTAAGTTATTGGAGGATAAAAATTCTACTAAAATTTTGTTCAAAGATTGGTTTGTTTTATTACTTGCAGTTGAGGAACAAGTTCTGCCACTTCAGTTGAAAGACCCAGGATTATGGGAACTCTCCAAAATCATGAGTCTTATTTCCTTAGTCCTGTGAATAAAGAAAGTACAAAAGAGCGTCTTGCATGGAGCTGGTAATTGAGAACTTGAAGAACTGTGAATACTGCAGTTTTGCATTGATTTTCATAACCTTGCTAGCATCTTCCCTCTGGACTGTTTTTTAAGTCTGTTAAATTCTGTTAGTGATTTTTCTGAGCTTTGTGGCTTTGTTTAAAAAAAAAAAATATTAAAAAAATCTGTTAACAAATACATAAATAGAAACTATTTTCTTAGACCCACAGTCAGAGGGGAAAAAAAAAACCCTCCCAAGTAATTGAAAATGAAGTTTGGGGTTTTTTGCTGTCCTGGGGATACTCCATCATAGAAATTATGAATATTTCAAAGTGTGGTTTACACAATTCCAGCAGCTATTGAAGTGCCCTAAAGATTTATTGGCAGGAGGGGATTTTTGTTTTTTCTGTGCAGGAAAAAATGATGTCCTAAATCATCTGCTTCTCTCTCAGATTTTCAAAGAGAATTAGTAAAAATTAGTTTTCACTTTAGAAGAGTAATTCTGAAAAGAATTTTAAATGGTGGCTGTTTTTATAAATAGTAAATAACTTCACCTGTTACATCTAAGATGTCTTTGATCACGGAAGTGCATAGTGAAAGAAGTAGTCCATGAATAACCCATATAACACCTGGGAAACTGCTTGAGTTTACTTAAGTATGATTTAAAATCAGGTTAGTTAAGGTAGTGCAAGCCTGTTTGAACTCTTTTTTTAAGTAAGTAAAGTGGGACTAAGTGTACTAAGCTTATTTCATATTTGCATTAAGATATTTAGGAATCAGGAAAACCCAATTACTTTGTGCTTTGCAATGACATTGTTAGGCATGTGTGTTCTAGTTTTGAAGCACACTTGAGCATAAATGCAGCTGCCTTGTGTGGGATTTGTACCTCTCCATTAAAAGAACATCACTGAAGGACCTGTGATAGGAATTTAATGTCCTACATGAGAACTGAATCACCTTCCTGAAGTCTTTTTTTTTCTTTTTTTTTAGTTTGTTTTGTTTTCTTTGGTTGTAGAAGAAGTTTCTGGTTCTAAAAGTCTTAGGTGAGTACTGAAGTCAAGTTAAATGCAGGATACTGACTTTCAGGGCAAATTTGGTCTACTTCTTGCCAGAAGACTTGGAAGAGAGAGGGGAGCAGAGATCGCAGTGGTAGCAGATGTCCCAGGTGGCTGTGGGATGGCCCAGATGGTCATGGTGGTTGTGTCACATTTGTGAGAAGCCTCAGAAGTGACCTGGGATAATCCACTTAATTTTTCTGTACCCAGTCCTACCCTACAAAGTGTGCATGCAAATGATGGTGAGCTTACCTGGAATGCACCAAATTAGACTAGGATTCTTTAGTTAATGGTGCTCTGAGTAGGTACTTAGTCGATCTTGTGTCTTATCACACAAAAACAGTTTGGGAGGCAGTGAGCTTTCATTTGTGAACTGGCTTAAGGTAGATGCACTTATTAAAAAGACAGCCTGTGGCTTGACTGAACACAACACCATGCAAAACATGCTGGTGTGATGGAAGGGCTTGCTTTCTCCAAATTAAAAATATGATTTCCACCAGTAAAGCTCTTCCTCTTTAAACAGCAAAACCCCCATCTGTATATTTGAATCGGGAAGTTGTATTCTGCCAATTAACTTGACAGGACATGCATGCAAATGAACCAGCAGAGTACTGGTGAGGGAGGAGGCTGCAGCTCCATGTGCTGTGCACTGGAATGTGGGGATGGTGTGTCAGCATCAAGTACCCTTGCTCCTGCTGAGATGCAAAGGCTTAGAGCAGAGACATGATTGCAAGCTATTTTTACTTAACAGTTGAACTTTGGAAGAGAAGAAGTAAGGGATAATTTCTTTCAGTTTGAGTTTGCACATTGTACGACTTATTAAAAACTTCAAGATGACTGTTAAGTAAAGACAGCTACTTGAAGTGCCAGATGGAAAAGAGCAAGAAAAATGCCTTCTGTTTAAAACAGAAAGGGGATTTTTGCTCATTTTGTGTTGGGGTCTTCTCAAGTCCACAGTTACTGTGCTTGGCTCTCTCCAGTTCTGTTTAATATTCTTGTGGATGACCTGGGAGAGGGGCTCAAGGGCACTCTCTGCAAGGCCTCAGATGACACTGAGTTGGGTGTGAGTGTTGCCCTGCTGGAGGACACGAAGGCTCTGCAGAGGGGTCTGGATAGGAGGGATCAGTGATTCTGAGGTTCAGCAAGGCTGAGTGCTGGGATTTGCCCTTGGTTCACAACAAACCCCTGCAGCTCCAGCCTGAGGGAAGAGAGGCTGGAAATTGTCTGTCCGGAAAGGACCTGGGGGTGCTGCTCAACAGTGGCTGAACATAAACCAGAATATGCCCAGGTGGCCAAGAAGGCCAGTGACATCCTGGACTGTATCAGCAGTAGTGTGGCAAGCAGGACCCAGGCAGACATTGTCCCTCTGTATTTGGCCCTGGCGAGGCTGCACTTTGAATGCTGTGTTTCTGTGGGCTTCTCACTAGAAAACAGACATTGAGATGCTGGAGTGTGTCCAGTTGTTTATTGTGGAGAAAAGGAGGCTGAGGCGAGACCTTACTTATCTTTACAACTATGTGATAAGGTTTAGACTGGATATTTGGAAAAATTTCTTCACAGAGAGGGTTGTCAAGCATTGGAACAGGCTGCCCAGGGCAGTGGTAGAGTCACTGTCCTTGAAGGTCCTGTAAGATCTGTAGATGTGGCACTTGGGAAATGGCTTAGTGATGGCCTTGGCAGTGTCAGGTTGGACTTCATGATCTTGGAAGTCTTTTCTAATCTAAGTGATTCTATGATTTGTTTGTGTTGCTGTTTCTGTGGTGGGTCCTATGCAGATATTAAATGCAGAGCAAGATGCATTTCTCTTGTTAGGTGTATGATGGAATGCAGGCTTCAGACGACATCTTGCTCACACATTGCCAGCTCAGCCTCACAGCATTGGGCTGCATTCCTGAAAGCAGGATGGCACTTTTAGTTCCTGCTCTCATTGTCCAGCAAGTGCTCTTATGGACATGGCAGACATTTCTGCTATTTTAGAAATGTGCCTGCTTTCAGCAAAGCTGCTGTGGTTTGAGAAACACAGTACTGGCTGTTTGGTTTGGCCATGAGACTCCTTGATTCGCTCTTTTGCAGAGCAGTCCATCATCTTGTTATGACCATTTTATATGGATTTAGTTCAAGGCTGGTGTTAGTTCATACATATTTGGAATAATTGTAAAATGCGAAAAATGTCCAGTATTTTTCAGTTGACTAAAATTTTAAAAGGGCATTTTTTCCTGCCAGCATCTGGAAGTTAGCCAGGTGCAAGCTAACATTCCCACAATACCTTTTCTGTGGGATAATGGGCAAGTTCGGGGCAGCATTCTTTCTTTCAGTTGTATAAACAGACATTGCTGGCCAAGGCTAAGCAGTGTTGCTGAACATGAAATTGTTGCTGTTTGCCCTTCCAGTTGTTGATCTGTTGAAAATGATTTATTTTTTCTTTATTTCATTATTGTTCTTTTCTTCATATTTAAATAACACGGAGTCTTCTGCTCTGTTGCATTTTAAGATCTTGCCCAAGGCAGTGCTGTGTGAAAAAACCATGTGCTCTGTGGATGATTTCATCCATGGTAGTGAAACGATGTCACTGGTATAAAACTGACTTTCAGAAGGCTCCAAAAAATAGAAAGGTGTTTGTAGAACAGAAGAGATTCTTTGACAATAGATAAGAAGAGTTGAAGGTGTGAGAAGCTGAACTGACCTTTCATCTTACTCGGCTTTGCCACTCCTGGTCCTTCCAAAACATAGCAGGAATTAATTGTCAGGGAAGCCTGGAGCCAGGAGTGCAGGTACTGTCAGCCTGCCACAGCACAGGCAGCTTTCAGTTGCTGCTGATTGATAGGGATTTATTAAAATACATTTTTCCCTGTTGAAATTCATATCTTTGTTCTTCAGGAGTTTCAGAAGAGTTTGCATGCCACAGAGGTTATTGGGAAGTACATGACTTCTCATATGGAGTTTTATCAGTTGGGAATAGTCAGTGTGTCTTGAGTCTAATTGTAGATTTTTTTGTATCAGGTTTTTTTGTAGGATCCCACACAGTAATTTTTTGTATATTGCCTACAAGCAATAGTTTATTCATGAATAAAGATGCAGAAATCCTGACGTCTCCACACAGCTGAATTGTCATTTTTCAGCTTCTTCAAGAACTGCAGAAGTGCAGTCAGTTGACTGTGGCCAACCTTAGGGAAAGGTTGAGGAAAGGCAGGGAGACCTAAAAAATTTTGGGGATACTGGATGCATACTGTGTAGTTTTCTGAGCTATGATGTAGGCATGGGTTTATGGGTTTTATTAAAAAAAAAAAAAAAAAGGAATCTTGATGACTGAAAAGCTTTTCAGTTCAGATCTTTTCTACTAAAATGTATATACTTTTTGACCTTAAATAGCAAAGGTTTTCGTAGAAAAAAACAATGCCTTTTCAAAAGGGCAGCAAGCAACTGTCACATGTAAAAATTGAGTTCTTTGTAAATTCTGAATAGACACAGGAAGAAAGTCTGAAACCCTTAATCTGTCATGCTATCTGGATAAGCTGGAATATGGCTGTATAATTATTTTCTTTCATCCACTGATGTCACTGAGGTCCCTACGCAGACTGAGGCTTATAAATGAAACTAAAGAACGTTTTCTGTGAACTTTGCATTTTTCCATGCAGTGTTTAGGCCCATTGTCATGTACCCTCTGTGTTCACATAAATATGGAGTCAGTAGGGTGGGTGCAAGCACTTGTAATTTTCTATTCTCTACTCATGCAGAAGACAACAAAACAGTAAAATTCTAATGGTCTGAAATGCATTAATGGTGGGGTTTCCAACTTCCAGTTCTGTAACCATAATTTTTCATCTGTTTTAAACCTCTAATGACTTAATATGTTTTCAAGAGCTAAATAGGAAGAAAAACACTGTTGCTTGATAAAATAGACATACTAAGAAATGGAAATTTATTATCCTGTCTTCAGTTTGGATTCATTTAGAACACAGGGTTTATGGACCTTTTAGTTGGGATTATTTATTTCTCGAAGTGTAAAGAACATACACTCAAACTGCTGGTTTTATTGCATGTAAATGTCAGTATCTTGGAACCAGTTATATTTAGATCTGTAGCATTTTTGGTAATTCAGTATTTCTAAGCTTCCTTGCTTAAATTAAGTCTCATTTGTCCATATAGAAATGGACATGTGTGGACTATATCCACAAATAAAATCCCATTATTTTATTTATGAACTTTTAACTTATTTGTTTGCTGTAGTACTGTTAGTGGTAGCACGGTTTTATCAACTGTGAAGTTGGATTTTGCTCATACACATAGAAAATTTTAATTACATCAGATATGTGCACATGGCCATGTGAGCTGCTTGTGTGCAGATAAATATCTGCTCATTCCTAATGTGCCTCATTCTGCAGTGAACCCTCAGGTAGCAACAGCCTCACTCTGCAAACAGCTCTGCTGACTGATTGCAGGACCCCAGAACAACTCTGAGTGAGGAACAAAGCAAGACCTTAACAAAAAAATAAAATCCTAATGAAAGATGTGCTTTCATGTCCATCAACTGTGAAACCTCCGTAAGAATTGTACAAATGTTCCCTCCTCCTTAATAGAAGTGTTCTGTATCCTGTTTTTCTTGACTGGAGTGACAGCTTTTAGAAGCATTGTAATGATGAAGTGCCATTAGATGCACACCATTCACGTCTTAAATTGCAATTTAATTGTTGTGTTCTTTGCTATTCTTGTAAAATAGTTGGATACGGTCAGGATCTTGATTTCCAGCACTTCTACTTGCTCTTTATTTTCTTGTTTTGTAGGTTATTCATTTTTTGTTGAATTATATGTCTTTCTGTGATCAGTTGGCATGGAAACATGGCTCCTTTATAGGCCAGTTGCTTTTAGCATTAATTTGCAGGTACTTGTTTTTGAATGTGAAAATGGAAACCATTTATGTTCTTCATCATTCCCCATCATTAATACTTGCATGCTTTCTGATGCACTGTAAATTACCTTTCCTTCTGTCTTACAGGGAAAAATGTACTCTTAAAGGAAGAAAAAAATAATTATTGCATCATGTGCACTGTATTATGAAGACAGTGCTTCATATAAAAATGGTTCAGAATCAGTGAAGCAAAGACTAACACCAAAACTTAGTTTAAGCTTAGAAAGTACCTAAACAATTCTCAGTAGTGCAAAATGACACCACCCAGTTTCTGTTTTATTAATGTATTTATTGACATGGCTGGTTTTTTTTTTTTTTAAATTGTTGCAAGGGTGCCCTGTTTTCTTTTAGGAGTTTGCTGCATTTCACTTGGATAAAGGTTATTGATTTACTTTGGTCAGTACTGATGAAAGTAAGGCAGTAATTTCACTGATGTTTTGTGATTTTCGTTAGTGGGGTTTGAAGTTCCTCAAATACCTCGATACTGGCAAAATTCAAGTTCTGGGCTTCTTTTATTGTCACTGGAGCATTATTCAGGGTGCTGTGATGGTGTGCTGCAGCAACTGCTGCATAGAGAAAAACAAGTAGTACTATCACACATCTTAATGAAGAACAGTTAGGCTACTAGTGTGTGTTCACATTTATAGAGATTTGGAACTCTGTCCAAATAAATGCTATTTTAACTATCAATAACTATGTAATTTAAGACTTCCTAAAAGTGGGTGCAGAATTTCTGCTTTCTGTGTAGTTGCTTTCAAGTTCTGTAGGATGAGATTTAATCTCACTCCTAACAGCTCCAGACCCTTGTTGAAGAGCTTTGTACAGATTGGATATGCAAAATAAAAATAAAATGTGAATTAATGTACTTTGGCTCATACTTCTCCATCCTGTTCCAGGTTTCAGACACTTTATTTCACTAACCATTTATTAGGGAATGTGGAAAACAAACAAATTCAATTGGTAATGCTCATAACTCCATTTTACATGTTTAATAAACAATCAGTTCATCTGGCCTGTTTGGGTATAGTACTGAGCTGCTTTTTCTTTATTCTTTAAGTTAAAGTACACACAGTTCAATTTCAAATCCTTGAGTCTATGCAGCATTTAATAAATTTCAGTGAAGGCACTACAGACCTGCAGGTTGGATATATACTTTGTTCATGCCACTGTCCTATGTTATGAAAGTCATGGCATTACTCAGCAACCATATTGCTCATTCTCTCTGGACAATTTAAAAAAAAATCACCGTGAAACAAACCAAACCAATCCTTCTAGGTTCAATCCCCATATTTTTGCATTCAGTATTATTTTTTAAATAACTTTGTTGGGAAAGAAGTACTCCATTTGATGTCAAACCCTTCTACCAAAACTGTTTAGAGCTTTCTTATAGTTAGTTCTTACAGTGGTTTTCTTGGAGTTTGAGGGAGTTTAGTACAGCAGATGAGGACTTTTTACAGCAGTTTAAGACCAGATTTTTAACAGCCATGATGCAGCTGTGAAAAGACGTTGGGCTTTGACGCTTCCTGTGTGACAATATCTCCTCATGCAGAATAAAACCATTCCCTCCTCCCTTCTACCCCCACCCTCATTCTCTCAACACATCTGTTGAAAAATAAAATGGGTCCCACATCAGTCTTGGTGTTTTGCAGAATAACTGGTGAGAGGATGCAGTAAACTAATTTTTTCCCTCCCCATACTTCCCTGCAATGCCTGATGGCACTCCTGGCCCAGGAAGGGCTGCAGACAACCACACTGAGGATAAAACTCCCACCATTAATTCACTTAATCCCCACACTGCATTGTAATGTTTGTCATGTAGGTTGAACTCTTCTTTTGTATTCTCTCTGGAACTAAATTTTCAGTAACCAGCACAGCCTCTTCCTACATATTTTTCATTCTATTTAAGTATATCTATTGTAATTCATTCTATTAAGTATGGTTGCTGTCCTCTCACAAATTCATTTTTCCAGAGGTGGGTGACATTAAAGGCTTCCCTTATGGTGTAGGAAGCTCTCCCATATTCTGGTCTGGGTCCTTGGCAGATCTCCCAGAGAATTAAGCTACTAGTCATGTTGTCCTTTAAATATTTTTGACCTAAAAGTTTAATTGCCTTTATATGAAGTATTTAACATAAGCTTTAAGGGATATGTAGCTCTTACTAAGTTAAGTATTTTATCTCAGCCCCTGAGGGTCACATTTCACAATGTATTGTGGTGGTGTAGACTTTATAAGGAAATAATGCTAATTAATTATTCAAAAGAAACGAAGAGAGCACAGGTAGAGTTTGTTCTTAAAGCATTTACCTAATTGACCAGCACCTGCCTAATCACTGTTTGAATGTACCTTATTTTAATCTGGTTTACAGTGCAGACATAATAAATGGCTCTCATCTGGGCTTCTCATGGATGTACAATTTTCAGCTGCAGTGGGTTACTTTTCAGATTTCATTTGTTATTCTCAGCGCTTGTTTTTCATCTTCCTTTTGTAGCTGAGATGACAGTCCTGACTCAGAGGGACAGAAGGAATGAAAAGATTGACAAAAATATTTTAAAAGCTGCAGGTTCTTCTGAAATAATTGTTCTGCTGTCAAAATATCTCATAAGAAAAAGGAGAGTGGCTGTAAACACAGTTATGGAGCAGAAGTAATAACTTATGGTTTTTTACTTTTGCAGTGATACACCTGCATGAATTTGGTTTGCTTTATATCCAGAAAATAGGGAAAATTGTGTGTTATGAAGACTCAATGAAGTCTCAATCTCAAGTTCAAGGATTCAAGCTTCATGTTCTCTGTGATGTTCTAGAAAATAGTCATAATGGTTTCTTGGTTTCTGGGAGTTAATCTGATAGCTGTTGTATTGCACTGGGCAAGCTTTCAATGGTCATTTTCTCCCAATTTTTCAGAACTCACAGCCAGTAGGAAGCAGTTAAACTTGTTTTCCAGTGTCTTTTCCTATGCTGTGACCATTTTCTGAACAACAGCATGAGTTTCAAGTTTACTTTGCATGAACTCAGTGATGGTTTGATAATCTTTGAATGATAAAATTCCAAGTAATGTGTTTGCTTGCAGAAATGCAGTGTTCCTGCAGCCTTTCAGCACGCTGCTGTTCATTCTGCTACTGACATCCCTCCTGTTTCTGGTTTCAAAAATGTAAAAAAATCATAGAGTAAAGGCTTTTTTACTACATCCAATCAAATGGAAACCAGACCAATGTAATTGCTTCTCAGGCTGTTGTCAGTCTATATTAGTTTTCAGAAGGGGTCCATTTTTTGTAATTGTCTGTTTTTCACAAAGTGTGTCACTGCAGAAGTCCAAGGCTGTCACTGTGAGAGGGGGAGATGACATTTGTGTGATGCACAGATGTGCTATGGGCAGATTTTTGTAAATGCCTCTGCCTGCACATTGGTGGACATACAAGAGCAAGTTTGTTTTTATGTTAAACCACACAGGCTGGAATGAAACTATGAACTGTCATGTTAACTGTATTTACAAAGAAATGTAATAGTGAATGCATTTTCCAAAATACAACTGGTAGATCACACGAAAAATACAGAGAGAATGTGGCAAGAAATCCTTGTGAGGAATGATGGGTACTTTTTTGCCTTAAGATTCTCTAACTCTTAAAAATGGATTAAATAATTCCTTTTATAATACTTCCCCTGTAAGTGATGTTTTTTAGCACTGATAAATGTTTTATGCAATTTACAGAGACAGAACATGATTTGTGCCCTGAAAAATTTATAATTATCTGCAAAGCATTTTAATGCATGTGAACAGGCCCTTTTCAAGTTGAAAATGGTTAAACTGCAGAGACTAGAAGAAACTATAAAGCCTAGTAAAAAAATGCAAATATAGGTCATTTTTAAACACTTCTGGCTTTTCACCATCAGAGAGATCTTAAAATGTTCAAAAACCTTCCCCAAACCCCTTCAGCATGTGGTATGTGTGGGAAGAAATATTTTGCTTCTCTCATCAAGTCATGGAAATAACTCCCAATTTTAACTGTTTTTCTGTGCAGCTTTAACTGTGATATTGAGTCCAGAGCCTTTGTAATTGAAACTCAAATTTCTACTTCAAGAAAAGCTCAGTAGAACGGCTCTCTTACATCATAGGCTTTGGTTATATTATGATTAAATGTAACATGATAACATAAACCCAGCTTTTGCCTTAAACTGCCCGTTTTATTTGGCACTTTGACTGTTGTTACTGGCTGGTTCTCAGTGAGCTTGTCATTTTTTATACATCCTGTTTGCTTACCTTTAAAATTAGTATCTTTTCAGAAAAAGCTATTTATTTAAGCTTGATTATTTAAGCTGCAGAAGACCCTGGATGGGAGGTGCAGGATTTCAATTTCACTACACTCCAAATTTTCTCAGTTTTACAACAACTCTGTTCTCTAGTTTGTAATCATCATCAGCCATTTTCTTAATATCGACAGAGAACAGCCGAGGTCGGGGCTGTGGGAGGAACCAGAAAGGGAGGGAGAAAAAAGCTTTAAGAAGCCCTTTGCAGAGGTTTAGTATTTGTCAGAGTTGCTTTGGTTTTCAGAAGAACATAATGAAGGGTAACTGAAGGGATTTTATTGTCCTCATTGACCAGAATGCTTCCTACTGTGTTGAACTGACCTGTTTTAATTATGCTCATTTTAGCAGTCTGGACTATGTATATGTTTATTTGGTTTTTTAGGTTTTTAGCTGTCTTAAAGTTTCCAGCTCTCTTTCCTTCTTCCCATCCCTAAGCAAGTCACAATTTTTTTTTTTTTGTAGTTTCACTGTAAGGATTGCTAACACACAGCATCATGATGATGTTCAGCTTAGAAGACAGTGCATCACATTTAATGCTATCCCAAATTAAAAATAGTTAAGGAGTTACAAAGAAATTGGAGAGGTTAGTGTTCAGTGTATAAAATATTTCTGTACTGTTACTTTTAGTGTCATCTGAGTGTGTTCTACTGATCTCAAGAGAAAAAAAAATTAAAATAATTTGGTTTCCTAAGGCCCCACACTTGCTTATCTTCAGACTTTTTGATGAGGAAAATAAGGAGTGTCCCAGGTAATAGTTTAACGTTCTTGGGTCAAAGTACAGGTGTGCTGTTGGAGAAATTGCTTTCAGTGTTTTGGATCATAATAAAGGAAACCTTTGATGTTGGCTCCACTTGGATTATTTGGTTCCTGGATCATTTGGTTTCTTTCTCAGAGACAGCATCCTATACAACATCTAAAATACGAGAAAAGCACAGAGAGAGTAGCCATTAGGACAGGCTGCATTCAGAAATCTTATGTTGTAATAAATTCTTGACAGTGCCTTTAAAATAAAATGTGAAATTAATACTCTGAAAGCAATTGTACTGACAAAGCTAAAAAGTGATGTTTTCTCCCAAAGCATATTTCCAGTTCAGGCAATGGTTTAAGGCAAAACAAACAAAACCCCTCAAACCTGCAGGAATAAAATAACTTGCTATAAGAGTAACATTTTTGGGTGAGAGGAAAAAAAATTGTTTCCTTCTTTTTCCTTCGTAGTTCAAATATGTACATTGCAAGCACATCAAGACTCATTCCTTGAAGGAATTACATTTTAAATTAATATTATGTGGCTGTTCAACTTTTATCAGAATCACAGCCAAGATACTGGTGTTCTGATAACTTGATTTAAAGTGGAAAGGCAATGGTTACATGCTTTCTGTTGAATACATGGATAAAGGAGTGACAGTGAGGGCCACTGATGCACTTTGTGTGCAGCACAGCCCTCTTTTGCCAGCCTGTTCTGGTCTGGTGTTATTTATCCTCACTATTGCCCTGAAAATCTCCAGTACTGCTTCTTCTGTGGAAAGTGGTTTAAGTAAGTCTTGGCATGATGTGTATTATTACTGGAATGGCTCAGGGAGTTAATCATTCTGCTCCTAGTGCAATTGTTGAAACAGATTGTTTTTCCAGTTCCTGCCAGCAGGAATTTTCTGCCTTTTTTTTTTTTTTTTTAAGTCACACCCACCCACCAATAAAGTTTATGGTCTGAAATACAAGCTCAGTTGTATTTTAAACTTGGGTTTGGGAGCTTGTTAGGGGGGGTTACCCCCCAGATGCCATAATGAGCCAGCTTCATGGTCACTGTCCTGGGGGAAGAGGGAAGGGTGGGTATATTCTGGTGCACACCCAGCATGTGGTGCCTTGTGGGAACAGCTGAAATGCAGGCTTGACTCGTGCCTTCAGCTCTGCATTCTGGAGAAGCTGCCCCATCAGGAACTGGGGGATTGGTGTCCGTAGTTGTGGGCAGACGTGGTTGCTAAAAGTCATAATTCTCAAGTTCCTTGGTTCTTAATTGGTAGGTGCTGTCCCCAAGTTTACTGCAGTGATTCCTGTAAGTGACCAGATAGTTTTTTGTGGCTTTTGCCACAGCACGTGTGGGCAGGGGCATTCCATCCTCACTGTAAAACCTGTGGAATAACTAACAGCAGTTGGCAGCCTTAGCCAGAATGTCTCAGGAGCTGGACTTGATGGGATTGAACTCAGGACAGCTCCACTGTTGCATTTATTCATCCCCCCTTCCTTCACTTGTTACTTAATAAAGCTAAAAGTATTTGAAACAGGTATATACTCACTGTGCACAGGCACTGAGGTGTTGCACATCCAGGGAGAGCTCAGTCCTTTAGAATGTTTTGCCTTTCTTTGGAGTTGGCTTTCATGTATCTGTTACTTGAAAACACTGCTGCAACATTGCTTTTTAAGTGTGTTTTACTGCAGCTACTTAGACTTTCTGGGTTTGGTACTTGATATAGTTGTTACTGAATAGTATAATTTGTTTTGCTTTTTAAATGATGATGGAAAATTAAAACATTTTACCATAGTGCATGATGCTGTTATTGCTTGTTTATTTTTCATTAAATAGGTGTGATTCATACTGTTTTCAGTCTTAGTTTGAAAAGTATTAGTTAAGATTAGGCATATCTTTACGGCATGCTCCAAATATGTAATTTGAGTAATTTTTTGACAGATATTAAATGCTTCCAAACATCATATTGATTTTTGAAGTACATGTGTACCAATAGAAAATGTTGCCAGATAATTTTGTTTTTCCTCAACAGAACTTTATTTCTGATCAAAAGCTTTCAAGATGTGCCTTGTGGGATGTTTGGTTTTTTGTACCCTGACAGGCACCTAAGATTTTGTGTTTATGCTGACAGATGTTAGACAAATAAGAGCAAAATTACTAGATTAAAAAAGACAATTAAGGATCCCTATTAAAAAACACAGCTAAACCTCATATCCTTGTGGCTGTCAGAATAAAGTCCTGAGAATGGCAAATTTTCTTACTATGTGAGTATGGAAAAGTAATGAGGAGTTGTGATTCAGTGTCCAGTAACAGCAGGGAAATGCAGAATTTTCTAAACAGAAATCATTGGCTTACTTTGTTTTGATTGTACCAAAAGGGAAAATCAAGCAAGAGAGTTGTGTCAAATACTTCGTGCTGAGGCCATTGTGCAGTCTGCTGGAGTAATTGCTTGGGTGCCCAGGCTCATTTCTCACAGGTTTTGAAATAATGATGTGATGTGTGCAGAAATCTCTCGTCCATGGAGGCCTGTGGACAGGGCTGATAATTAATTACACAGTAGTGGTGTTGGGTTTGCATTTTGTGTCGGGGAAGGAGCCATGAGTGTCCTGCGGGGCTCTGGGTGATTTTCAACCTGCACAATTAGCAGGAGGACACAGCTGGGTGTGGCTGCTCTGCACATCAGTGGGTCAACACAGCACAGGAAACCACTCGTATTTTTCTTGGTCTCTTGCAAATTGAAAAGAAAAGAAGGAAGATGACTTGTTTTTACTGATTTCAGGTAAATAATAAAGCATAGATATCATCAGTATTCATCCACTCTGGGTTTCCAGTAAAGTCCCACCATGCTCAGGGTTAACCTCTGGGGACTTCCAGAGGGGCTGCACATGTGCTTTAAGTGCAATTTATGCTCTGTCTGCTTTTGTATGTGTACTGTGAAGTCCAGAGCTTGTTTCTTGAAAAATCAGTTTGGGATTGTTCCTATAAATTTTAATAAGCCTTGCAGCAGGTTCCTAAAATCTTAGGAAATATAGTTAGAAGCATTAAATGAGATGAGAAAAGGAGGAAATTAAATTTAATCTGCTAAGTAATTCAGTCTTCTGAGGGTGGCTGTCACTTTTTTGTCCCTTGTTGGTGTTCTTTATTTAAAAGTACTCTCCCCTGTGCCTCCCTCCAATCCCACATCCCAAATCATGGGAAGTTGCATCCTGCTCATCTTGAAGCCAGCAGCAAAAAGTGTTGGCTCAGATTCTGGTGGAATCATGAGATTTTTGTGTTGCATATTCAGCATCTAAATACGCTGAATATCAAAATACTGAAGGATGATAACTATTTGGTTTTTTCCATGCATCCATTTTACTGACCCTTGTATCTGAGTTGTATTTTAAACTTTATTTCTAATTGACTGCTCTTAGAGTTTTACTCTGCCTTGAATCTCATTGTCACTTGAGTTCATGTTACACAAAACAATGAGTCTACCAAAACAGCCCAAAATGTAAAAATGCTTGATAGGTCCGTAACCTTAAAATAAGTTTTTGAAGTATGGGGTTTCTAGGAATTTTAATAGTGCATATTGGCAAATCTAATTCATAACAGCTTCTGTGTTTGTGTTATGAGGAGGATATTTTTTGTTTGTTTTGACAACTCGTTCTTTCCTTGAATTAATATTTGCATTTATTTTTGAAAATAATGCAAATTTTTTTGAGGGTTTATGGTAAATAAGTGACAGCTCTCACTGAATTTACATCTAGGTAAGAATATAAAGTAAAGGTAAATGCCAAAGGGGTTAGTCTTACGTTGCATGTGCAAGACTATAAATTAGTTGAATGTCCAACCTGTCATTTTCAGGTCTTGTTTTTGTATATATTGATGAGATTTTTCAGTAGTTTGCATTTTGTTAAAAAAGTAAATCACTTTGATGTTTTACAGTGTGTAAAGGAAGTTTTTTTTATGACAAATTCATTGAAAAGGACATTGTCAAGGGATTTTTCTTTCTTATTTAATCTTTTCACTTGTAAGAATCCCCAGTGACAGGAAAACTCTTGCCAGGCTGCTCTCCTCCATTTCATGTGCCTGTTGGTTTGTGGTTATAGGGTTACTGATAAGTGTTGTGCTTTTTGGCATTGATGTATTTTTCAGAAAAAAGAATTGAAGCATTTGTTTTGAAAAAAGAAAAACACATTTAAAGAATTACATGGACTTTGCAAACAGATTTAAGAAAATGAAAGGTAGGTCAAGTTTTGGGCCTACAAACCTGACAATGTCCTTTACTTTTAATATGTATGCCTTATGTGAGACACACCTAATAATGGTATGTTAATCAGCAGCAGAAAAATGGGAAAATTACATTGTTCATCATTAATCTTGATAGCTTTCTTTGTTGCATTTTAGTACATTTTCTAATGTCAGCAAACCGTAGCAGCCTGCTTGAGATCTCTGTTATTTGGGCAAAGTGATTGCTTCAATTACTGTCAGTTTGTACCATGAAAGGTTGTTTTACAAAAAGTTTAAAATACATTTTAACAGCCTGAATTATGTCAGGGAGAGCTTTCTTACCCTCCAGTCCTGAGTATGCCTAATGGCATTGGCCTCAACTCTTCCCCCTTGGAGTGTGGCACAGACAATGCACCTTTGTTTCAGGAGCAAAGGAGCAGGAGATGCAGGTTGGAGTTTTACACTGCTTAGATAGCTTCTTCCCAGTTTAAAAAAATACATCTTGTGCTGGCATTGGTCTGGTCACTCGAAAGTCCCCATGCTGTCAAAGGTATGGAGGTAAAATAATTCACAGCCTTTCTGCTCCTGGTTTGGTTGCAAAGCTGGATGATGAGTTCATTAATCCCTTGTTTTGTGGGACCCACAGTCAACTGTGCACAGGGCTGGCCTCCTCTCAGATTCTGCAGCTGAAAACTGGTTTTTCAATTCCCAAGTTTATTTCCATAAGAGCTGGACTAAAATAAGGTTTTGATAGTTTTTTTTCCAAGAGAGCTAGTCCAGACTGCAGCTGTGCAGAGGCACTGTGCTGTGAACCACATGGTGAATAGCTGCTGCTTATGGACAGCTGCTCTGTCGTTCTCTGCACCTTATACCTGGTATTAATTTAGAAAAATTCCAGCAGCCACTGGCACAGTAGCTGTTACTGGGATAAGAGCTTCCCCACCAGATTATTTCCACATGGGGGCAGGGCAGAAACCCCAGACTAACAGCTGGATTAAAACTGTTGGAAAAGCATTGGGTTTTTACTTAAATACATTTAGATAACCTTAAGGGCCTGACTTACACCCAGCAAAACCATAAAGTTCAGAGTTAAGGCTTCTCACTCCATCTCTGGTACCCACTGGAGCACTTGGCCTTCCAGCATTGGGATTTTGGAGCTCACACACTATCCCTGGATCCCTGCCCACCCAGGCAAAGCCTTGGCCACGTGAGTGGTGCCCTCTGTTCCAGGTAGGTGTATTTACAGTACACCTGCTGTCCTGAGCAGGGTGCCGTGTGTGTGCTAACACTCCACTGGTTTCCCTGGAATATTAATGGCCAGTGGCAGCACAGCAGGTGTGGTGGAAAGCCAGCAGCCATAGGGGGAAGGGTACAGATGCAGTGAGAAGCTTTAACTTTGAGTTTCCTGCCTTCTGTGAGCACGAGTCAGACCCTTAACGTTGTTTTAATGTATTGTTTGTGTTTAATTTTTAGTAAAAATTTGAACACCATCCAGGCTACAGAGGTTGCAGTGGATAAGAAGTTTAAAAGCTTTGGTTCAAGATTACATGAGGCTGCAAGAAAAATTAAAGACATGGAAATGAGGATGGAATGACAGGCTGCTATTTTGCCTCAGAATACTGAAGATTGTAAAGCATTGAGAAATCGAATTCATGACCCTGGAAATCAAGCTCAGATTAAGAAATGTCAGGTTGGTAGGGGTTCCTGAAAGTCTTGAGTTAGGATAAACTGAGATTGTTTTCCCGTAACAAAGATTATAGGATGTGGGGGTGGATGGTATAATTTTTGTTATCTGTGTAATGTGAAATGCTATACCGTATACTTAAATAAGCCAACTAAGTGAAATTATATTTTTAAATTAGTTTCACATTTGTCATATTGAATGTCACTTCTGACCATTTTACAGTTACTTCTTTCTGGCACAGAGTTGCATGATTCACTGTAAATGCAGGCATGGAAAATACTGCTCTTAAATACACATTGCTTTCTGCTGCCTCTCCGAGGGTCTGCTGCAAAGCCAAAGCCTTGGTGCAGTGTGACATTTCTAGATAAAAAATGGGCAGAAGGTATCTTAATGGTGAAAGAGGAAGCTTTTTGTTCAAAAGGTTCTGATTCACGATGAATCCGTGTCTTCCCAAATGTGAACTTTAAACAGTGGCTCCCACTGTGGTGAAGTTCCTGTAAGCTGAGTGGGGAGTTACTGCCTGCGAGTCAGTGGCAGGGTATTTAGGTAGGAAGGTTGTACAACAGGAAGTCTGTGCTGAAGTTCAGAAAGGATTTTGGCAAGCAAAGGTTTGTAGGGTTTTCGTGGTCAAGGTCATTGGATGTGTTTGAGTTCTGGGGATTCTTAAAGCCTTAGGTTCTCTCAGGGAGAGTTTGTCCTTCTGGTTGTTTTTTGACTTCTGTTCCTGGGCTTTAGGGCTTGGTCTGGCATTCCCCTTTGCACCAATGTTACACAAGTAAATTGGTTGAAATCTTAGATATACTGGCATGAGGGGAAAACCAGACCACACCTTTGTGTATTTTAGAAAAATCATTATCTTAAAGGGCTCTGTTTGGTGCTGTTGTATTTAATGCTTTTCTGAGATAGCTCTAGTCAGAAGAGTGTTTCTTAGAAGTGAGTTTTTGATCTCAACTACTTTATTCAGTTTGGATTATGTTCTCTGCTGTTGACAGAGGTGCTTTAGTTGTAGCTCTGAGGGAATCACCTGTGCCATATTTTTCCTCATTCATCTGCAACAACTTCAGTATCAAAGTTCTGGGTTTTAAAAAAATTTATTTTAGCTAGCATTCAAACTTTTTGTTGAAGTTCTAGCTTTGCTGTACTGACAAGACCATGACCATAACATTTCAGTTGTCAAGTGAGCACAATTACTCTAAGGAAAATTAATAGGTCTTGCAATATCATTTTTTCATTTGTTTCTAGACATAATTACATTTAATTTATGCTGTTATATACACTGTTTTTAAAGAAATGTCAACAAGTCTATAACATGCTTTATCCTAGGTTGTATTTAAGTAAATTTAATGTGAAGTTTTATAATTAAATTTCCATTAAAGCATAGAATTGTTCCCTGAGTAACTAAGTAATGTTGTATATTGTGTTTGTGTCTTATACCACATTACTAGTATGTTTATTTACTACAAATGCTTGTATGAGGGTGATGTGGCCATTTCTGGTTCAAACAAGTATCAGTAGTAAAGTTCAATATGCTTAGTTTTCAAAAATTACATTTTAAAGTCTCCCATTTAGTTTTGGTGGCTGGATATTACTGAAATAACATGTAGCAAAAGCATTTCTAAGCTTATCTATCATAGTAGAAGTTAGGACTGGGTGTTTTTACAACAGAGCATAATTTCCATGGAAAACTTAGCTGGGGGTACTTTTCCCATGTGAACGCTCTCTGTTATGATGAGAGTACTGCAGAATCAGTCCATTGGCATCATCAGATGTTGGGAGATGCTGGAAGTAGAACAGAGAAGAACCAAATGTAGTGACTCTTGTTCTGTTGTCTCTGGGTATAAAACCTGTTTGAATAGGGAAAGAATTAAAATGCCAGATTGCAGTGAGACTGGGTTATCTGGAATGGGGTAGGAGTGGACGTGGAATTTTTGGATTTGGGCTAAGCCTTTGAGAGGGACTGTGAGGGCAGCAGTCTCTGGAGCAGTCCTTCAGCCCCAGACCTGAGCCTGGTCCCAGGGGAGAAGTTACCTGCTGCTTTTGTTGAGTTGGGAAAATCTCTCTTCCCAGCAGCTGGCTTTCTTCTCCAGATACCTTGTACAGCTGGGATTTTACTGATTTTCCATCCACTTAAAAGGCAGATACCAATCTTTCAGGACTTACTTTCTGACACAGGCTGGGACTTAAGATGCAGGGATTGCTTGTAGAAGTTAATTGGGGCACCTCAGTCATTTGCATTAATGTTGGACTAACTGATTATCAGGCAAACAAGCACTGTTTTAAAATACTGCAACAAAAATACGTGTTTAAATTTGTATACTGCAAATACCTAGGCTGATTGACTTTGCAGTGCTTAAAACTTCTTATTTTGAAAGAGGAAAAAAGATCATGTACTTTACTCTTGGTTTTGCTTTTCATTATCTCCTCGGGAAGTCCCGTTTTTCCACTCCTGCTTATCTACTGTAAATGTAATGGTTTAATATTATTCCCTTGAGTACTTCTGTGTACTTATGGCATCTGTATTGTTCAAAAGATGCTCTCTAAATATCTTAAGGGTTACTTTTCATTTCCAGACTCCACAAAGAGGATGTAAATGAAGTTTTCAATTTGGACTGATTTTCCTTCTCCCAGATATTTGACGTGAATTTCTTTGTCACTCCACAGTGTTCAGGGTGCGATTTTGATTTAGGGAGGCATATTTTTTTCATGTTTTGTAAGAGTTTTCAGTGGTGGATTAAATATGATATGTTTCACTAAGCTATATAGAACTGTTATATGAAACTTTTTAAATCTAAGCAGACCTACATGGATCAGCAATTTGCCTGTTAACTTGGACACTGGATCCTCAATAAATGCAAAAATTTTGCTGTTGTAGGCTTTTTAAAGTTAAATTTTAGTCTTATCAGAATCATCATTATATATGTAAATTGAACACTCAAATCCTCACTGAGTTGCTTATGATATTCCATAAGCTACACTCTTCTTGCAAGCCTGGGCAAGATATTTCTCACTCTGTCTAGAGCTCACAGAGGTGTGGAATCCAGTCAAAACCTAAAGGTTGGATAAGGTTGCACAGACACTTCTTACTAGTGCAGAAAGGATGTATCTTTAAAAAACAAATATACTACTCCCTTAGTGCTTTTATCCATCTTTCATAATTCAGCCTTCTGAACCTCCATGGAATGTTTTCTAAGGTCTTCTGTGTTCGATTGACAGCTGAGGGTAAACTTGTTCCTATTTTATTAGCTTCAGTCCTTGCAATCTTTTTTCTGCTGTCAGAATAAACAAGAGTAGCTATAACCTATTTTTAATGCCATTTGCATGGCCTGAATAACAAGTGTTCTCTGTTTCTTTGTAGGCATTCGACCTCCGATCATGAATGGGCCCATGCACCCGCGCCCCTTGGTAGCGTTGCTGGATGGCAGGGATTGTACAGTAGAAATGCCTATTTTGAAGGATGTAGCTACAGTGGCATTTTGTGATGCTCAGTCTACACAAGAAATTCATGAAAAGGTAATATTTAAGAGGTACAATTGAGGTGTTTTAGGGAATGCACATACTGTAATGATTCGGGCCTGTGTTTTGTCAGTTATGACGTTGTTATTAAATGTATGGGGTGAGCTGTGCTTTTGTGTAGTGTATCCTGGGCTGGATGTTCTCCCTCTCCTTACCTACTGAATCAGATTCATGGAGAGAGTTACTTCTGGGCAAAATACTGCTACATGATACCTAGAAATGCTCCTTGGAAACATTTCTGTTGCTCAGCAGCCTTTGCCTGGAATGACAGATCTCAGTATGGGATTTTCTGTGTGGGGAACTTTCTGATTCCTTGGGTTAGGCAGCGTGGTGCACTGTGAATTGTCACTGCAGAAGAGTTACAAAACAAATGCTAACCCAAAATTTACATGGAAAATGTAGTTTATGTCAACCTCACTTAAGAACACATGCAAGGAATTGAAAACTTCTCAGTCTTCATTCATAACGGATCTGCAGAGGTAGTGTTTGGTGAGGGTTTTAAATAAAGCTTAATTTTTAAGGTTCAAAGACAATATATGTTGGGGTTTTTTTTAATTTAGAGGAAAACTAAGCTTTTTTTATCAATTCCCCTTTATTATATATCAAAAATTAAAGTGGAATAGAATGCCTTTTTCTCTGTATTTCTTTTCAATCATGTTGAGAAGTTGCTTTTATTTTACTGTTTTCCTTTCTCACAGCACCATTAGAAGTTAATACATGGATTCCATTTACAAGGACTAAATGACACATGGAGAATAAGTAATATAAATGCTATTCTACTTTTATTAGAAGATAAGAACAGGCTGTTCTTTGAGTGAACACTATAGTGTTGGCTACTGCACCACCTGTATGGTTTTGTGATCTGCTTACTAAAATCAGCATAATTTACTTCTGGTGCATCAAGACTGGGGAATTCCTGTGTGCCATGAATGCCTTGTGTAAAAACAATGGGTATTTTCAGTTACCAGTGATGTGTAATAAATGAACTTTTCAGATCCTGAGACTGAGTGTGTGTGTCTGAAATTACAGGTTTGGAAAAGTAATTGAATAACTGATGAGTGACATAGGTAATCTGTTGCTGATCTTCACAACAATGCTGTCTTGAGTATACTAAAGCTTGCATACTTTGCTTTTTATTATATAACAGTAATTAATTCTCAGTGAGCTCAGTAATACATCAGGAAAACAGATTTTCACTAGCTTTCAGTACAACACCATAATACAGATTTTTCACTTTTCTAAAGGAGGAGGCAGTCCCAAAATGTTTGGGTCTGCAAGGTAATAAATTTTGGCAACAGAAATCACAAACCTTAATTCATTATCCTGTTGTATTCCTTTAACACTGACTGAGAGATCAGTTTTGTGAAGTGTTGAGCACTGTTCATTTCTGTGTGAAAAATGTTCACTGTTCATCTGCAAAATGACTGGTTTTCACCTCTCTTTAGAGTAGAAGAATATCTGTATTTTAGATACAATGTTGCTTTGCTAAATAAAAAATTGTTTTCACAAAAGGTTTTAAAATCAAGAGTTGCATATTTAAAGCAGTATCTAAAATGTTCATGTATTTATGAATGCACATTTGTGGCTGTACTAAGTGATGGTGTCCTGTTAATTGAGATACAGATTTTGATAATAGATACTAAGAAGAGCTACTGAATTAACAGGCCAGCAGATACAGATGCACTGAGTGTGAAGTTGCAGGGAGCAAGCCAGAGGCTGGCAAGTTTAGGATGGAGTTTGAAAGGTGATTGACTTTGATACTCTTAGATGGTTGACTGTAGATGAATGGGATTGGAGGGAAGGGGAAAGGCAGGAACCAAGAATCAGGAGGAAAGGAGTGAAAGGCTCAGAAAGATGTCTGGGAAAGTAGGAACCTAAAGTAACTCAGCTTGCACAGTTGTGGAGCCTTGATCACAGGGGTTTGAGGAGTCAGAGTTTGAGGAATTAACATTTTGGAACCTGAAGAAGGAATTTCTGCTGGTCATGAGAGTTTCAGGGGCAAGACTGGTTTAAAATACTGTCTTTTCAGTATTTCAAGGAAATAGAGTGGAAAGGGGAATTCATTGTAGCTTGTGAGATAGCAAAGCACAAGCTATGTAGTTTTTCATAGAGGAGCAAGAAGCCTGAGAGATTTTAACACATCCAGAAAGGAGGAAAAGAAGGGAGGATTTGAATGCCACTTGTGTGCAGGGTGAAAAGCAGGATTCTTCAGTGTGCGTGCTCATTAAAGGAAGTTTTCTCCAAACTGGGTAATGCCCGAGTTGCAGTTCTGTAGCAATTCCCTTCTGCCAAGAGTTCATTTGTCAATCACTTTTTATAGCTGAGGAGATTAAAGTGTGGAAAATAAGTAACAAGTTGTAATGTTGCAAATAAATAATAACATGTAGTAGAATTCTGCTTCATCTCAGGTCAAAGCATTCGTTCCCTGTTCCACTGTTCTGGAAGGCAACTTGGATGGTGAAGATCCATTTCCTTCCCTCTGAAAAATGAGGCTGCTAGTGCTTAAGTGAATACTGACATTTACTGAGAGTGACCCAATGATTTCAAATAACTTTGTAGTTACAGGACACTTACTGCACTTCTTCAAAAATTACTTGCATCTGAGGTTCTGCTAGTTTTTGGGTTGTCTCTTTGTTTCCCATTCTCCCTAGAAAAAGCAGTTTATTTTCAAGCCAGTCTGCAAGGCTGCAATAGATGTGTTCATCACTTAACCCCTAAGTTCTGTTTTATTGTAGATGTTGTGAAGTTGAGCATTACGTTTGTATCATGGCATAACGGGGAGTTCGGTTCATTGCATCCTATCAGAAAACTTCTGTCATTTAGGGTAAAACATTTTAAGATTTCAGTGTTTAAATTTCTTTCTTATGAAGGATTGCATTACTGTCTATAAAAGTTGCTCACTGTGCTTAAATTGGCTATTATTTTACAATTAATGATGTGTAAATAAGTTCTCTCAGTAACTACCTTTGGCTGCTTCCAGGTGTACACAGTATTTTGGTTTGTTCTGCCAAAAAAATACAGTTGTTCATCCAAAAAAACTATTTAAAACCACTTAACTTGCTTCCATCCTCCTTTCAGGTCAACTTTCTTTTTTCTTTGTCTCATGCTCTGTTGTCTGTTTGCCTCTTTTTCCCAATCCCTCTTGGTTTCAGTGCCATTCACAGTTTGCTGCTTTTCCTGGCTCCTTGGCAGCCTACCCAGCACTCTGATTCCTGCAATACTGCTGCTCTTTTCCACTTCTGTACCTTTGAAGACATGACAGACTCAAGCACACCCTTGAGGTCTTTATGTTGCTTGAGATTTTTTTGAGTTCATGTTTTTTGCTTTTTGGGCTACCTGACCTTTGCTCTATGTTTTGTAACATGGAAGTGCTGTGTAGATTCAGAGGGATAAATATAAACATACTGTGCAAGAGCTGGTAATAGACGTCTCAACCAAGCAGAGAGAAAATAGTGATTCTTGAAAACCCAAATGAAAAGACAGGAAGCACAACTGATGAAGAATGGTCTTTAAAACAAAATGTACAGGCTGGAAAGAAATCAAGAGTTTATTTGAAGCTGAGTGCATTATTTCGTTCTCTTTTTTTCTGTAATTATGTGCTTTCCTACGTGTTGTTGCAAATCAAGTAGAAGGAAAAAATGCGTGGTTGACTGGATTTACAGCTTCAAGCACTTACCCAGTTCACCAGAACATTGATGAGAGCAGTGAGTAGTCCTTGGGTGGAAGTGGGAGCAGAGTCTATCAGGTAAACCTGTACCCCAGCTTTAGCAGAGATTGAGGTAGAATTGTTGGATCCTTTGACTTCTGTTTTCTGAGCACAGCATAAAATGATTTTCAGAAGGATGCTACATTTCCATGTTTGTAGTTTTAAGTTAAAATTAAAGCTGAACTTCCTGTTCAATAGAACTTGAAAATGTTCAGTCACACTTTTACATAGGAATTAAATGTAGAAACAGTTCTAGTGATGGCAGTTTTATCAAAGACCATTTTAAAGAAGAGCTGAAAAGTGACAAATGTTTTGAAACTGAAGCAAACTCAAATTCAAAATGGTGCTGTTGTTCAGGTCTTTGATTTGTCCCTGTTACAGCAATGGTTAAGTGAGATAATTTTTCCAGTTTCCAGTTCTTCGTTTAGCAATAAAGCTTGTGTTTACACTATCAGTGCTGTTTATATTCATGATGTAGTTGAAGCATTTTAGTTTTCATCAGATTTAAGTTCTCAAAGAACATAGATTGAAAGGAAGCAGCCTTGTTCTAAACAATAACATCTGTTTGGGAATAAGTTGTCACCTCGTAGTTCATCCAAAACCTTTTAAATGTACTGAAACCGAATGAGCTTTGGATCAGATTCCTCATGAAAGACTTCAAAAAAAAATGGGTTGCTGCATTGTCACCAGTGACTTCCATGACTCCATATCCTTAGGTATCAATCCATTGTAGTGTCTGATATCTTGACCTGAATTCTGTAGTGTCTGATAGACTTGACCTCAATTCAGCCTTATGAATAGATGCAATTCAGCCTTATTAGTAGACAAACTAACACACAGAACTCCTGTTTAAGATTTTGCATTGAAACCTGTTATTTAGTGACAGCATTCTCAGAGGCTGTATTCTCAAATGGACTTCTGTCATTAAAACTGCATGTAATAGTAAATGCTAGCTTGGAAATACTGGCTTCAATATAGTATTTAAAAGGAAGTTTGATATAGACTGTACAGGTTATTTATGTAGTTGTGTGTCTATTTGTATGTATATATTTTTTAATATTAATTTTTTGAAGACTAAAAATACACTGTCATATATCTATGTCACATGTATATAGATGTGGTTTATATAGTGTGTGGATATATAGGCTTTTAGAGAGTGTGTTCTCAGGAGCCTGCAAGTAAGTTTTGTTTATTTTGTGTAAAATATTTCTATTTGTATTTATGGACAGTATAAACTTAAGTATTAATATTTAGGGTCCTCACTAGAGAGTGTTCTGGCTGAACAAAGTTTATATGAAATGGGTGGGTTACTGACAGCACCATGGATCATACAAACCTAACAGGGAGCTGAGAGCTTGTAAAGACAAGCAAGAACTTGTAAAAAGCAGCACAATCTAACAGAGCTTTGGAGAGCTACTAAATACCACTTGAGCACACTGGCTTTTCTTTTTAGCTTTAATGGTGTTGGTTTCACGTGAGCCCTTTGCAGTGATGTAGGGAGGCTTGGAGAGCAGCTCTGAGTCTCTGCAGCCTTCCCTGTGTGACAGACTATTGGTTACAAATTCAACGTGCAGCTGCTTTTTGCAAGTTAAATAAGGCAAGGCCTACTCCGTTTTGGTAAAGTACATTTGTTCCACCCAAATGTGCAAAATATCTCAAGTCTGTTGGTGACACTGGAACATACTTTTTTTTTAGGGATGACACATCAAACTTCAAGTCCAAGAAATGCAATGCTTTGTAGTTTGTAGAACCAGATGAAATACAGCACTTTCTAGCGATTATTTTTGTTTTTAAGGTTGATACCTTGTCATATTCAACATGTAATTTATATTTTTTTTCCCTCTGCGTTGAAGTACTTTGGCATTTTATTTACTGTGTTATGTTTCTGCACTCTGGATTTCATCCATGAGCATCTGGGATCTGCCTCTCATAGTCAAATCTAGAAATGTCTTCAGATGCTCCAAGAAGAGGAGGCCTTGCTGTTTAGTTCTTAGCATGTTGTGATATGTTTGTGTGTTTTTGTAAAAGTAAGCAAGATGGTCAGAGTTCTTCCCCAGATAATGAGATGTGTGTGTCACAGTGATGATTATGCAGGGTTTGGCTTGATGGCTAAAATAGTGGGGTGCTGAAAGAAGGGGGGAAAAAAGTAGATGGGAAAATGTTTAAGAAGGATTTCAACCTTTGGTAATCAGTACTCAGGATTTGTTAAATTCTTGGAAATAGAAATGTCTCCTACTATTGTGTCATCTGTTCCCCAAGAGCCTTGGTGACCTGGCATGTTGTGAAAGCAGAGTAGTCATTTTGAGGCTGAAGAACGGCAGAAAGACCTGGCCAAGCTGTTGTGATTGGAAAAGCTGTAAGCTCATGGAATAGGGAATGAAAAAGACTTAACAGTCAGCTGTTGTTTCACCTGGAATGAAGTCTGAAGGCATAGAAATTAGGCAGGTGAGCTACATAACCATTTGGCAACACAGAAGGAGGCCAACTCATGTCCCATGTTTCAGCTTTTGCCTCAGATCCTCCCTTCCCAGAGAGCACATTTGCAGTGTGATGAAAGCAGGAATGGCTGTTGGAGGAGCATGGCTGACTGCTTGTTTTCTGTCCAGTTTTACCATTGACTTTCCTTGCAAGAAATCATCAAAGAGCATGGTCTGACTTCCACTATTCTGGCTGGTCTGGAATTTCTGCCTTGCCTGCTATCTCATTCCCAAGTTTTATCTCTCTGTAGTAAAACTGTTCTTGAATTTGATAGAAATTCCATCAAGTTCATTATGGAAAATGATGGGGAAGAAACACATGTTCTCCCTGATTTTCTCAATGCATCCACCACTTCTGTTAAATCATCAGTAAATTGCTCCTATGCACAGTTACTTTTTTCTAAAGATCATTTCATTTTCTGGAGTTGTTGATATTTAATTAAATTATCAAATTAATGTGATGAAACACACTTGCAGGGTATTACATTTTTAGCAGTGGATTTCGTTGCTAACTAGCCCATAATCCTAGGAGAGGCTCAGTCACTGAAAAGAAATTCTAAAAGATTTGTCACTTGCATTTGCTTGTTCCATATCCCATGCAATGGGATAAATAACTGCCTGTGGAAATGGCTAGTGTCAACATTAAGCTACAGCTAGGAAATATTTTTTCCTTTTATTGAACACATTCCCAAGCTTTCCAGTACTTCTGTGTCTCCTCCTACTGCCAAGCCATAACCTTAAATGGGCCCAAAAAATGTGGTGTAATGGGTCCAGACTGGTGCTCTTAGAGTCCAAATGCCAGTCTTGACTGGCTGAGTTAATAAAATATGCATGATTATGAGATGAAAATTTGCTTCCCATAATGAATCACTGATTTTAAAACACAAATGTCTGAGCCAGTTCAGCTGTGCTTTAACCCCTGTTGGAGTCAGTCTTGGAAGCACTGGCAGATCTACACCCCAAAATACACACACCACTAGCATTTTCCAGTCTGGGAGAGGAGGCTCTGGTTGTCAGAGAGCCTTAGGGATGTGTCCTCAGAACTTCTAAGCTTCTCCAGTTTTTTCTCATCTGACAGTTACACAGATGATGTTTTCTCCTGCAGCACAGCCATCCAGGACAGGGGAAAATCTGTGTGATACAACACAGAATAGGGGACATGGCTTGTTGGAGACAACCAGGCTGTCATAAAGAGCTTGACCTGGAAGCAACAAGTGCTGCGACTGAATTTGAAGAAATTTCCACATCACTAAGACAGGGAGATCCTTGATCAATTTTATTTCAGCCTCTAGTGGGAGCAGAAATTACCTGAGAGCATTTTGGGTGGGCTCCCTGGTCCTAAGAGGGGCTGTTTCTTGTGTAGGGTACCTCAGCCCTGGTCCATGCCAGCTGTAATGTCACTGGAGAAGCAAACCCAGTAAACTGCTTTGGGGTTTTATTAACCCTGTGTAACAGCTCAAGGGAACACATTCTGGTGAGTGCAGTCTTTCTGATTGGATGGATGTAATCTCCACAGGACTTGTTTTCACCATTAAAATAGAGGAGTTTTGTGTGTGTAATCATTTTATAAGATCAGAGCCTACAGCTGGTCTTTGAATTATGTTGTAGCTGCATTCTTGAAGGATGTGTAATTTGTAATTTTTTTGAAGTTCTTACTTGTAAATGCAAATTCTGCTCGAAGAAATCTGGTCTTTATCTGACTTAGAATGGAGGTTCTCAGTCCAGAAACACATGTTGAAATAGCATAAATAATTTTGTGAAGTATTCAGTAATAAGTGGTTTTCTTTCATTTTTATGGAGTTTGGTTTTATTTTCTTTTAATTTTTTTCTTCATGTATTTTAACTTCAAATATTGCTGTAGATCCTGGGTTCCAACAGTTGGAATACTCTGTGTGCAATACTGTCCATTGCTGCAATAGATTTTTTTTAATTATGTATGCTGATTATTTTTACTGACCTTGCAGTACACTAGGAAATGCTCATATGAGCAGAAATAATTCAGATGACAGAATCTGTACGTGTACCAGACTCAAAAGTCTGTTGAGTTAGAAATTTAGAGCCTCTGCAGAACTTCTATGTGAAATGTGTTATAGGAATCTCTTGAAGTCATTACAGCTGTCTTAGCTACTGAAATTATTTGTGCATGTTTTTTGTCTTGTAGAACAATTAGAATATTAGCTAGTGCATTGAAGGTACAAGCACAGGGAAGTGTTTTGAAGAAGTAAAATCATGCAATTTGCATATAAAGAGGAAAATATTCTGCTGAAAAAATCTGAAAAATAAACTTGTATCAGCTGTGTGGGGTGCAGTGTCCCTCACTGTTTGGTAGAAGAATTTAAAAGTGCTGGGCATGTCTGGCTTCCTTCTCCACACCTCTTCCCTTCTTTCTCTCCCTACTCCACACCCCTTCCTCTTAAGTGCTCTTGAGTAGGTTGGATGCACTCTAATGTAATTAAACTTGTCTCTTTATCTTCTATTTTTGCTTTTCTGGTGCTCTTACTCTTAGGGTTTTTTTTCTGCAGCATTTTTGCTTTCATGCAATTTCTTATTTCTCAGAGGCTTTGTATTTTCCTGGATAATGTCAAGTTTGGCATCTCAGTTAATACCAATTTATGTGCCATCCAGTTTTCCATCAGTGAGAGCTTATTTGCAGTGTCAGTAAACTGAGGGGCAAACACTTTTGTTCTTGTGCTTGAATTGTCCGATTTCACTCTCTGCTGTTGAAGGGGTTTGTGATCACTGAATGTTTTCTATTCAGGTATCAAATGGTTTAACAGGGCAGTGAATGCCTGTACCACTGTTAGTGGTGAAGAGATCCTGCTCTGTAACTCCTTTCAAAGCTGAATGTCAGCTGCCTAAGCATAAAATACTCACTGTTTGTGGGGAGTGTTTGCTCCCATGTTGGGCTTCTTCTGTGTGTGCAGATGCAGTGTGGTGGTGCTTGTACTTGGGGTCAGTATTGCAGAGCATTTCCTGTGGAATGAGGAGTTTTCCCTCTTATTAAGAGCACAAGTACAGATCAGGTAGTTCTTTCAAAGCTGACCCCATCATGCTAGAATGGAGACTTCACATGGAAAAAAGACTTACCAAGAGGCTGGAAGATATTTGGAGAAATAAACTTTAAAAAAACCCTGAATCTGTATTTAATGTTTTTACAGTCTTTTCATAATTGAAAATATGTGTATGAGATTAAGCTGAGATTCTGTGAAAGACAAATATAAAATAAGAGTTTTTTTCTTCCACTTTATTTATAGGTACTAAATGAAGCAGTGGGTGCACTGATGTATCACACTATAACTTTAACTCGAGAAGACTTGGAGAAATTCAAAGCACTTCGAATAATTGTCCGAATTGGCAGTGGTTTTGATAATATCGACATCAAATCTGCTGGAGATTTAGGTATGGCTCTTATAGACTTTATTTTGCATCTTATACTTGCCTCCAGAAATCTGGTAGCATCTAAATCTTTGTATTAATGTTTTCTGTGTATTTTATAGTAGCATCATATGTAAGCTGTATAATTTTCTCATCAGAGTATAAAACTCATTATGGAGATACTAGCATTAGTTAATTAAGTGATAATATTAACAGCTTTGTGGCAGGATGACAATCTGCCTGTTCAATACAAACCCAAGCAGTAAGGCCATAATTTTTCATCTTTCTTTTTTACCCCAATTGTATATTTTAACTACTGCTGCTGTAATCCAATTATAAAATATAATTCCATCACCATGGCATACTCCTTCGGTTTGAATAAAAAATGAGATCATTATCAACTGTCTGAGACTTATTTATGATGCATGAGTTTTAATACTAAACCACTCCATAAAACAGAAATACCAATTTTATAGGAGAATCAGTTGTTGCTGTTTCAGAATAAATTCAGCTACTGGAACTCTGAAGAGGTGTTGCTTAATGTTTGCAAAAAAAGCAACAATTTAATTAGTATTTTCCTTCCTTTAGGTTAAACTACCTCCTACTTGTAGTCTAAATGTCAGCCTATCACTTGGAGTAAAGATAGTATTTAGTTTATTTTCCAAGATTGAGGAGACCAAGTATGTTTCCCATTATGCTCTTGGAAACTTTTATTTCAATGTGGCAGTGCTTTGGCCTAGCAATAACCTCACTGATGTAGTGGAGGAGCTGGATGGAGTGTGGTCTGTTTATCAGCTAATGACAGTAAAATATTCCCCTGTTGTAATGGTGGCAGAGCCTTAACCACTCCTTGCTGAGTTTATAAAGAACAGGTCAGGGCTGAAAGGATGAAGGCTGTGTTCTGCCTGCTTTTACTGGTGCCACTGTCAGGCATGTGTTGTGAGCTCCAAAAAATCTGTGTGTGTGGAGAGATTGGCTTGGGGTAAAATCCTAGATCAAAAGCCAAAATGTAGGTGCAGATCAAAGGCTCTGACCAGTCAGGAGCCCAATTTATGGAGAATATCCCTGATGAGAGGAAAATCTTTGCAGATTTGCTGGCTGTTTCTTCTTCAGGTCTCTCTGCTGGATTGTAACCAAAATTTATAATTTAAGTGCAGCCACGTAATTCTTCAAGACAGACTACAGCAGATTTGAGAAAGTCTCATTCAAATGCTGAATGGCCACATTCCTTATCATTCAATTCCTATCTTGTGATTAGACTGAGTTGTAAAGTTAAGGTCCAAGCTGCCTGTGCATCCTTTAATTTACACAATATTATTGTCCACTCTGTCAAACACCAGTAAATGCTGGAAAGATTACAGTGTAAAATCTCCGATTTTAATATTAAGTTTGGGTGAAATGGTTGGAAGGAAATGTTAGACACAAAGAGCCTTCCATTCATTGAACTAGTGCAGGTAATACAGATCTTAAGGAGGTAATGTGAGAGTGATCTGCCCTTTATAAAAAGCTTTGATTTGCTTTTGAAATGTAGATTTAGGCCACAGACTCCAACATATTCCTGAACTTCTGTAGCAGCTTCTTGAGTTATTTTTCATAGAGCTGGCACATGAGGTTGTTACCAACTTTTCCTATTAAGCATTATTTTGTATTAGCACTCTCAACCTTCTTAGAAAGCATGAAAATATGTGTTTCTTGGATAAAACATGCTTTTTCTCCACTTTAATAACTGTTGACTTAAAAAATACATACAAATTGTGGGTGTAGCTGGATGCAAATGAAGTGGGAGCCCAGGTAGTGCAGGTTGATGCCTGTGTTTTAAAGCATTGAACGTGTGCACAAAATCACTGAAAGCAATGGGAAAAGAGAAGGGAGCAGAGATCAGTGGAGATGAGTTGAGAGTGTGCTGTCTTTTCCCATGTGAAATGGCTCTTCATTTTCTTGCCTCTCTCTTGGCTGCTTTTTGTGGTTCAGTCTGTCTGTGCCTTTCAAAAATGAGCTGCTTTTAAAGGTGAAGAAAAATAGGGAAAAATAAATTCCTGCTGTTTGGGAGAGAAATTATCTGACTTTTGTTCCCTCAGTTTCCTAAGGAAACCTATTAGGGAGGATGGTATATTATTTCTCATACCAAAAACATAATATAACTCTTTAAGCTCCTTTTAAAGCGTAATTTTAGTTGATGGCAGCTATTAGGAGACACATTTATTAAATTTACGTTGCCATCTAAAACCTGCATTGTTGCTGCATGAAAAATACTTTTTTTGTATAAACAAATGCAGGTGTTTAATGTGAGGTACTTAGAGGGGTGCTATTTTTCAGTCTTTCACCTCTCCCTCCCAGTCAAGCTTTTTTCCCCATGTTTAAAAATGGTGAGTTTCCAGCTACCATGGATATTAGCAGGATGCCAGGATTAATATTCCAGCAAATGATGCTGGTATATCTTCTTGTAAGTCTTAAGGGCAGTGACTCAGCAGACAGGCTTATCTCTACAGCAGAGGAAAGAAAAATAGTTCTGCAAGTTCCTTTTGGTGGTTTTTAGTGATGCAGAGAAAGCTGTAAAAAAGTACTGGGCAGCAGAATAAAGGTATTTGAGTGTAAAACATAGATATATATGTAGTATGAGCTTACTATTTTTCATATTCCTATTGTTGCTGTTTTTGCAGAGAATGTTTCTTCTTCTTTGCTTCGTAAGATAATGGTGGCATTAGCTGAGGACTTAATGAATATTTAGTTATGTAAAGACCCAAAAAGTAAAAACAGTTTTGGGGTGTTTTTAGGACAGAAAACACTTTTTTTTCTTCTCCACCATGAAATTATACTGTATGCTGTTTGTTGTCTCAGTCAGCAGAACTGAGACACAAACATTTGTGGGAGCTGGTGATAAGAGAGAGAACATGCAGTACATGGAAAGACTGAAGAGAGACAAGTCAAAAGGGACACAGACTTTTTTCAAGCCAACATTTTGCTTAACTGCTGTATATTGAGTACTGGAAGGTAAAAAGCAGAATGGGATAACTTGCATGCAATTACAGTCACTTGTTGCTTCATCTGTTTTTTGAAGTAGAAAGGGCTTAATGTGAATCTTGAATCAATCCACCTTCCACAGTTTTCTGTGGAAATCTGTAACACTTAAAGCTGTTTGATGTTATGCTTGTTCCAGCTGGTAACTTCTCAGCTGTTAGAAATGTGGACTTAATGTGGCATTACCTTTGTGTGCCATGCAGAAGCAGATTCTGCATTTCCCTCCTATTGACAGTTAGGTGGGTTCCCTTTAATGTGGGGGAGCAGGGAAAGCCTGGGATTTTTTTTGTTGTATTTCTAAAACCCCCTGTGTAACTCAGAACAGATTGCCTTTTCCTGTATCACAATTACCTGTATGTGATTGGGAATTACTAACAGTCATCCTGTGAGGGCTTTCTAAGAGTTGCTATCATTATAAATTATTTTATCCTTTTTGTAACTTGCGTAGATAGCTTTTGGGAGGGTATTTGCTCAGTGGTGGAAGGCTGACTCGCACAATTAAATCCAAACCATGATCACTGACCACTCTGTTGAGAGCAGACTTCTCTTTGCTGTTCCAAGCACCAAGCTCAGTGGAAATGTAAAATACTTATCAAGACTCATGTTTTAAACTATCAGACATCTTCAGTGATTTCCTTTAGTGATTTCAGTGGCCTATTTACTCTCTGCCTTAGTTTTCAATAAAGAAAACCACAATAATTTGTAATTAAAAAAATCAGACCAATAAGTTGACGCATAATTATCAACTATTATGTGGTATTCTGTCTGCCATTACAATCAGAAACTTAGTATTTGTGCAAGACTTGTTGAAATGCCTGTCATTTTAAACATCCTGCTCCTGTATTGCTGTTAAATGCAAAAAAGTCAGTGTTGGTTGGCAACTGGCATCGTGTCCCCCGCAGGCATCGCCGTGTGTAACGTGCCAGCCGCCTCCGTAGAAGAAACGGCAGATTCCACCATGTGCCACATCCTGAACCTGTACAGGAGAACCACCTGGCTGCACCAGGCCCTGAGGGAAGGCACGAGGGTACAGAGCGTGGAGCAGATTCGGGAAGTGGCCTCTGGAGCTGCCCGGATCAGAGGGGAGACCTTGGGCATTATTGGATTAGGTACGTTGTCTTCTGTGTGCTCTCACACGCATTGCTCGTCACTGCTTTAAAGAAATGGGAAGGTTTGAACTGCAATAATGGAACACTTGGTATTGTTTATAATGCCACTTGATTGCTGGTGTTTTTATAACTCAAATGTTTTCCCTTTAGACACAATCATTTTCCTCAGAAAACTGAGTTTATTGCTGATATTCTCTCAATTCCTTTGGGTTTCTGTATGTCTTTCTGTTGCCATATTGCTTGCTGTCAGGCACACTGTAAGAGAAGGACACATCATCACTTCCTTTTTCCAGTACAAGGATCTTGCTACTTCAGCCCAGTTGCATGTGGGTGTTTTCTCCTTTATCTGTTGTCATACCTGGTTTTGTTGGGACTTTCTTCCTTTTACTGTTTTTTACTTAAGTAGAAAGTCTTTGCTGCAGTACCATCCTGCACAGCAGTTATTTTGTGCATTTGATTGAGCTGGATCTGAAATTGTATTTCAACTCTAAGGAGAGAAAGAATATATGCAAGAAAGTTTGAAATGTTTCCAGACCTAATAAAATTACCTACTTACCTGACTGACCCTAAATGTTTTTCAGCATCCAACAGATGGACAGGCTTGCTTGAGATGAATTAATTATTGTCTGTTACAGAAGTAGAGAAAAACAAGCAAGTCAGTTTCTATATAAAAATTAGTCATGTGCTTGTCTTGCACAGATCTCATAGACTGTGGATGTAATTGCTGTGCTGTTCATCCACAGAATTAATAATATGATTTTGACAACAAAGCATCATCCTTAAGTGACTGCTCCAGTTACACATTGCTGTCAAATAACTCAAGCCACGAACTCTTACTTTCAGCAGCTGAAAATAGCCTGTTGCTACATAGTACTCATTTAAATGAGCATACAATACACCAGAACCATCTTCACAGAGAATTGCCTTTAAAATATGACTTCCAAGAAGTTAGTCATGAAGCTGCTTTCTCAAATCTATGCTCATGTAATTATGCATCTCATTTGAACACACAATGATTATTGTGCTCACACTCATAGCATCTGTACATAAATAATGGACAGTTGCCTGCAGTGTTTCCAAAATGGAAATGGATACCTGGTTTTTCAAACTTAAATTTTGGCTCACATGCAGTGTGCATATTTACTGGAGATATCTGTACTGGTGTAATTTAATTAGGTTTTTTTGTTCTTTTTTTTTTTTTATACTGAACAAATTCAAACTTGAGACTAGAAAAAAATGTCTTTCATCATTGATGTCCTTGAGTGAGTTTTGTTGGTTTTATTCTCGATGACTGAAAAGTATAGAGGAACAAGTGGGTGATGAGATTGCCAGTATGTGTATAAACCCTTACAAAATGCTGGATTTGGGTTTTAAAAAGCAAGCCTGTGTGCATGGTATACTTAAAAGGCTAGTAAAATCTGACTTTTAAGGGCACTCATCTGTTGTAGTTACTTACCAGTCATTATCTCTAGCCTTTTTTTGTTCCTATATATTTCCTACAATAGAATATTCACAGTTTCAAGGAATACTACATTGTAAAGTCACTTTTGAAAACATCCACTCGTCCTCCTTGTGAGTGCATGTGAGTAGTCACAACATTTTGATTCTGACCTGTTCTAACAAGCTCCTATGAATGAATCTATGTATTAATGAAGAGTAAAAATGTAGACTTAAAAGATTTACCAGAATTTCAGGTACTTGGCTGGGATGTGCACCCTTTTCTGGTACAGATCACTGCAAGTGGTTACCTGTCTTGAGTTTCAGACTCAAATGTGTATTTACAATCAAAAGATTGTTGTTGTTGTCCTTAGGTTGAGTTTCTTCACCAGTGGCCTCTCCCATGTCTCTGCCTCAGTTTATTATTTACACTTGTCAGTGTCAGAGGTGATGATCCACCCAGATGCTATGAAGTGGATGTATTACACACAAAATAAACAGTTCTCATCATCTGTTGCTAAGCTCCTTCTTCTGTTTCTGTGTAGTGTCTCAGTTTGTGTCCTTTGTCATTAACATATGTCTGAGATCATCTCTTCTCAACCACAACTATGTTTCTCTGTTCTTTCTTAAAACTCATGATCTCTTCAGCAGTGGGTTGCTTAAATTTATCACTTTGCTGCTGCAGTAGCTAACTGCAGACCTTCTTAACATCTGTTCTGGGCTTTTCTCTTGTTCTGCCAAAAAGAAACACCCTAGCTCTTGCCTATCTCTGTGCTAGGGAATGACTGTGTCTCCAAAGTTTCAGCTACTCACTTCCTTATCCACTGATCTCGCCAAGTTTCGTGACTCACTTGCCTTCTTTCCATCACCCACTCTCTTCTCTTTGCCTCTTCTCATGCATATTCCTGCTTTGACACTTGGTCTGTCCTGCTTAATCCTATTACTCTGTGTTCTTCCTTCAAAGTTAACCCCATCTCTCATCCTCTGCTTGTATTGAGCTTGAAGATAAGCAGAGACTCAACAGCATAATGTGCTCCTTCATGTGCTTGTTGGATTCTGTCAGTCATTGTTGTGTTGTTTGGTTAGCCCCTGAGCTCCTTAGGGCACAGCCCATGCCTCTTTCTGTCTTTGAGAAGTGTCTGATTCCTTGAGCCCTACATAAATAATAATATCAAGTCATTAAACAGCTGTCTTAGTCACTTTTAATCTTTATTACTATCCTGTGTCCTATATTTCAAGTGATGCAACACAAATGTGGATAATAAGCCCTGCATTAAAAAAAAGCTATCTTTTCACCTTATATCTAGAAATGTAGTGGGTTTTATTTTTTTTTAAGGAACAATATTTATGAGCAGCAGCATATAAGTACTTGGATGAATAGATATCTGGCCCTGGTTCTGCTCTAATGATAATTTTACAGCAGTGAAGTCACACTCCCTTTCCCTTCCTTCTCAGTGAGAAATGCTGATGACTAATGACTTAGACATTTCCTCACCCAAGAAAGGTGAAATTTTTCCAAAGAAATTTGTCTCTGCATCACAGTGAATGTCAGCACTTGGTTTGTCTTTCCTCACCTGTTCTATTCTCTCAACAGTGCCATGGCCCTACCTAGATGCTGGCCAAATTACTAACCTTTAAAACAATAAAGTTTCAAGAGTTGTGTGGTATTACTCTGCAATAAATGATCTACTCTTAGCAGTCCTGCTGGCTCACTTAATGTGTTCAGCAGGAAATGTAACGAAACAGCACTCTCCACATTTCAGAGTTCTCCAAGAAGGAGGAAGAATTACCCATATTTTCCATTGCTGTTCCACAGGCAGGGAAGAGCTGCTAAGTGAAATCACTTTTTATTTGCATAGAAGTCTTCAGGCAGATCATCATCATTTCTGTTGGTATCAAGGTCATTTTATAGAACTTTGTAATCCCAGTGCAGGATGAGTGTTCGTTGCCCAAGGGCTGAGCAGGGTCCTTCACACCTGCAGCTGCTGTGCTGTCACACTCAGATCAGGTCATTGGCAGGGTCAAGGTCAGAGACACCTATAAATTGAGACACTTGGATTGGGAGGAGTTGGGAGACTCGTGAATGAATGGATGAGGCTGTAACAGGAGACTTGGGTGTTTGGGTCTCTGGAATGATGAATGGACCTTGCTAGAACTTTGATTTCTAAAACACACTTTGTTGCTTTCTGCTTCTTTTTCAATTGTATGCAACATTCATTTTCTGCATTCTTCTCACACTACAGACCAAGAAATTAATTTAAGGTTTTGAGCTTAAGATTTTGCCCTCCCAGGAAGCAGCCATGAATATTCATAACAATTTTATATTCTCTTAACGTACAGTTGTCCCAAAGGTGGGATGCTTTGTGTGCTGTATTGTCCTCAGTGTGTTGAGGTAGGTTTTGAACCACCCCTCATACACAGGAGAGTCTTCTATAGTAGAAGTTTTTCAGAAAAGGAAAAAAAAAAAAGTTACAGGTTTGTAGTTCTTCTTTATGTCAGATGGCAGTTTAAAAAACAAATTGGCAAATTAACCTTGTGTCCAGCTGTGCATTTGTTTAATGACTAAGTCTATATATGAGTTGTCAGTTGCAGAAGACTTTTATTCCATAAAATATTTCTAACAGGATAATTCTGGTTAGAAATAGAGATGTAATTCCCAAACGTTTCTGAAGGGAACTTTTGTACCCATTGAAGAAGGCTTTGGTTTATTAGCCTGGTTGGAGTGAAGGAAGAGTGTAGCTTTAACTGGAGAGACTATTGTAAGATATTTTGCTGTTGTGAATCCCCTCAGGTATTAGTGTTGTAAAGAGCGTAAAAAAAGAACAGATGTTACAGGCAGAATTCTGCATGTGCAAATGAATGGAGCTTGAGTAATACTTATATGCTTTGTTAAAAATAATATATATATTTACAGTTGTGTGACTGATTCCTTGAGCTGTGATCATGCCAAAATTTGGAAATAATACAGTGTTTGTGCTGAAAATTTTCTAATTCAAATTTATAAAAACAGCTTGGAAAGCAAACAAAAGCTTGGAAAGCAAACATGCCTGCAAATGTTGAAATGAAAGATTTTGAGGAGTATTCTAACCTGGTGTCCCTAAAGAAAAGCAGACAGCCCCTGTCAGATTGATATACTGTTTAATATTCCAAGCACATCTGTCACTAAGCACTGCAGAATTGCTGTGTTCATGTTAAATGATCAACAAAAAACCTTTCTTCCTGTGGCTTCTGAAGTTTATTCAAAGAGAAACTGAAGAGCAGAGGGAAATCCCTTCAAGCACAATTGGAAAGAGATGGGATTTCCCTGGGTTAATTTGATGCTTTTTTGAACAAACTTGGATGTTACAAAAGAAAACTTGTTGACTTTTTTTTTTTTCCCCAAATGATGCATTGTTATTACAGTGTGTCAAGTGATGCTTTTGAAACATCTTTATCCAACATTTGTAGTACTCTAATGTGAGTATCTGGTCTGTAAGCATCTAACTTGAAAAGTGTGTTAGTTCTCATTCTCCAAAATGCCTGTAACTCATTAGATGTACTCATGGGGGTTTTTTTAATCTCTGTTTTACTGGTAGTGTGTCAAAGGGAAGTGGTGTGGAGTCATGCCCATACAGCAGTTTTGGGCACAGCTCTGAAATATGACAGGAAAGTGGAACAGAAAAGCAAAGTTCAGTGTGAATTCCAGATGGGACTATGTTCTTCATAACTAGGTGCTATGTGATCTGCTGTGTTTATTTATCATTCAGGTATCTGAATAAAATTAATTTTAAATTCTTTAGATAACAGAATTCTTGTAGGCATTTTAATGCTGAAAGGATGTTATTCAAAATAAAAGAAAATACCAGAAAGGAGATTCCATGTATTGAGAATAGTTGCACTTCAGATTAAACAAATTATCTGTCATTGCATCCATTTTTGAGGATTAATTTTATAGCTTTTTATTAAAGCCAGCTGGTTTGACATGGGTAAGGATAAGCCCTTGGCAGGATGTGTTCATGGGCAGTGGTGTTTTGCCATAAACAGGCCCAGCAGGCAAGCCTTGTGTTACACAGATTATTGCAGATTATGTGACATCTTCTGGCATTTCAGATATCTGGTTACAAAAGGTGCAAACCTCCTGCTTTGTGTCAAGGCACTGTGAGACTGTCCAGATGTACCATTTCTGATCTCAGGGATGAATTTCAGTGGGATGGGAGGCGCTTCCATGTCCTGCATTTCCTGTTGCTGTACAAAGCGTTACGGTGTGATGTGAGCATTCCCATTAGGGAGGAGGTTACCTTCCAGCAGCTGCTTCACATCTGCTCTCATGGCGTGTTTATCTTGTTCTAGGGCGTGTTGGGCAAGCAGTAGCACTACGTGCCAAAGCCTTTGGCTTCAGTGTGATTTTCTATGACCCATACCTCTCAGATGGGATGGAGCGTGCTCTGGGACTGCAGCGGGTGAGCACTTTGCAGGACCTGCTGTTCCACAGTGACTGTGTTACCCTGCACTGCAACTTGAATGAACACAATCATCATCTTATTAATGACTTCACCATAAAGCAGGTAAAATAATCTCTGTGGGCGCCCTCCACACCTGTGCTGGTTGCTAACTATGTATAGCATTTATTTCTGTTAATAGATTCCCGTTTGATAGAAATCTTTCTGGTCTTTTGCTGTAAGATCAAACAGGTCTATAATTGCTAAAACTAGCTGGTTGCTTATGTATCATTGCTTCTACTGTCTTTTTGGCTCAGTAACATTGGATTTGTGGAAATAATTTGCTCTTCTTAATATCGCTCAGATTTAATGAAGTGGCATTGATGTAAAAGCACTTCTTCTCTGTCTTGTAGAAGCTACTTCCTTCACATGTGTATTTTCAGGTAGCAATTCTGCCTTTCACTGTTGTCCCTCAGTTTGAGTTCCTTCGATGCAATTTAAGGATTATGACTAAATGGCTCCCCCCTGTGCTCAGTCCCGATTCTCACAGAGCACTTCAAGGATGGAGCTCATTTACAGCATTGCATTATTGGGAAAAATAATGTTTCTTGGAATTGGTACTAACCTCTCCCTAAAGTTGTAGGTAATATGTAAAATAATTTCAAAATCTAGGTGTAGTAACTGCTCCATTATTGACTAATTTGATAATAGAAGCCAGACACTTAATGAAAAAGTTTAACTCCAATGTAGGTAACAGCCAGAAGTAAAACACTGAGCTGTAACATTGGAGGCAATGTACAGGAAGGACACCCTAAGACAGAATAGTTGATTTGGCTGTTCTTTATGTATATATAAATGTATAGTGGGTTTATATGTTGGTAACAATGACAGCAGCACTCTTTTGCAGTAAAATCATTGCTTGTCATCTGAGAAATAGTTTGTGCCTACTACTCTTGAACTTTAGACTTGAAGAACTTACTGAACATGTTTCACAGTCATGTAGGATCATGGCAGAAAACTGACAATGCAACACACTTCTTGATTTGAGAGTTTAGGGATTTTGCAAATCCATCACAACATAAAATCAGGCTTTAGGATTTAAAACTCTAAAAAATAAAGAAGCTTAAAATAAAACCTCTAAGAGAACAGAGATCTGTCGCCCTGCCCTGAACTCTGTCTTTTGTTGTGTGGCTAGGTACATTCAGTGGTTATTACACGGTGAGATGTCTTTGCAAGCAGACACCCAGACCCAAAAAGCATCACATTGACTTCAGTGGGATTGCTGAGCAGTGGTCACTTTATTTTACAGCAGATGTGAAACTGGGGCCAGTTCATCACAGGAAGTTTTTGAGTGGAACCAGAAAAATGTGTTGAGCTTTGGAGAAGGCACAGTGCATTAATCAGAGAAACAAATAAAAGGAAAACATGCTAAAACTGAGTAATACCATCTGAAATTAAATGCCTGTAATGAATGGCACTGGAAAGTATCTTGTGAGCATTTATCTTGCTATTTGTTATCCTTCATAATCAAAGCAAGGATTAATTGAAGTGTTAGAGATAGTTCTTGCTTTGGATAAGAGTTTGGGTGAAGCAGTCTGAATAGTAAAGCGGGTGTGAAACCCATGAAATTATAACCCCTGTGACTGCTTAGTTTGTGTAAAGCATATTCTGATTTAGGCTGACAGATGTTGGAGTTGGCCTAGAATTTCTAGAGAGCACTGCATACCATTTTTGTCCAATACTGCATGTTCATAACCAGTTTTTAAACAAAGTGCAGAGAAGTATGGTGCATTTCATTTCACTGAAGTCTCACCCTGCATTTTGTTGAATATGAAATGACATAAATTTAAAATGTCTTTGAAAGTTTGATGTCTGTCTTCTCTTTAAGTAGCATTTCTAGTGAATTAATCATTATTCTCTCTAGCTATCCTGCTTGTCCTTGTAGTCCCAGAGTAGCACAGAGAAATGTTTCAATGAACCTGAGGTACTCAGGTGGTCTTAAGAGACCAAGGTCATCTTTAGTTATACAGATGGGAGAAAAAGACACTGCAGTTTAAACACAATACTTACAAAAAGCAGCTCTGCAGGTTTAGTGTAGATGAATTTAACAGACGTCAGCAGTTCCAGCTGCAAAGCTCTTTCAAGCTTCCACCTATTGTTAAGGATCTTCTCCAGCTGCATCCACCCTGACAGTTTTATCATGAGTCATGTAATTCATTCCCTCTAGAATGCATTTATGCAGACATGTTCTGTTTGATTTGAACATGTCTTAGTGCTAGTTCTGGAGTTTTGTAAATAGTCCTAAAATGAAAACTCAAGGTTGTTGAACAGATTGGACAGAAGATTTTAGCAGGGTTCACTTTAATTAAAATTTTCATGTCCTTTAGAGGGTCTATAAGTACAGGAAGCTGTACTTAAAACTCACATTATCTATTTGCACAGAAATAGGGAGGGTATGTATCTGAGCTCCCACGAGCCTTTATGGTGTGTCTGCTGTCCTGGTGTGATTGGCACCTGTGCTGGTTTTTCTACAGTTTCCACAACTGACTCAAGAACTGGAGATAGTGATTGTTCCCATTAAGGATGTCTTCTTGTTACCAGACCAGCTTAAGATCCTGCCCCTGTTTCTTTGCTGTTAAGATTCCCAAGTTAATTACATAAATCTGAGAGAAGCGTCCTTTATTTAGCTCTGCTCCTGTAAGTGGAGTTTTTGTTGTACTGACCAATGGATGGTTCTCCTGTAGGCCCAGGACACTCTGCAGATGGAGAGAGGTGGAATCACATTAAATCTAGAGAGTTGGCCAGTAAAATGTGGGTTTTTTCTTTATAAAACACTGAGAGAATGTGCATATTAATATTCCTTATGACCTCATTAAAAAAAAAAAGCTGACTTTTATTCAAACCTCCTTGTTCACAAATGTGGCATTTAGTGTAAGGATCCCTTTATGTAAGGTTTAGTTTGATGTGTAGGTTTTATGAAGCTGAGAAGATGTCAAAATATTGGGGTTTGCTTATTTTTTTGGTGCGAGACGGAGTCAGTACAAAATGAGATTTTCATTATTCATCTTCACCATGGCTCCTGCTTTTCATGTGCTTTCCTTCATGCACAAAGGTGTTTGAGACATCTGTTAAAGATGAAATACCAGGGTGGCTGGAAGCAGGATGTTGTAATTTATGTTTTTTTCAGTACCATTTCTCTTATTTAAACTGCCACTTTGTTTTCAAGTTGTGGATATATTGTGGTGTAAATTCTTGTAGTTCTCCCCACACAGTGTCATCTACAATGCTAATCTGCACAATGCACAGCACAGCTTCTCTCCTGGGCACACAGCATTCTCAACCAAATTCATTTTCATGCCTTTTAATTGAATAATAGAAGAATTCTTTAGACCTTTATTTGAAAAGTCTCACAGGGGAGGAGGAAGCTGAAGTAAAAAAAAAAAAAATACATCTACTGTGTTTTGGCAACTAAAGGGAAAAGCGTTTGAAAATCCAAAAGCATTGATTTTTCTGAAAAATTCGTGTAGGCTTTTATTTGTGTGAAAGTTGAAAGCCACAAAATATGAGTTTGTTTAAGAATGTGGTGTAGTTTCTGTCTCCTGCAATTTCACAGTGAAATAAAAAGGCATAAAATGATGTCACTTTCATATGCACAGTTGTGTCTTTTGATCATGTTACTGCACAATATCTGAAACTACGCTTCTGTTAAAGGACACTACTTACAAGAGACAAAAGGTTATTAAGTGCTGTGAAATAAGCATTTTATGTTAGAAGCATCACACTTGGTGGTACTTTCCATTGGAAAGGGAAGACAACTGTTACAGTTTAAACCAGCTGAATAGCCTTTGTTGTAATGGATGCTTCTTTTGAGTAAAAAATAATGCCACAACGATTTTATTTCATTTATTTTTATTTCATCATTCTTGTTTTTAACTTTCCCTAGATGAGACAAGGGGCTTTCCTGGTCAACACAGCTCGAGGTGGGTTAGTAGACGAAAAAGCACTTGCACAGGCCCTGAAGGAAGGAAGGATACGAGGGGCAGCCTTAGATGTACATGAGTCAGAACCATTCAGGTGCTTTTCCTTTTCTTTTCTTTTTATTTTGTTCACTTTCTTATTTTTAAGTCTTAGTGCATGATACAATCAACAGCAACAAGTAAATTGAGTTTTCCGTTCATTTGGTAGCTAAATACTCCTTAGCAAAGCAACATGAATCTGTGCAGCACTGGGCTAATGCAAATGTAGATGGAGCTTGTGTATGTGGTTAGAAGTGAAAAAAGTGACATCCAAGATTGAATTCTGTAAAAAGAAAAAAGAAACAATGGGTTTATTTAGTAGAAATAGCAGGGACCTGAGTTCAAATCCGGGTCATGGCTTTGACCATGACTTTGAGGGGAGTGCACCTTTGCCATTGATGCAGCTCTGGAGGCAGCTGATGTCTGAACAGAGCCTTTGAAAGGCAAAGAGTAGAGATGTGGTGTGAGAGGTAACTGCTTTATGGCACCTTTCTGAAGGAAAAGACATATGTCCACATATTTTCCTCTGCAGGAAAGCAATCAATGGAAGAGTTTGAATAAAGTTCAGGAAGGCTGTCAGAGTGCAGAGTTATTTTGTTTTGTTTTACCCTCTATCAGGGAAGTAGTAACTACTGTCAGTAACAGGGCTGGTAGCACAAGCCTGAGTTTTTAAATGACCAGTGTTTTAGGCAGAAATGTCCCATACCCCTAAGTGGCATTGGCATTGAGATATCAGCACTCCTAATCAAAATGAGCCTATTTCATATGTCCTTGAGTCTTGAGAACAGACTGCTGTAGCTTAGTCCTTGCATGTGACAAGCCTTTTTCAGGCTGGGCAGGGAAAAAATGTTATTTTTAACTGGAACAATCCACATAAGTTTTTGAAGAAGAACAGATTCAGGGCAGGTTGTAAAGACTGGAGAGAGGACAGTATCTCTCTTCCCAGCTTGAGGGGGAAATAGAACCTTAAAAAAAAATAATATCCTTTTAGTAAGAATTTTTATATATCTACTGAGGCATGATGCCACATCAAATATTTAATTTTATTTATGCATACCCTGGATTCATTTACTCCTAAATGTAGTCATTGCAGTGCAGTAGTGCTGTGCAAAGCCAGAGTGTAGCAGCTCAAGGGACTTCCAGCTACATACATTCCTCCCAGTTCCAATCTGGGATGTGCACAAGCAGCCCATTGCACCTCTAGGAAGCCCCATTTACTGCATGGAGATGCCATCTGCAGAGATTCAGTTGCAGGATTACAGCCACAATTTCCTTTGGCTTCAGTGCTGCATATCTATCTGATCGCAGCATGCAACTCTTTATTCAAGAGTTTTGCCAGATATTTTGATGTTTATTGAACTACAGATGAAGTCTATCATTTTATGAATCATGACCAACTCTGAAAGCACGCTTTTGTCTTAAAATATTTGTTCTCCTATTGTTACAGTTGACTGCAAGATTATTAAAACTGGAAATAAATAGGAGGAGCAAGTTTCCATTATTTTCAATTTCTTTACTCGGTATCTGTGATAACAATTTGACACAGATTCATTGCTTTCCCTGAAAAACAGTCTGTAAAGTAAATTTCCTTCTTTCTGTGGAGTTTCTATAAAGGAATGGGAAAGAAAAAGTAGTTAAAAATAACAAAAAAACCCTGTGAATTATCAAAAAGCCATTGAGGCTGCTGATGGACACTCTTCTGATTTGGAAAGAATTGTAAGATTTTTTTTTTTCTTTAAATGAGTAAATGTCATACTGACAGAAAGAGAAGAGCTTTGTTGGTTAATGCAATAAAAGTAAAATTGTGATGAACTGAACTAATGGAATGGCATCCTAAATTAATTTGGGTTTTCCTTTATGCATTTCTGCCCCAAAACTGGAGTGGCAGTGCTGTAGTTACAGTAAGTGCATTGGACAGAAGCTAATGTTGCTGCTATATTTAAGTTCCTATCCTTTGAGTCTAAAAAATAGTGATTGTTGCTTATTTATACCATGAGTAGTACATTTAATTAACAAACAGATTTATAAACAAACTCAGAAAATAATAGAAATGCACTTCTTTTCTGTTGTAGAAATTAATCTGTGTATGTACAAATCCATCTGGATTCCCTCCCTGCTTTCCCCTTGCACCCCAATATTTTTTTGTCATTTGATCTTGTTTTAAATTTTCATTTAGCTTTAGTCAGGGCCCCTTGAAGGATGCACCAAACCTGATCTGTACCCCACATGCAGCCTGGTATAGTGAACAAGCCTCGATTGAGATGCGGGAGGAAGCAGCACGAGAGATCCGGAGGGCGATCACAGGTACTGACTCACATTGTTATCAGCTCCTTCCCTGTGCAGTTCTTTTTAGGAAACCTCTTTCTTCAGACTTGAACAATGCTGAAAAGAAGCAACCTTGGGGTTTGTTTCTAATACTTGGAACACAGAGCAAATGCCCACTAAGTGTTGTCAGAACTAGAACAAGTAATTTTGGAGATTTTTTGCAATTACAAAGGCAAGGCAGGCACTGCAAAATAAGTACTTTTTCATGGAAGAGAACTGCATTTATATGTGAAAAATCTGCTGTTTTTTTCCTTTGTTGCATATATCTATTCCCTATTTGATGGATATGGCTGCAAGTCCTCCTGCTGCTGCTGGTATCTTCCTTAGCTTTTCCTAGATGCTCCCTTATTCTTGTCATGAGCAGTTCTCTATGTAAAGTTTTCAGTATTTTGTTGGGAGGTTATTCTATTTTAGATGTTCACCTCTTTTAAGCCTTGCTAAAGAAGTCTGGCATTTTAAAGGGCAGAGTGTCTTTGTTATATAACTGCCATGTAATTGTAAACTGCTCACATAAGAGAAAACAGTTAGGTCTCGAACATGCACTGCTAATAAATAAAATGAGAGGACTGAGCCATTTGGCATGGGTTTGAATCCCTTGTAGCCCAAAATAAAAGGAAGGATTTTCATACTGGAAAATGATTCATTAAGCACTAATGTTTTCTCTTCAGTTGGACTTTGCTGTGTCCCCCTTGGCGATGCAGTCTGAATGCTCTGCAGACATGCAGGGCCATCTGTGTCACCTTGAGAGTAGCTCAGTGCCAACACATTGCTCTGTTACACAAAAAGCACTGGCAGTAGCCTTCCCTCTGGCTTGTGCCTAGAGAGGCCTGGCAATTTAGTTTCATTTATAGCCTGTAAAGAAGGAAGAGTCTCCTCTGGCTGCTAATTAAAGGCACCTTATAAACTCCTGATCTGAATTGTCCTTTACTGGACAATTTCACTCTGTTTTAGAGGTGACCTGAAGAGCCTGACCATCTCTTTGCTGGAATTGGTCCTTGTGGCTGTACTCCAGAACTCCTAGTGATACATTTGTTTGTTAGGGTGTTCAATAACTGCTGCCTGCTCTCTGAGAGTGGTTGCACAAACCAGCATCTGATACGTGCCTGGGGGAGGATGATGTGCAAATCAGCATTAATAGGCTATGGTCTGAAAACTAAAGAAGAACCAGCAATCCAGAGCTAGTTTTATGTTAAATTTGTGGAGTAGCCCAAGCATACGTGCCCAGGAAGGCAGATCTCCAGTTCCTTCAAGTGTGTGATGGTGCTCTCAGAGATCTGTAACATTGATTTATATCAAAGCTGTCAGCACTTCAGTGTTTGCATATGGTTTTTTAGTAAGATCAAATTGAGACCAGTGTTAAGGAGGTGAGAATGACATTAAATTGCAGTGAAACAAATGTAGGAAAGATACAGGAAATGTGGGATAAATATTGCTGGGTATATGAAAGCCATAGGGGAGCATAAAGAAGAGAGGGTGTAGAGAGGGAGAATAATTGGAAAAAGGTGTGAAGTGTAGGAATGAAGGCTATGACTACCATCTGACAATAAAAATGTTAAGTGTTTCTGCTGTTGCTTAACACATGATGATGTGATGTGTAAAATAGAAGTAATCAGCAGAGATTAAATACCTTGAAATGTATTTTTAAACTTGAAAGTGTTCCAAGTGTGAAATAAAGTGAACTACTGGAATGGAAGTAATAGGAAGGCAAGCATGTGAGAGTAGTAGAGCATGTCTGCAGAAATTAGCAAAATGAAGTAGGAGGGAGGAAGACAGGATTGAGAAGGATAAACATCAGAAGAAGAAAGATACTGTGTAAATTTGTGGACAGTTCTGGCAGAAGTTGAGATGGATGTATATATCAGCTACATTTTGAAGACGATTTCTAGATGGTTGGAATTCACCCATAAATGGGGCATGTACTTCACCTTGTTCAGTACTGAGCTAGAAGCCCTTTTTCAGCTTGTGCACAGGAGAGGTGACAGGTTCAGGGGCATCAGCTGAAGTCATGGAGTAACACCTCTTTGATGGTATCCACTGCACAAAAAGCAATTTTGTGACAAGGGTTTTTTTACAGCCCCATTGTGGCCAGGCTGATGGATAGAAAAGCAGGCAAAGACAGTGAAGTCCTTAATCAAATTTCCAGTAGGAAGCTGGAGACAAAAGGCTGAATTCTTTGATGATGGAGCATGAAAGGGTTTCTGGAGTACCATTACCAGCAGTAGCAGGCATGGACTCAAAATTACCTCTTCCTAACCTTCTATGTGCAAATGCACTGTAAGATTGAACTTCAGTAGAGACACATTAAAACAGATGTCAGAAAAAACACATGCTCCAGTTGATCTCTCTCCTGTTAAAAGAGGTGGAAGCATTCCTATTGCTATGAAGAAAATATGTGTTGGATCTGCTCAGGTCATTTGTTACAGGGCTGGGCATAGTTCTGCAGAACAGTCACAGGCTTGTCCAGTATGTGCTGATTCAGGCTGGCAGATTTTCCAGTCTTAAAACTTCAGTTGTACTTCAGAGGTTAAGGAAGAGTTTTGAAGAAATGATGAAGGGAAATTCTGTTGTATTTTCATATTATATAGGAATGAAAGGGATGGCTGAGGATTAGCACATTGCAGGAAATAAAAGTGAAGAGCAGTTTAAGGGAATGGAAAGATAAGGAGGACAGGGAGTAAGTGTTGGTCATATTCAGGTTTATGTCACAATTCCATTCAGAATTCTGTGTTTTTCATTAGGTGTTTTTAATTGCTGGTAGAGGTGGAAGGAAAAGGAGGAAAGTGATGTTAAGGACAGAAAGCAGGTGGCTACATTACTGAATTTTATTGGTAGCTCTTCTCTATATTCTAAAGTTACAGCTTCTTGGAAAGATGAATCTTACTGGTTTTGGTTTTATTGAAACCCTGTGTACAAGAAATAAAGAGAGACAGGGAAGTCAAAATTAGGCAGAGCATTTCAGCCATTATTGCCCAAGTCCCAGGCAAAAGGGTACAGCAAGGATCAGAAACAAGCTCTTTGTGTCGTTTTATGTATTGATTTAAATATGCAAATATTTATAAGTATTCTTAACATAGATGTACTAAGAGTGCAAGACACACAATTTTTATGTATTTTTATTTTCTCTTCCTTGTTTCATCTCAGGTCGTATTCCAGACAGTCTGAAAAACTGTGTTAACAAAGATCACTTGACTGCAGCTACACATTGGGCCAGCATGGACCCTGGAGTTGTTCATCCAGAGCTTAATGGTGCTGCATACAGGTAAGTGTGCTGAAGAGCTGGAATAAATACCTCCATAAATCAGTGTAGGTATTCAAAAATAGATAAAAGACCTTTCTAATGGTGAATGAAGTGCTTTGGGATTATACACCAGCTACATTGTTTTTGTAATTGTTGTGTTCAGGAGAGTAATCATGTTTTGCTCTTGATATCAGTCATGCTGTGTCAAAATATCCATCCTCTTACAGTCTTTTTTTGTTGGGTCAGTATGTGAACAATATGTTTGCATATTAAAGTAAAACAATTCTGGTCATCTCCAGTGTCACAGTGAAAGTTCTGTGCTCCTTTGCTGTAGGTTACACAAAGACTTGCAATAATAAACTTAGGTTGTTTTGTGGCCTCCAGACACAAGAGAGAACAAGTAACTCAGTATTGAAAACAGTGGAACAGCCTGTGGTGATTATGAAAATATGTTTAAAACAGCTTTTTCTGAATTGTATGTTAAATATTTTAGCAGAAGCATTTGAGAGACTTGATCTATGTATTCTTAGTCAATTGTGAAAGCAGGTCTTAATAATTAATAGAAAGGGACAATTATTTACAGCTAATGTGCACATTCCTTAGTTATTTTGTTTGCTTGAGAGTCTTTCTCTGTCCCTTTTTCCCCAGGAGCTATTCTAGCAGCAGATTCTTCCTAGTAGCCAGCTTCAGACAATTTTTATTGATGAAAAACATCTCCATTTTTATTTTTCAGTATGATATTTACACATAAGTAGGATGAAAGTGGCTGAGAAAGCTACAACTGCCTGCTTCCCTCAATGCTTTAAGGAGAGGGACAGTGCAGTGCTCTCATTATTTTGTCACACCTCTTTATCCTAATCTTTCCACTGTCCTTCTTCATACATCTACTTTACCTTTGTCCTTCTTCAGTAGGACTCCCAATACTTTTAATAGAGGGGGAATTCCTGATTTTGTCTTCCTCCACATGGGAGCCCAGCTGTGCCCTGCTGAGAAGTGAAGCAAAGTTATCCTGTCCCAATGACTTGGGACAGTCTCATCAGAAAGTGATGGAGAGGTGTCAGGGACAAGTGTCACCATCCTCTGCCACCATCTCCTTATCAGGAGCCATAAGTGCACTAAGAGAAAAGAATAACTTGGATTTGGTGATCACATCACTTGAAGCTGTTTATTTCTGGAAGTATACCATAGCCCTAACTATCTAAGAAGGATGGTTTTATTTGCTTAAATGAGAGGCTCAGGCACATCTGTTCTTCTCCACACAGCAGCTGGTTTCATGGACTTCAGTTTGGAGTAGTGAGGGTATGGCTGAATGGAATTGGGGTTTAAAGGCAGGTGTTGCTGGACAGGAGGTAATAACTCAAACCCTGTTGTGGCAGTTAGGAACAGGGGTCCATGCCCAAATAAAATGCAGCTTTTTGTTCTCATTTTGGGGGTCACAAGTCTAGCAGAAGCAAGCTTTGCAGCCAGAAATTAATTTTAACTTAGGAATGTTTGGGGAGTTAATGATTTACAAGGTAAAAACCATATGTATTCAATTTAAGCAGGATAAACACAGAACTGAGTGGCTTTTTAAGACATTATTTCAGTCAGTTTTTCAATCAAGAAAATTAATTGTAAAATTCTGATTTAATTATTTTCAAATGCAAAATAAGACTAATTTGGGGAATTTTGAAGCAGGAGGTAATAGTTATACAATAAATATTAAAAGCTTTTTGGAGGAGCAATAGAAAAGTGTTTGAATGTGGGTGAAGGTAGTTGTTATTACTATGTGAAGTGCAAAATATCCATCACTTGAAGCTCGGGTTTTATGTAGAAATTGGTTTCAATAGCAGTGTTTGCTGATGCTTCATTCCTACCTGGATTAAGTAAAGCATTTGAATTGATTTTTCAAACCAAATTTTTCTGTCTTTTCTTTGCAATTCGAGATTGTGTTGAGCTAAGTGAGTTCTGGAGTCTTTCACAGTATGATGTTTCAGATGTGTTAATAACTGTATCATACTCACATAATTGCATTAGAAGATAAGACCTGGGATAATAATTTATATGTTAAAAAATGCAAATATCTCTTGGTGCAGTAAAACTAACAAGGCTGTTTTATTCTGGATATATAATTCACTTGTATTTTGTTGTAGGACAGAAATCTCAAATTATCAGATATTATCACAAGCCAAGAACATTGAGCATTAGTCAGCAGAATGTAATCTAGATAATCTGAATATCATCATATTCTGGGGAAAACAAAACCATTTACTGTGTGAAATGCAAGACATCCTATCAACACAAAAGGTCATGCAAACAGGACCTATCCCATGAGTAAAGATCAACAATACTCCTGAGAGGGCATTTTTTGTAGTGATCTTGGTGAAGCAGGGTAACATATCCTGATCTTGTGTTATTGCTGTGTATTTGTTACCGAGCTGCCTGGGAAATAACCCCCTGGCATTCCCTGTGTCACAGAGCAGGCAGGTCACAGGCACAGAGAAATTGAACAGCCAGTCACAGTGACTGGACCATTTATAGATGTTTCCACACATCTTCCTGGCTCATATCAGATAGAAGATAAGGGTGGGTATGGCTCTGAGCAGCCTGGTCCAGGGAAAGATGTTGCTGCCCATGGCAGGGAGTTGGAACAACGTGGTCTTTAAGGTCCCTTCCAACCCAAAGCATTCTGTGAATATCTGGATACTGAGAAGTACTTGGATGAGTGTTGTGATGGACCCCCCTGGGCCTTTTTCCCCTGGGCCAGGTCCCTGCCATGTCACTGAGTCAGGGCTGCCTTAGGTTCCAGCCCCCCGGGCTCTGAGCTGTTGGGTGTTTGTCCCATCCCCGCCCCTGGGATCCCCTTTCCCCCTGGCTGGGATAAAACCAGCAGGACACAAAGCCCCCCCCTCTCACCTCGCTGACTCTGCCCAGGTCGGTGCTCTGTCCCCCCCCAGGACAGAGGGAATAAATGACTTAACATCATAAGAGGTTTGAGCTCTATTTCTCTTCTCAACTTCTGCTCTGGGGTGGCTGTCAACAAACACTGGCTTAAGTGGGGCTGCACAGTCGAGGGATATCTGGGCTGTTTGTGAATGGTCTGAGGCTATTCCAAGACATAAAGAGGCAAGCTCACCACAAAATTAAGCAGTGGACAGCTGATAACCCCAAGATATGGCGCCCAACGTAGGATGAGAATAGCTGGATGTTGGTAATTCCAGAGTTACTTTGTGTTGAGGTACTTCAGTGGTGATTTTCAAACTCTGTGCATGATAACAGCATGCACTTAAAAATTTAACCTCCTTTAGGAAAGACTCAGTTTCTTGAACAGAGCTTAACATAGTGAGTTGAAAGTGCTGTTGCAGTTTCAAAGGTACAGCAGGTTAATGTAGAAGTTAAAGTTGCTCATCTGCTGTAATTAAGAGGGCTTCTGTATTTTTTTGCTCCTAAATTGAGACTACACGAGGGAAGGGGATGAAAGAGTTTGAAGTAACAGAAGAGGTGTAACTGATTGCTCATTTCTGCTTTCACAAAAATTCAGTGGACATTTTACCTGGAAAACATTTCAATTTACTGCTGCCAGAGGAGGAAGATAGAGAGGAACTTAATGAAATGCTGGCAAGGGTGTATTTGCTGCTTAAGAACAGAAAAAATGGGAAGAATAGAGAAGCAGTAAGTAGCAAGAAAAGGGAAAGTTATATAGAACAGACATGCTCATGGGTAGAGACATGAGTTTATGTGCTGGCCTTTCAGAGAAAGGATGTGACCAGCACTGATGGTTGAAGTAAAAAGGGACAAAAATTACAAAAATAGGATTGAAAAGTGGGGTCAGGAGTTGTCCAGTAAAATACAGTTTCTGTAGAGCAGTATGCTATCTGTATTTTGACTGCTGCCACTGTGTAGCTTTAGGACAAAATAAACAGTTGTAGGACCTCTGGAGGTTACAAAAAGTCTGTAGGAAACCTGTACCTGAGGTGAGGTGCTGGCAGGTAGAATCCTGGTGATTATAACGTGGTGTCCAAGGGGAATGTCCTTATATACAGAAAGGATATTTGGAGTCAGAATAGAATTACAGACGTGCAGTTTGAAATGTTTAATGTGCTTGTAAGGTAACTCTTAGTGCTCCTGATTTTCAGCACTGTCCATTTTCAGGAGTGGAGGCTCTGGCTTCTCTTCCAGAGGAGAACAGAGTTGCAGAAGTTGCTCTCCCCTTCATTTTTTCCAGCTCTGGTGTGTTGGTACTCAGGAAATGTGTTGTTTGAAAGTAGAGATTGTGTGTTGAGAACAGCTGCAGTGTTGGACTTTTAAATGGAAATTTATATCATGATGTGTGTTTTGCAAAGCACCTAGAATAACAGGCTGTTTCCAAATCAAATTTGAGTATGTAAAACAATACTGACAGTTTATATAGGAATTGAAGCAAATNTAACTTGACATTTTCAGCTTAAAAGTGAAGGCTGAGTTGGGGAAATGGCTGTAAGTAGCAAATGCTATGGAGGAAGGAGAAATGTTAAAGAAATGCTGCTACATGACAGCTTAAATGGGGTTAGAAAAAGTTCTCTGTCAACAGGAAGGTCCTGGGACTCAGTCCTGAAGTCTCTGCAGCTTGGGTTGGGGTTTTGGTTTTGTGTTTGGGTCCTTTTTTTATATAACTTTGTTTTTACAATCCAGAATGTGAGGACATTGTTGAAAGATTGTACAAGATTGCAACCAAACCAACGACAACAGGCTTTTTTTTTCATTCGGGATAGAACAATTTAGCTTCCTTTTTAACAAGCCTCAAGCCTTTTTCCTTTAGTAAAGGGGTTTTCTTTGAGAAAATGTCTTATTTTCTTGTCCAGTTTCCACCTCAGATGATTAAGGCTGGCTTTCCAAATGACTGTGACTGCTGCAGTGTAGCTGTTCCCAGGTTGCTCCTTGCCTCAGACTGAAGGGTTTTCTTCTCTTGTTTCAGTGGGTGTTCTGCTAGAAGGTGAAGGCAGCACTACCAGTATTTCCTTTATTCAGGTCACTCCAACCTTACTATTTTGTAAATTGAAAAAAAAAAAAAAAAAGCAAGCCATTGGTTTTAAGGGCAGAGTGTAATATTAGATCATTTGTCTGACTACTTAGTAAAGCTGTTAAGTGTGATATGGGATGTGAGTCTTCCTTAAACCTGATACCATGTTTTGAATTCAGTAAATATTTCAGAAAGATTTCTAGTATTTATGTTAAAATGTCAAGTGATGGGAGTTTTTTGCTATTTCCTTTAATAGCTTGTTTAAACAGGGGATGACGGTCCCTGTAATTTTTAAATGGCTTTATTTAATTTGGCTTTTCCTGTCTCTAAATTCCAGTTATTGTTTCATGTTAAACATGAGGTCATGAAGGCTGGCTTGAATTTAGTGAGCATGCCACATTTTAGCAATTTTGCCTTTTTACTGAGGTCAGTGACACATCTTCCAGGAAGAACAAACTGTGTTACTAATCTGTTTTCCAGTTTCTTGCATTGCACTATCCATCCTTTCTTTGTCTCTCTGTATTTTTGCCTTTGCAATGACATAGTCCAGTATTGTTATCTTCTTGCAGATGGAATTTCAGGGTTTCTTTTCTCAGTCTTTCAGCTGGTGTCTTCTCACCTCCCTCAGCTTTCCAGTTTCCTTGGTAAACTATTTTCCTGCAAAGTCACAAGTGCTCCAGGAAATGGATTAATCCTCTTCTTTGTCCTCAGATTGCATTTGCCCAGGTAGCACCTCATTAGCAGCCAAAGCTCCACGATCAGTGATCCTGCTCTGTCATCCCAGTGCCCCTTTCATCCATGATCTGCACACTTTGTGTGTCTGCCTCTTGCAGAATGGACCTTACCTGGGTCTCACACTTCAGATCAGCCCTTCAACATCTGCCTTGTGTCCTTCCTTCTCTTTCTAGCCTTTGACTGACCCAGAATGTTACCTTTAGAATTCTTCCCTATTCTAGAAGAAATGGCCTTTGGTCAGTTCCACTTTTCATCTGTGATTTTCAGCTTGACGTAGACTCAGCTCTTCTTGGCTGAACTCCTTGCACACCACCTCGCTAAACCCATGTCCTATATTGCATTTTTTTGTATCAGGTTTGGGGTTTGGGATCACCCAGCTTGTCTTTTCTGGTTTTTATGTAGCTTTGTACACTGCTTAATTTCTGTGGTAAAGCTTGCCTCTGTGTGCCTTGGAATATCTCAAACCATCTTCAGACAGCTTAGGGATCCCTCGGCTGTGCAGCTCCAGGTAAGCCAGTGCCAGCTGTTTGCTGCTCAGCAGAAGCAGAAGCAAAGAGATGAAATACAGCTCAGCCCCCGGCTATGATCTTAGAATCATTTACTCCCCATCCCACGGGACGGGGTGCATCTGATCCAGAGGGCAGGGGGGAAAAGAGCAGAGCCCCTGTGTGAAGTTACTTTTGTCGTGGGGGATGAAGGGGATACCAGGGGTGGAGCTGGGATAAACAACCAGCCAGCTCAAAGCCTGGGCTACTTGAACTTTAAACCAAGGAATATCTCAGAGTCACCTGACAAGGGCCTGGGTATGAACCCAGGGATACCCTGCAACAGTCTTTTTTTAATGCAGATCCTCATTTGGAGTTTCCTTCCTTCGTTTTCTGTACCACAAAAACAAATAAGTCTCTTCATTTCTGGTCTCAGCACTTTCCTTTGCCTTTATGCTTCTGCTCAGAGCCATAATGAAGTGTTTTCTTGAAGCAGCACTGTTTGTTTTGGGGAGTGTCATGATGGTGTCAAGGCCACCATAAACAGACTAAAGTATGTCCTTGGGATGATTAGAGGCATTTGGGACATGCCCAAGATCAGGCAGATAATTCTCTGAGCATGGCAGTCCCTTGTAGATGTTTGTTGCTTGCACAGTCTTTAACTACACATCTACCCCTCTTCTTTCATATGCTGCCTAAAAAGGCTAAGGAGTTGCTGGCTGGAAGCATCAATGAGCTGCTCAAGAAATAAAGTAATGAAGTTTAAAAAAACCCCAAAATCAAATACTTGAATATGTTTTGAGGGGCAAAGATTTAAAGTAATAAAAAAGAACAAGATTATATCTTAAATTGCCCCAATAACCTTTTGTTATGTGTCAAGTCTGACGTATTAGAAGCAGACAATTATGTGTTAGTGTGCCAGTGCTATTTATTTGTCTGTGCTGTGTAAACAGAGACCTTGTAGAGTTTGGGAAAAGCTTATGGAGCTGGCTCCCTGGATAAATCCTAGGTGTTAGGGCAGCAAATCAACATCTGAAAATAAATCTCCTGAGGAGCTCACATCCCAGACTTGTGTTTCCAAACCCCTCCAGCCATTTTTGAAGTGTCCCACCCAACGCAATGGATTGAATTCTCAAGCTGTTGCCTCCAACACAGCTGTTGGCTCCACAGCCTTTTCTTATCCCTGGAGCTCAGGAAGCAGCAGAGCTTTCTCCTCAGCACACCTAAAAGCAGCAGAGTAAATCCCATTTAAGTCCCCACTGCTGTTCAGTAGGATTTTGGTTAAGCCCTCATGTAAAGTTAAGTCTGTGCTGTATTTTACTGCTCTTAAAGCACAACGGAAAGAAAATCTGCTGTTGGTGTTTTCCAGTAACACATTTGCAGTTATCAGCACCAGTGGTTTCCACATGAAAATGGGGTCAGAGGATTTCCAGCCTCTTTTTGATACAAGTTTTTGTTCATTTTGCTGTTTGCTTACTCATGTTTTTACAAAGCCTAGTGTATGTGAAAGGTGCTTAATGTGTTATGGAGTTTTGGTGATAGATTTTTGTCTCTTAAATTGCAGCACTTTGTAATTAGCTCCAAGGCTATCACTTCCCATTCCCGGCATGGAGTGCCTGTCCTTTGAATTGGATGGCTGAAACAAGGTTTTCAAGAATTCATATTCTGAACAGCTTTAGTTTTCTTTTTTCTTTTCCTCCTGCAGACCAGCCATTTTTGGTGCAGGACACAGCCCTCATAGTGCAAGAAGCACAGGTAAGACTGAAAAGCCTCCATTGTGACTCAGAGCTCATTTTAGAGGTTTTCAACCTCCATAAATTTAAAGGAAAAAGGCATGGTGTTGCACTGTGTAACTAGTGGCTGAGTTCTGATCCTATTTTACACAAAAATAGAAGTCTTGAGTCTATTCAAAGAGCAATATTAAATTGTACCCTCTTGGATTTTCAGATGCATCCTGGAGCAAAATGTGTCATTCCAGTGAATGCCTTTCCAAATGACCGGGGTCTAGACTGAACCTCATCATCTGGAGAACTCTCTTCATGTGTTAGATCCAGCTTTACTGGAAGTAGGAAAAGGTTTCTGATGTCACAGTGATCCCCAAAGCACTTTCTTTTTCATCTTCAATTAATTGTCAGTGGAGCAGAAGTGGCTCCCAGTAATTTGTGATGTTTCTGTGACAGAACTAAGTTCAGAACTAAGGAGACTCCACAGTTTCCCTTTGAAAAAGGCTGTTGAGCCATTAGATGGTGACTGTTCTTAAATTTATATTCACCTGTCTGGGCTTTCTCTTCTGCTTTTCTTTGGTGACCTAAGTGAAATCCTAAGAGGAATAGCTCCTCATGTATGGAGTTTTTCCAGTTAAGTGCTTGAGATTACATTGGAGCAAACCAGGGAGAATGTCTGCAGATCTGAGAGTGTCCAGAGTAAACCTCTCATTGCAATGACTTTAATTTTCTAGTTTCAAAGTGTCTTCACTGCTTAGGAGATGCACACAGCAGAAATATCATCTGGAAGACGTTCCTCTGTGTGCTGCTCCTTAACCCCTCTCTCTCCACAGATGTGTGCAGCCCCCATCAAGTCTCTCTGCAGAGGACACAGAAGGATGAAACTTCTCCAACCTGCAGAGATGGTTTTGAAAAACTGCTTTGATAATCCACATCTGATAATTCACCCTCAAAATCTGTTGTTGTGAGGTTTAAAACTCCAAATGTTGGAAGCACTCCTAAACAGCTGCTTAGGCTCAGCTCCATCAGCCTCTGAAATCCCTTTGGGGGTGTAGATTCCTGAGCAGAAAGGGCAATATTTTGTTGTTTGTGATATGCTGGGGATTTTTTAATGCTTTTTCAGTGTGTTCATTCCAGGAGTCTGGACTTTCAGAATTGCAGTGTCTGCCCAGCCTGCCCTAAGCTTCCCCCAGCCGAGCGTGTCAGGGGATAGAAATTGCTACCTGACCTTCTCAGCGAGTGAAGCACAAGGAAATCCAAGAGAAGGATGCGATGATGGAGGGATGTGCTTCCTCCCCCGACAGCTCTGAGCTGGTGGAGGTGCCGAGCGGCGGCTGCTGCGGTACCAGCCCAAACCTTGGCTGCAGCGAAGGGCTGATCTAAGCCTGTCCCTCGCCAGCCCCAGCATTTTACAGTAGGAACGAAGCTGAGCTGTTGTTTTCTCAGCTTCCCATCTCAGAATTCCTCCCTGCTCTCTGTTCCCCCCAGGGTCGTGTCCTGGCTCTGCAGCACCTGGGCTGGTACACGAGATTTTCTACCGATTTCTCGGCTGTATTTCAGAAATCCAGCTCATCCGCCTTGTGCCTGTCATACCTACTTAATTTTTTTCATCCTCTGCTGTCCCCTTGTGCCGTTTGGCTCCCGACGGAGGGGGCTGATGGTGGCCAAGGCGCAGGACCCCGAGGCCCCTCCGCGGTAGCCACTAGATGGCAAAGCGCACTTTGTGCTTGGCAACGACGTGGGGAACCCCCGGGAGCGCCGGGCTGGGCTTCCCCCGCCGCTGCTCGCAGCCGCCGCCAGCAATATTATTTTTTATAAGCTATCCTGGCATGTTTAGCTACTGCACATGGAGCATCTTCTCTTAGAAGGTCGGTAAATGCTCCTGTTCTTATTTACGTGTTGGTCATTCAAGGTTTTGCCATCACGTCCCGGAGTTTGAGGAGGATGAGGAATTAACCAGTGTGGTGAGACTGTTACAAAGCTGTGCCTGTTAATCACAAATCTGGTGTCGTTTCCCGTCTTAAATTACAGATAGAAACTGTTCAGGACAGAGGTTCTGTAAATGCTTTCTTCTATTTATAAACAAATAAATGAATATTTGATAATTACTTCTCCAAATATTTTAGAGGCACAAATATGAGGGGGAAAAAAAAACAAAACAAAGAAAAACAGAGGAGAAACACAGACACCCATGGCAATTTCCAAAGCCTGGGCATAGATTATACTGTTTGTTATCCTGACTCTGTGAGATTTTGTCCTCTGTGGAATACATCCTTGTGCTTTTGCCTACTGGACATGTCTCAAGTTACTGATTTCCATCAGGATCTGGAGGCTTTTTTTACTTTCTCAATAGCTTCCAGGGGCCCTTGTGGGGAAGTTTCCAGTTCCCTGTCTGTGATGACAGCAGCGCTTTTGGCTGGCTCCCTTCAGTCATTTCTCACACATCCGAGCCTGTCCTGCCCTTGTTAAATTCCTGGACAATATCCCTGCAGCCATGCAGCTCGCTGCCCTGCTGCTCCTCCCTGGATTTGGGTAGTGGTGCCTGCTCTTCAGAGGTGCTGGAACATGAAATTCTTCCCCTGGGTCCTGCAATGGCTTCGGTGGCATCTTCATTGCCTCTTCTTTGGCAATGGTTTTTCTTGGAAAGGCAAGCCCCCAACAATGATCTGAAATGCCACGTTTGGAATGTGGTGGGAATCTCCTGCTCTGGCACTTTGAGAAACACAGACAGTATTTGATTTCTTTATTTTTTTCTCTGTGTCACTGGCAGACTGGACATTAAAGTCTAAGTGTTAAAATTAGGCACAAATAATAGTGCAAACAGATCAGGTCTAGGAAAAATGGTAGATGAGAAACAGGATTTTTACCAGTCATTTATTAATGTAGCATTGCTGTGCTGCATGGAAGGTTCTGTGCATTCCTATGGAAAATGCAGCATGGTGCTTGTCCCTTCAGCATCTGACTGTTCACATGGCCACACTGAGTTTTCACAAATGATTTTGCTAACTTTTGAGTACTTGCCTTCAGAATCATAGTGCTGATATTTTAATATTAGTATTCATAAATTCACCTTTAGTTCTTGCGGCTTCAAAGAGTTCTGGCTGTTTTAACAATGTGATTGATCAGGTGAGATGAGAGTTTTCAGGTGATTTCCTTCAGTTTGCAATAATTTCCTATGAAACAAAAGCAAAAAATAAAATAAAAAAAAAAACAAAAACCCCAAACAACCAAAACCCTGTTAATTGAGTAACAACAGATTTCCCAAGAATGTCAAATATATCAAAATGGTACTGGAATCAAAATAGATTGAAAGCATGTTTCTCTTGTCTTTGATGGACAAGAAAAACATGAAGAGCCATGTAAAAGAACCTGGTGGTCCCAGTTTACAGCAAGGGTAATGTATTTGTTATTTATAAAGGGTTAATCAATGATTAACAGGCATTGCAATCAATGGTTAATTGATTGTTGTAGGCTTAGTTCCCACACAGCTTGCAGCTATCTGCAGCATTACATTCACACTGTCATGTATTTACTAGTTATTAATCACACACTAGCGTTTTTTAAATGTTTTAAATGCATTTTATTAGGGGTAACTAAATTTTTGATAGCACATCAGTGAACTTGAGTTCTGCCTTCACATTAGCAAAAGGAAATATATGAGAAAGCAGTTAATTTGGCCTTTCTTTCTTTAATTTGAGGAACCCATCAGCTGCATACACTGGAGGAACTATCACATTAAAAAAGCAATTTTAAGTAAAACACACTATTTATGGAAGAAGCACTCTTAAAGATTTTTGTAATTACAAATATTTGTACTGTTAAGTGAATTGCATTGAAGTATTTGTTGTTGTTGTTGTTGCTTTATTTCCCTGGAGGACTCTTCTGTAGTGGGAGCTTTGTTATGTTGATAAATGTGCCTGAAAGCTTTATAATGTACTGATGCATTGTAATGATAAATAGAGCTGGTTAAGTAGTAAAGATCAAACACACAATTAAACAGACTGTAATATACATCTTGCTGAGCAAGGGAAAACAATCATGAAATCAGTAGAGATGAATACAAATGGTTTTATTGAACTAAGCAAAAAATATATTCTTATGCCTGCAGAATGAGGAAATTTGGCCTGATACTTGCATAAACAGACTTATAAAGTGCTTAATCAGAAATAAAGTATCTTTAAGCTGTTCAGCATTTATAATCAGCAGACAGGGCTTTCTCTGAGTAATAGAGATGTACAAGAACCCAGAGGTTGAGTGAATCAGCACAGCATGGGGTGGCCAGGAGAGGAGCCTGGCACAGCAGGCAGGGCTTACAGGTCTGCCACAGCAGGAAAATTAACAAAAAACACCTTGCACTTGACAAAAAGATTAGAACAGAATATTGGCAGGGCCTGCTCCTATTGTCCAGAATGTCCTTTCCTAGAACCTTTCCCAGCAGGGAGGCTGGTTCACACTTGGCGAGGCCACAGAGGTTTCACACTTGTTATTGCTGTTTGCTCTTCCAAATGCCAGCAGGAAATGTGACTCAGGAGGAGCATGCTGAAAGATGGAAATATGGCCATGCATTTTTGGAGAGGCACAAAAAGGAAGCTGCAACACAGAGGGTTTGAGAGGGACTTTCATTCCCCACTCAGAGCAGTACCCCCACAACCTGCTCGCAGATCGTCCTTGTCCATTCCAACCTGGGGTTACTCTGAAGGGTGTTTTAAAAGAATTTCCCTTGCAGGGGTACCCATGGCCAAGTCAGAGCAATAGGAATTTCATAGCTCATTTTATAGATATTATGGTGAAATAATTCCTTGAGGAGTTAGAATTAGACAGGATACAACAGCCAGAAGAAAGATTAATTCTCCTGGATCAACTTTTTCTGAGCTCTTACCCTACACAGTGCTTTGCCCACCTGGAATATCATAAGCCATTTGGATTCCTGTGCATTTCTGGGTATTAACAAGACTCAGGGGAGCAGCCAAATCCTGCTTCCCTGGTGCCAGCAGTCAAAATCCTAAGCCTTGTGCACACTGGCCAATTATTGTGTAAAATCCCCACTGGTGCTCACCAAACTCTACCACCAGGAGCTACCCAGCAGACAAAAAGCATCTGCTGATGATGTGGTGTGGACTGCTGGAAACGTCTTTCCCAAGGATGTACAGTGTGAAATATTCCAGCAAACCCGTTAGCTCTAATTTGCTGTGTGCTGCTGACTGCTGGAAGCTTCGCACGGCCTCCAGGAAGCCACGGCCACGGGTTTATTTAATGAGAAGCAGGAGAGTAATAAATGCTTCCAGCTTCTGGAGCTTAAGAGAAAAAGGAGTGGCTGGGGAAGGAGCTGTGGCCCCCTCTGCCTCTGGCTTCTCACAGCCTGAGTTACAGGTGTTGCTCAACCCGGAGTCGTGTAGGAGTTCCTGGGAATAAAAGTGGTTTCTCCTCCGTAAAAAAAAATATTTCTACTCCAAGAACTGCATGTCAATCCACAAAGATATTTAGATGTCCAACTGCCACTTAAATACCTTTACAGATCTGGGCTTTGGTCCTAATTGTGTTGCTGCATTCTGTAGTGTCACTGGTTTTGCACGGCAGGCACCGGGTCGGAATTGACTGTGGAGAAAAGCACAGTCTGGCAGCCACAGGGTTTGATTTAATTGGGTTGGGCTGGTTTGTGGTCCCTTGATAAACGTATTTTTTTCCTTGTTGAAAAACAACGTGTCTGCCAAGGCCAGCAGGAAAGTGGGAACTGTCTGGAGGTGAAATTGCAGACTGACAGGGATAACCCTGCTTGATGGGAAGTAGACTCCAAAGGGTTTTGTGATGTCTGTCGGTTTATGCCATCTCTTCGTCACTGAGTTTGCAGCCCAAAGATTATTTTGGATGCTTGCCTGTTCCCAGAAGCTCCATGTGCTCGGAACAATTTCAGCTCTGTGTTAAGACAATAATTATAATCAAATCTCACACTCTGCTGCCTTGGCCAGTCACCTCCATGGAGCAGATGGGAAGGGGTCTCACATCAGCGAGGGTTTTCCCTCCCTGTGTACAACTGGCTTGACATCTTCAGAAAGGGCTTTTTTGTTTTTCCCTTTGGCTCCCTTCTACTTCTCTTGTGGCATCAGGGACAGGATGCAGCTGGAAAATTGTGGGCAGGGTTGGAGGTGCAAGGAAGGAGAAAGCTATTTTGTCTGCTGCCTGCCTGCAGCTCCTCGTTCACACCCCAAGCTGGGAGTGGGCAGGCAAAGGAAACTGAGTTTTTGGTCATCCCTCTGTATCTGCTGATCCTCAGTGTCAGGTCTGGGAGCTGACCCTGGGCTCAGCCTGGCTGGTCAGTCCAAGTCCTACATTCCCAGAAAGCAGAATCCCAGAACCCCAGAATGGGTCAGGTTGGAAGGGACCACCGTGGGTCACCGAGTCCAACCTCCCTGCTCGGGCAGGGGTTGAAGAACAGCCTTGGACCTGCCAGGGGGGTTGTGCTGTCCTGTCCTGGCAGAAATGGCTGAGGGCAGACATGGAGGCTGCTGCTGGTGTTGGCAGTGCCACACTGAACTGATTAATGACCTTGAGTAACAAAATCACAGGAGCAGGCACAGTCTGAGTTTGTTTTGGAAGGCTGTCCCTCAGCACATCCCTCCCTCCAACTTCCTCTGCCAGTCAGGGTTAAGGACAGATGTGACCAAGTCTCTTTTGTTGGATGGTCCCTCTGTGCTGCATCACCTCAGTCGAAAAGGCAGGAGTGTCCCTGCTCACCTCTGGTGCCATTTTGACCCCCAAGTGATGTGTTAAGTCTTCAGAAAATTATAAATTGAGGAGAAAGGTGTCTTCAGGAAAATTTTCCCAGAAAGAGGACAAAGCTGCTGAATTGACTGGGTGCTTGTTTTAAAACCAACACCTCCACTGTCTGTTGGGGGGGCTTTCCTAGGCAGCCCAGCCCATAGTTCCTAATTCCAGGTTGGATCACTGGTGGCTGAGATGCTGGAGAATGAAGAGCACCTCACAATCCCCCTGTGTTTTGTTTTCTCACAGAGCTCCTAAACCAGACTGGGAGTGAGGATCCTCTGGTCACCAGTGCTGGTTGGACTCAAACAGGGTAATTAGAGCTCATTTGCCTGGAGTTGGTGGTGTAAGTTTGAGAGATGCTTTCAGGCAAGTTGCAACACAGCCTTAGAAGAGTTCCCTTCACTCACCCCCTTGATGAAAAGTCCCAGGGATCTGATGTTTTATTTATTTTATTTTATTTTATTTTATTTTATTTTATTTTATCGTTCGGATTGTTCTAGATCAA